>CM014736.1:4283678-4891803 GCA_004329165.1 Spatholobus suberectus
CTTTTTTGAACTAATAAATCTTTTTATTTTTTAAAAAACAAATGTGGTCTTTCTATAAAATTTTTTGTATTTAAAACCCGTAAATTCTTTTCTTACTACTTAATTTCTTTATACATTAAATTGAATTAAATTATTTTAAACCTTCTTTTTGTTCATAACTCATCAATTAAACATCAAATTTCTTCCAAGAAAATCTTAAATTATTTGTTCTTTAAATGCTATTCTTTCATATAAAATCATTAATCAAATTTTATCAAATTTTTACTAAATTTCTAAATTATTTTATATTACAAATGCATTATATACCATCAAATATTTAGATATGAATGAAAATTTGAAAGTTTTAAATAGAAGAAAATTGATGAAAGAGCCATATTTTTAAAAAATAAAGAATTAATTGACTAAAAAAATTTAAAAACTAAAATTGCATATACTTCAAATGAATAGATTAAAAGTAAAATTGAAGTTATATAATATATTATATGAAAAGGTAATATAAAAAGATTCTTTACTATATAACTATATTATAACATATTAATATCATAATATATAATATTATTATTATTATTATATATGCAGTTAAAAGTATTTTATTTACTAATTTCTTATTCATTTTTTTTCTTTCCTATTGTCTCACTCGTGAAACGTATCGTCTCAAGTGACCATGACTTAAGTGGACTCACATTCCAACTCGATGATTTCAAAGTTATTTCTCTCTCCACATGTCCACAACTGTTTCTGACCAATGGTTTCTTTTTTTACAGAAATTTTATCTACTCTTTTTTGTTTTATATATGTATACATTTTTATCTACTAATTTGCTTTGTAGTTGTCTATTGGAGGTCTATTAGCATAAGATGTGAAAATTAAATATATCCTATTTAGATTTTAAATTACTTAAAAATGTAAATTTTAGATGATTCTTTTAAGTTTGATACGAAATATATTTTTTAATAAAAATATTCTACTTTTTATTTCTTAATTTATACTTTAGTCTAAAATTATGACATTCGTGTGCATATGGTGTCATGTTATATCTTTTTTATATGAGTTTAATGATTATATATTGTCAGTGTAAAAAGTTATATATTGTCAACCAATTAAAAATTACTGTTAATATGACTTTTAAGATAATTTTTATAAAAGTCAACAAACTTACCATACATGATTTATAATTTGATGACAGTGTAAAATTGTTTTATACTGTCAGTGCATAGCTCATGTTTTTCTTTTTATAAATTAAATGATAGATAAAACTACACTATACCGTGCATGAATGATTTGGTTTTATTTTCTAATTAAAAGTAAAGTTTCACTTTAATAACTTGCAACGACTAATGTCATCCTTTTCTCACAAATAACCAAAGAAACTCTAAATTTAATTGGAAAATAATATAAAAATACTATCAAAAATTTTCCCTAAAATAATGTCATATATCTATGCCATAGCATATCATTATCAGTTTATCACTTAATTTAGTGCCAAGGTTGGAGGGGAGGAGGGCTACTATTCAAAATTGATATTTATTGTTGTCCACGTCTTGTGGCGCCATAAATTTGATTGAGTCATTCGTCCTATTTGGAAATTATGCCTCACAATTGCAATCTCTAGTCTCCATTCTTGACTATAAACTTGGAATCTGGCTAAAAGTAAAACAGCCTTGATTGAAAACTGAAGGCTCACAATGCTCGACTGCATATTATGGATAAGTTCTGGACTTCTGGAGTTGCCTTCATGAAAACACATATTGTACCAAGTGACATGACTTGGAAATTGGGCGCAGAACAAACTAATGCAACTCGATCATTCAAAGTTATTTCTCTTTACACATATCCACAATTTGAGGTTGTCTCTGACCAGTCAATTCCTTTATTTACAATATTTACTCGTTTTATGCAAACATTCTTATATACTCAGTTGCTTGTTATTTCGTAAGCCTTAAATTATGATATTTTAATTTATACGAATTAAATTATTGTCATCAAATCATAAAATATTATATATGACATGATTGTTGACTTTTATAATAATTATTTTAAAAATTATATTTAGGATGTGTTTTGGACTGGTGTCCATCCCTTTGCTTGGTCGTCCTTATTAAACCCATGGTTCTTCTTAGACCAAAAGACAAAGGATATGATGAAGTTCAAGTTTTGCTTTATCAAACCCATGGTTCTAAATTACGGTTGTAGTCGTGATTGCGGTCGCGGTTGTGGCCATTGTGGTTGTGGGTATTGCGGCTACTGCAATGTAAATTGTGGTGTTGCAGAGTGAAATTATTATATGTTTGCACCAAACGTAGAAAAAAATCTATAATTATTGGTATATGTTTTATTTATAAGGTTATATAGATTTTCATTAATTTTTTAAATTTTCTATCATTTAATGAATAATTTATAATAGATTTATAATAAAATAGAGGTACATAAATCTAAACAAATCTAGAAAGCCATAGGAACACAAAAGTAATTGGTCTAACATAAATTTAAAATAGATTTTGTCTCATTAACACAAAGCAAGAAATTTAAACCTACATATATAAATCTAAAGAAATCTCAAATATATATAATAAAAAAAGAAATGGTCTGTCAAAAGAACATAACTGCCTTCAAGTTTGATTGTCATCAATTATATAAAAAGCAACCTCACCTTTCAAAGATACATTGTCACTACAAAGAAAAACATGATAAAAACCCATAATTAATAGCATAAAATTATAAGAGTATCAAGGTTTTTCTTCACAAATAGAGAACTATATGTAAACTAAATTTTTTTAAATAGTTAAGTAAAATCAATCAAACAAAGATAATAGAAGCATATCTCACATGATACTTGTTACCACATGATAGAGTGGCGAGGAAGATCATAACCTCTACTTTCACTTTGGTTATCACCTTGCGTAGTTCCTTGTCTAAAAATAAAAAAAAAAATTCCTCCACTTTGTTGTTGATAATAAGGATCATGATAATTCATTGATGATTGGTGGTATGGGGGAGCTTGGTCACTTGTATATTGATTGTATGCATTGAAATAAGGATATTGATAAACTGGTGGTGGATAGTCGTACCCTTGACTACTTTGAGAAGATTTATCAATATTGAAGTCACAAAAACAAAAACTTTGTATAATATGAGAAGAAGAATCTTGAGGTGGTACATTTTGTTTCTTTTTGCCTCTCTCAGATTGTGAATTACCTCTTCTATCACCTAAAAATGAATGATCAGAAGGACCCATATTTAGTCTAGAAGTAGTGAAATCAATTACCAGATTTGTGTCACGCCTATTATATGGCACCTGCTGGTATGGATCATTTTGTCTTTGTGCATCCTTGCCATCCTCACCATCATTTTCTCCAGCTTCTATATCATGACCACCATCATCGCCACTATTATTGCATGATAGACTTAAATCACCACCATCATTACCACTATGCCAACTTCCACATCTTCATCATCAATATCAATTTGAGACAACCATTCTGAATTTTGTACTTCATCTAGAAGTGGATTTTCTCTTTCTTCAATCCATGGAAATAATGGATCATCTTCTTGAAATATGTAGTCAAGATTAATTGGATTGAAACTTGCTTCAATTTCTTCTTGACCTTTTCTCATATAATGCCTCATTTTCAACTTCATATTATAATGTGTGAAGACAAGTTTTTGTAACTTTCTATACTTGAGTCTGTTCCTTGTCTTTGTATGGATGTATCTAATGTGCTCCAGTTTCTTTTACAATTTGTGGCTGAAGTTGTTTGACTCAAAACTTTAATAGCCAAACATTGAAGTTCAGGAGAGCATGAACCAAATACCGACCACCATTCACCTTTTAAAATGAATAAACAAAATAAATAAACTATTAGTTATTCAAAAAATAAAGTAGATTTATTCTTAGAAAAAGGAAGAAATAATATTTGCCTGGATTCATTTTAGACCAAGCTCTTTGAGCTGGAGGTGGGCCAAATGTCTCACCCATTTCTCTAAACAACATCGACTATATAACATTATATAATATGTCAATACATAAATATATATTAATAGTTTATAATTTATAAGACCAAAATATCGTTATTCATTACTAACCTCGCTCAAGGCTTTAATTCGAACTTCTATATCTCTTTCCAATTTCATAATGACCTTATTGGTTTCTTCAAATGTCTCTTGATACACATCAATTCCATGTTCAACTCTTTATTGAAATTGTGGATTAAGAAAATAACCTAAAAAAATAGTTAATCAATATTTAGGTATAAATTTTTTTAATGCAAAATTTTATAACAAAAGTAAAGTTATGATGACATACCAGCAAAATGAAGATCAAAATGCATCAATCTCCAACGCTTGTCTATTATTTCCTTGTATTGAGAATAATAACGTTGATTGTTTTGTTTGATCAATTGCTTCATATATAAAACCCATTGTTGGCTTTTCATCACCATCATCTAGCCTCAAAAGGCTCAAATACTTTTAGTATGTCATTAGTTTTACTCCAAAAATCATTGCTAATAACAATTTGTCTTGCTGCAAATGTTAGTCCATTTTTATCTCTTCCAAATTTAGATCATTTAAATTCTTTAAAGCTGAACATGTTTCTCAAACCTTGCTTTTGCTGCACAAGTGCTTGAAGTTACAAGAATTGTGTTGCAAACCAAGTAACACCAGGTCGAACAATTTCTCTATCTTTATTGTATTTTTTCATGAGATTTACAATCCACGTGTGGTTGTAGATAAAAGTTGTTACTACTTGTGCATCACTTAATAACTTTTGCACATTTTTCTTTTTTCTATATCCTTTAAACAATGATTCAAACAATGTGTTGCACATGTAGTTCAATACAGATGTTGCCTCTTTTTCATTAATTTTTGACTAGCTACTTTAAGTGCTCCTTCATTATCTGTAACAATTTGAATTACATATTCTTCTCCCACTTCTTCCACAACCTTATCCAATAATTGGAAATAATAATCAGTGTTTCTAGTATCAACACTAGAAGCATCAACAGATTTCAAGAAAATTGTCCCCTTATTGTAATGCACCCAAAAATTCATAATATGTGTATGATTTATACTATCTGTCCAACCATCACATATTATTGTTAGACCTTTTTCTTTCCATGTAGTTTTCAATTTATTTATTCATTCCTACATAT
Source organism: Spatholobus suberectus (assembly GCA_004329165.1). Lineage (NCBI taxonomy): Eukaryota > Viridiplantae > Streptophyta > Magnoliopsida > Fabales > Fabaceae > Spatholobus > Spatholobus suberectus. Next base: position 4,288,829 of record CM014736.1, read on the forward strand.
TTTTATATTCAGCTTCTAAATACACATTAGAAATTTCATAAGGTGTAAGGCACTCAACTAATGGGCCTACCACAGTAGCTGCAACAATCAAATTATGCAACCAATGAGAATTCATAGGTAAGCATTTATAAATTATAAACTTGCTTATTGCTTCTCCAACCTTCTTCGTTAATGCTTTCATAGAATCTCCACCTATTTTTGGTTATTTCATGCTTTTACTCCTCATAAGATCCACATTGGTAGATATCAATGCAAAATCAACATCTTCTGACCTTGCAACTTCACTAACACTTGCATGAAAGCTTTCACCTGATTCATAGATATTATTAGATTCCCTTGTTTATTGTTTGAATCGTTGCCTATCTTCCCATTGATCTTGTGATCTAATGCTTTCTTGTGTCGCTACTATCACTTGCTCATCAATATCTTCTGCATCATCTCCTCTTTATCATACTTCAAATTCTTCTTTTCTTTTTCTAGAGTCAATTTTCTTTTCTTTTTTATCTTTGAGGAGTTTCATCAAATTCTTCCTAACAAATGACTTGACTCTAGGACAACCTGCTACTTGACCTTTATCATGTGCTATGTGTTGCTTCAATCTAGTAATGTCACCCCTTAATATTTTGTGACAAAGTTTACATTGGACATTGTTTTGATTTCCTCCTACAGGTACCCTAGAATGTCATCCAATATCATTGCTTAAAGCACCCTCTAGTCTTCCTATGGGAAAAAATTTTCCCTTGATGGCATTGTGTATGTACCTGTTTAGAATTTATGAAATATCAACTAATAATTAAGTTATATTTCAAACCTAAGAACAAATGTGAATAGATTAAAATAATATAAATTATACTAGACTAATCATATTATTGTATCACAAAAAAATGGTAAAATATTAATCATTTATGTAGATTTATAAATACAAACTATGGTATCACCAAAATAAATATCAACAAAATAGTACAAAAAAAGTCTAATCATTTACATATATTATAAATAAATACCAATATAACATACAATTACAATAACATAACTATTGGTGTACACTTTTATTAATCTATTTTACTAATTTACCAATTTTCCCTAATTTACCAATGTTCTTCTTAAGTATTCATAATTAATATTCATAATTTACCAATTAATCATAATCAATATTTATAATTTATCAATTAATAATAATTAATTCTCTCTAGTTTACCAATTTTCTTCTAGAGTATTCATAATTAATTCCTATAAAAAATACATTTTTATTCAAAATTTTAATCCCTCATTTTTTTTATATCAATTACCTATTTTTTCTTCAAAATTTCTTTAATTTCTCAAATTAATATTTTCCAATTATCCTTTTCCCCAAATTGTTGCATTCTCTACCATAAAAAATTATCTTCCCTCACCCAACATTTAATTTTCTTTTATCAAATAATCTTTCCTCTAAAAATTTTCTATTCTTTTTTCTCCATTCCCTCCATAAAATTATTTCTCCCTCCCCTCTAAATTTTTCGCATGGAAAATTTTCCCTCTCTTTTTTATAAAAACACCACCGTAGACTACTACAAATACCCATAAGCTTAAAAGAAAAAAAAAAGCATCACATTACCCGTTTAACCCCATTCCCACCCATCCTTAAGCATAAGATGTGTTTACATCCCCCCAAAGCGTTAAAGCTAAAAAAAATCCCACCCCACCCATCAAAGCTCTGCACCCTCCTGTAACACCTCACTTTTACTTACTAATCTACTTTTTCTAATTATTCTATAATTATCTATGAAGAGCCGGATGCGAATCTCATGAGTATGATTCCACAGTTACGTTCGTATTAATAAATAGCAATTAGTTTAAATTTTTAATAATTTTTCTGGAGCGGAGCCCGAGAAGGGATAAAATGACCGTTTTGCTCCTATAAGGATTGAATAATTGAGAAAAAAGATAAAAATAGTTAAAAATATATACAATTTGTTTTTAAGTCATATATGTGCTTAGAATAGTTAATAATAATTTTTAAAAATTTTCAGAAATTTATTGAGACATTTTTTTAAAATGACCAAAATATCCCTAGTTGACTATAGAAGTAAACCTGAGACTTTTTAACCTCAAAATATTTTGAAAATAATTTACATTGAGTATATTTTAATTATAAAAATTTTATTTTAAGTAAAAAATAGAGAAAAACCGAAAAAATATATTTATTTGACAAAAACTTATTTTTTAGCTTAATAAATGCCTTTTTAGTGAAAAATTTATAATAAATAATATATATGTGAGAAAATTCCGAAAAAAAATTTAGACTCAAAATATGTGTGAAAGTATGATGTGGTCATATTTGGTTAAAAATGACCCAAAAATTCAAACCAATTATTTACCATAAATCATTATTTTATTACCTTTTACCATTACATACACATGTTAAATTCAAAGTCAACAATTTCAACTCTTATTTTGTCCCTTATGGCTCCATTTTCTTGCTGTTTTGAACTGGTGGTTGGGGAAGTAGACTTTTAATTTTTTTTTATGGATTTATTTAAAAAAATTAAATCAAAACTATACTATTTTTTCTCCTATAAATACCCCTCCATCTACACTACCATTCTCACCTTTTTTTCTTCAAATTTCATACCTCTTTCTTTGAAAGTTTGTTGGAATTCCTCTTCTCTCCACTCTCCAAGTCTTAAAAAAAAATTTCTTTCACCATTAAAGCATTTCAAGCTTAGGTTTAGTTCCTATACTTAAAATACCTCTTTTCCTCTTCCATATTTCACCACAAGTTACTTATTTGAGGTAAAGGGAAAGTGAGGTTTAAGCCTCTAATTTTTGTTTTCTTAATGGGTGTATGTGTTGGATTATCCCTTAAACCCATATTATTATACTAATCCTAATATTATCTATATATAAGTAATTATTTATTTTCTTGTTCATTTTAATTTCTTGCTTTACTTTAATGACATTTAATTTGATGTTATTTATTTTCTTGCTCTTGTTATTCTTTTTGTTATGTAGATGGTTTTGTAGTGAATTTTTCCTCCAAAACCCTTAGCTTTTCACTTTCCATTTAATTGCTTTCATGTAGATAGATTTTGAGTGGATTCCTCCCCTCCCCTCCCCTCCCCCCCCCCAAAAGAAACTTTTAGCTGTTTACTTTCCATTTAATTACTTTTATATAGATGGTTTTGGAGTGATTTTTCCCTAAAAACCCTTAGCTTTTTACTTTTTATTTAATTGCTTTTATGTATACGGTTTTGGAGTGGTTTTTCCCCCGAAAACCCTTAACTTTTTACATTCCATTGTCATTTATATTTATGCTATTTATCTAATTATCCATTTTAATTTCTTGTCATTTATATTTTTTCCATTTAAGTTATTGCTATTTCCTCTTTGTTCATTTAACTCTTGTTATTTATTTTATTGTTCCATTGTTATTTATTTTTATGTTGCCTTTATTTTGTTGGTACTTCATTAGAATTTATTATCCTATTATTTTAAATTATCATTGAATTTATTTTTATACAAGTAATTAATTCAAATCAAGTTTATGGTCTTGAATCCCTTGAAATAAAAAATTTTAGAACCTATCTCTAATTATGGGCTCTTGCTTTTTTATAAAAAAAAATAATAAATATATATATATATATATATATAATAAAATGAAGCTAATTTTGTTTCTTGAAAACTAAACAACTAGTATAAACAAAGTAGTTAAGAATAAAATAATTTATAACATAGAATTTTTCTAAATAACAAAAATAAATGGTGTTGATTAAGAAATAATGGTAAGTTATCAATAAATTTTTAAGACAACTTGGCAAGTATTTTAAACTCTTGTATTGAAAAGAATTTAAAAAGAGGAAACAAACAAAAATTAACTTGAAATGAAAATAGTAGAAGAAGGATTAAATTTCTACAAAAGTTGAAATTTTGATTTTTATGAAATGTCCAAAATTTCAAAGTGAGAAAATGAAAAAAAATTTATTGTTTTTACATAAAAGGGTCACAACGCTTTTTAAATAGATTAAGAAAAATGATTTCTTTTATTAATTTAAGCATTTTGACAATTACTTAATTTGGTTCAACTTAGTAAAAATGAATCTTAAAATTTGTAGAAGAATAAAAAGAAAAGTTTTTCCTTTATCTTTTATGAAACTAATTTAAGAAACAAAGTTTTGAGCTGATTGAATTAAATGGGCTTCTAGCCCAACTAGTGAAAGTTTTTAGAAATAAAAGTTTTATTGTATGAATTAAGTGGTTTTGACACCTAATATTTTGTTCACTTATGGCTAAAAAATGGAAATTTTGTTCAGCTAAACCTTTTTAGTAAATGTTTTTGTTAATAGAATAAAATGCCAACACTTGTAAATAAAGCACAAGTTTTAATTAACAATTCGCTCAAACTTTAATTTTTAAATTTTCTCCATATTATGTATGTGTGAAAATGAATTTTTGTATGCAACTTTAAGCGAGGGCATTTTCTTGCTATATTTCCTAGTTGAATTGTTTCTAAGTTATTATGAATGATGGTTGAGTTAGGACCATGCTGAGAAGCATGAGTTCCGGTGTCTGGGAAATAACAGTTGGTACACTATGGGATGAAAGGTAAAGGCCATTGTTGGGGTCTTGAGGGTAAAGGTGTCGAGTTGTGAACGTCCCAATGGTCAGATAAGCGCCCTGAGCTGGGATAAGTCATGTAAACTGACTTGGTAACCCTGACGCCTGCTCAGCATCACCATGATTAGTGGAGTGTATATCCTTGATGGGCGTGTGGCCCTTTCCTCGAGGATGATGATTACGACATGGATGTCTGTACCTTGTGAAGGATTATACAAACTCCCAATCACTTCTTAATGATTCGTGATGGTTAAAGTAAATCATCAGAAATAGGTAGGGATCCATACGTCTGATAAAGGTTGAGATTGAGTCGTAATGACATAGGTCAAACCTTAGGATTTCCCTAATTGGTTGTTTAATTTATTGTTTGTAACCTATTAAGAAAATGAAATAGGCTTTTATAAAAACCTCACTCCTTTCTTGTTTATTTTATTTCATATACAATTGTGGTACGAGTAGATGGACTCTGAGGACTTGTAGTGATGGCGACTCTATGTGTGACTTTTGTAGATTTTATAGGATGGGGTGGCCTAGTATAGATCTTTACTGCTCTGACTTAGGTCATTTTGTTGTACAGCTACAGGCGGGTATCTAGGATGTACTTTTGTTACATTTGTTGATGTATTCCTTACATATGTACTTTGACTTTGTATGTAAGACTTGATGTTTATTTCATAATCATGGTTCTTTATATAATGTCTCTTTAAAATACTCAACGTTTGCGAAAAATAAATACGTATAAGTTTTAAATCAAACCGACATTTATAACAAATTGATAAAAAAAAAATGAATGTATGTCTTATTATAGTGGGTGTTACATGTAACACCGTGTTTTTCTTAATGTATGATTTAATGGTTTAATAACTAAAAGTGAAAATTAATATGTGGTTATGGTGTTTAAAACAAATAAATAAATAGATTGTTGTTGTGTTGTGTTAGTTGTATGTTGTTAACTTGGAATTCTTATCTGAGTTTAGGAAACTGAGACAAATGTGCTTGAGCCAAATTGAGAGTGTTGTTGGTTTTGCTTTAGGTTGTTGAGAGAAAAACAATTAAGTTAGACCCATTGTGAGTTTTGGAGAGTGAATGGATGGACCTTGAGCTTTAATGGGCCTAAAGCCTTCATGGGGCCCAGGAAGAGTTTTAAAACCCCTTCCCCCCTTTCATTCTCTCAATCTTGCATCTCTCATTCTCCCGTCTCTCTCTCACTCTTTTCTCCCATTCTCTCAATTTCTCTCTAATCCTTACCGAGATTCTTGAAGTGTGAGACCTAAATCCAGTAAGGAATCGCGTTTTTAGGCGTGGAAGGGCTGTTATTGCCTTTCTTTCACGAAGTTTGGCTCAAGGTTCTGTGTCTCTCGTGTTTTCCCTTCCCCGAGCTTGGATTCGGAAGCTCCAAAAGGTAAGGGAAGCTTACACTTTCTAGATTTGTGATGTATGAACTTGATTGTGTATGAATATTACCTTGGGTTGGTCCAAATTCGAATTGTATGTGGGTTGTGGTGAGATTTTGGATGAAAATGGGTTTTTAGAGAAAAATTTGAGATTTGATGAGAAATCTATGAATTTTGTGATGAAATGTTGAATTGATTGTATTATCTATTGTGTATGAGCTTGATTGGGGTGGATTGATAATATTGGAACCCCATTGATTTGAAAAATTGAGTTTGAGTGGTGAAAGTTCGAGTTTTCTGTAAAAAATGGGGGGGGGTTTTCACAGTCCTGTCGCAGATAATCGATTATTTGGAGCTCTAAGTGCTCTTTTCGTGATTTTGGCTCTATGATAATCGATTTTTGCCTCTGATAATCGATTATCTACTGTTAAAAAAAATGGTTTTGCTTCAAAAATAATCGATTATGCCCTATCGTCTTGAAAAATGAATTCTGATGCATTTTTTTCTACAGTACATAATCTATTATTTCAGAACCGAATGTACCATTTAAGATTTCACAGTTTTCATTCCGAAACGCAAAGTATTTTGTATATATACATATAAAAAAAGTATTATACATTTTCAAAAACCCTATTTGAGAATGATAGAGAGTTATCCACTTGGGATATGACTTTCTTTAAATTAAAGAAGCGAATTGTTTCAAAGGTTTTTTGTAAATTTCCAGAGTTACCTATCTTCCAAATGGTTTTCAAAGAGGGTCTTGGTTTTAAATTATGAATTGATTGTTGGATATGTCATTGAGGTGGAAGGTTGCTTAGATAGGACCTCCGCTTGTTATGTATGATATTGTTTCTCACGAGGTATGTTGCTTAGGTAGGGCCTTACCTGTTGATTTTGATTGAGGCCAGATTGGGGCCGATATGGTGTTGACAGATGTTGAGTGGTCATGTGAGGTAGTTGACGATGAACCTCTTTGCCACTAGTTGTATTGATATACATATATACATGTACGTATGTTTATTGGTTATGGTTGAGTAGTTGATGATGTGTAGTACATGCATTCATGCATAGTTTGCGGCTGAGGTAGCTGACGATGGACCTTATGCCGTGGTGTAGGTAGGCACATAAGTTGAATGGTGAGCAGAGTTGGAACTCAGATAGGGCCTCCAACCTAGTGCTAGATAAGACGTAGGGCAAGCTGACGATGGGCCTTCGGGGATGAGTGGATGGGCGACTCTGTAGGAGGCCAAGGCGATGCAGGCCTTATGTCGTAGTAAGCCACCACCCACATACACTTATCCTGACAAACCACTAAGCTTATCCGCAGATCAAAGTTTGGCAATCCTTGAATGGTGCTTAGATAGGCCACAGTAAAGGATGAGACCTGACTGATTGCCCGATATGTTGTAAGTCTCTCGAGAGTCGTGTCATCATGCATTGACATAGTTGTGACAGATTGGTGGTGATATGGAGTTATGGATTAAGAACTCTTTGCCATGTAAATGAATGTTCTATACATGTACATCTGTATGTAGATGTTGAGAACTCAAGATATATGATGGCGTGCCATATACTTGTGATTGAATATTGTGAATTGTTGATGATTTCCATAATCATATGTTATGCCATTGTTGTAGTAAGCTTACCCTTGCTGTGTTTTGTTGTTGTTGGTTGTCTTGTTGTTGCTGTTGTGCTGATGTGCCTGTGATGATCACGTCCTATGGCGTGGGAGCAGATGGCGAGGCTTTTGTAGGTCCGGTGACTCAAAGCTGAGGATGGAGCCGAGAGCTGGAGATGTTTGACTTGGGAAAGCCAAGTTTAGTTGCTTTAGTTATGGTTCAGTTTCTTTATATTCTTTTGATGGGATTGTATAGATTGACCAGCTATAGGGAGTGAGTTTTGTATTTCGCTTCCCTAATGTATATATTTTTCATATTGTTGATCTAGGCTGGTGTTATGCCATAGTTGTGTATATATATATAATGATGACATTTGAACATATATGCATGCATGGTACTAGGAGAGATAAGGTGGATCTCTCAGTTGGTGTGTATGACTTATATACAGATATGTTATGATTGCTTTTATTCACCTGATATGTGGATAAGGTGTATGTTTAGTAGAGTTGTTTAGTAGCGATAGTTGGATTGTTACATTACACCCCCCCCCCCCCCCCACCTCAGCGTTAAAGCAAAAAAAATCCCACCCCACCCATCAAAGTTCCAAGCCCCTAGCATTAAAGAAAAAAAAAAAAACCACCCCACCCATCAAGTTCCCCCCCCCCCCCCCAACACCTCCAACCATTGTGATCTCTCTTTCCCCCTTTTCTTGTTAGTTCACTCTCCTTCCCCCCTTCCATCAAAAAATTAAGACTAGTGCAAGTCAAAGATCATAAAGGAACAAAGGCAAACAAAGTAATAGATGCAAAGCAAACAAAGAGGAGGCTTATGAATTCAGGAAATGCTTCAGAAGATGGAGACGAAGTCGATCTACAAGAATGATTAGAGGATGCGTGTTGTTGATTTCGCACTTGGGCTTTGGAGAAGCACTAAAGCAGCAAGATTAAAGATGGGTCACGGGAGATTTGGGGGAAAAGCTACAAAGAGGAGGTGAGTGATGAATCTATATGTCCTGGCTTGTGTTCTATAGTGAAAACTAGATGATTGATGATATGAAGTCTAAACTGAATCTCTAAGTTTGATTTGATTCTTTGCTTCTTCTTTTTTTGACCAAAAATAGAATGGAATAGAGGTACTGTGTGGTAGCATTGTGTTGTGTTGCGACGTAACGACTCCGTTACAGATGTAACACTGTTGCATTGCAGCAAAACATGTGATTTGAAATCACACCGCAAATACAGTCCGATGCTGTTGCGGATAGTTTTACAATCGCAATATTGCAACCGCAACTTGTATTGTGGTCCACAATTTAGAATCATGATCAAACTGATTGATCCTGAACTTGAAAAAGTAGACCACCTAGAAAAGCAACGAAGAAAGTCATTGACATTCTGGAGGATGACAGATATACGAGCGCCATGTTGTGACTTTGACCAGAAAGGGAATTGTACTTTGGCGACGTAGTCATGTGTCTGCTTATTAATTCATTCTTCCTTGCAGCATGGTCAGGACATCCATTTGCTTACTTACAAATTCGTATCAACGTTCATGCCTCGTCATTAATGCATGCATATGCCTCATAAAGATAATACCAAATTCACCTATGCAACGTAAATTGACATAATAGTTAATCAAGAACATATATCAACGACGATGCATGGTGACGGAACATAGAAAATAATTAAAAGAAAATGAAAACACAAATCCATGTCCATTTTATTTTATTTACAAAAAATTAAAAAAATAATTTTGAAAATGATGTTAGATTCAAGAACCGGTTATGCACAACAAAGTGAAAAGTAAATTTCACAACACCCTAATAATACATTCGTCATATAACAATTACCATAAACTTATTCTGTAAATTTAAAATATTAAAACATTTATTTTAACCCATTTTAAAATATAAAAATAAAAATTCTTTTTGACTTACAGATTAGTTCCTGTTTTTGCATATCTTATGGTGTGATTAAATTATTAATTTAATTAACTTTTAAGATTTTAACTTTATTACTTTTAGTTATTTTATTAGAATATTTGTTATTTATCTAATATAAAGTTAATCATCTCATATTATATTAAGATTTCTCATCATATATATTTATAAAAAATGACGAACTTATGTTAATATCGTTAGTATAAATAAATATGAAATTAAAACGTACAATTAAATTGAATCAATATTTTAATATTTTACATAGAACTTGCAAGAGTAATATTAAAAAGTAATAGAGTTTATAAACAAGAGAAAGTACAGTATTCTAAGGGCATTTATAATGTATATTCTATTTTTCTTTATTTTAAGATTGATATTTGTAATAAGTATTTTTAATAAAAGTAACTGTTAAAAAAATAAAAATCTGGAAGATTGAATACATGAAAAATCAAAATATATATATATATGTGTGTGTGTATATATATATGAAAGAGATACTTATTAAACAATTTCATATTAATATGAAATTTTGTAGATATGATCTAATATTATAAAAACTTTAATTTAATCCAATGATAGGTTTAGTGATAAAATTAATCAATAAAAAATTATTAAAGTGTAATAGTTTGTGTAACTTATTGCAGTGTAATTTGATTCCTACTCGTATATTTAAAAAAAAAAAATACTCATTGTAAACAATAAAAATATATTAGCGTACTCATTATAAATAAGCAAGAGTATATTAGTAAATCATATTCTCAAGATGTAAATTTGGTCCTTACTGACAGAACTAGCTTTGGACGTGGTAAGCTTAGTGATCAATTATGTAACCTGGGTCAAATTCAGCGGTACTTTCCAGTTTAATAACCCTAATTTGGTGTTTCATCTTTTTTAATTTGTTTTTACGGTTTTACTGTTAAAAAACGCCTACCAAACTGAGGATTATGCCTAGACCGTGAACATAAAATCTGAAGGAAAGAAAGAGACCGGGCTAACGACATGCAGTTTTATCCGACTATTTAAGTGGGGGAAATCCATGTATAAGCACGTACGAAATCAAATAAGAAGACAAAAAGAGACAAATAAGAAGATAATTAAAAAGAATGTAATATCCGACCACTGCATTGAGATCTTAAGTTCTAAACTAAAATCAAGCCCATAACAAAATATATCCTGAACACATGGTGTTTAGAGTAAACCCACCGTGTGGTGCTCCTTGTAGACAAAGTGTATGACCGGTTTTGTTATGAGGGATTGAGGCTCAGCTGTTTCTCGGTGGCGTCTTTCTTAGCTCCAGATCTTCTCCTTCTTTCTCCATGGACCTAAAGGGGTCTAATATATTTTTTTTGGTGAATGAAAAATACATAAAAAGCAACTAAAAACCTTTAGGGAAGGGGTCTAATTGAGGGAAGCTGTAAAGTGAGTCCAGCTGCTTGGTTTCTTATTTGAGTTCTTTATTTATTTTGATGGACCCTACAATGCTTAACCCGAATAAGAAACCCCATTAAAATGCTCTCATGCATATTTTCGTGTTCAAAACCATTCAACACGGTAACTTGGTCTATACTAACAGTTTGTGCCGTGCAGTAGAAGTCAATGTGGAAAATATTGTGATATTGTGATTTAACACGGTAACCAGCTTAGCTAGGTGATATTGTGATTTTTGCGGGACAAAACGAAAGAAATAGCTTCGGTTCCACCATCCACAAACTTATACTTCCCGCTCCCCTAATTGCAAATCCTATTTTAAAATAATGTGGGATATATATAAGAATATAATTTAGCCGTAGTGATCAATTAAACCTCTTAGTTAATTGGTTTAAATTACTTTATTAGTTTATATTCTCTAGTGACAATCCTACAAAGCATTTATTTTTCTTAACTTTTTTTATAGTCACTAACAACCTTTTTTTTCATCTTTTAATAATGTTTGTGCGTCAAAATATTATAATTTTTTAGAAAGTGATATGTGTTGATTAACTGAGCTTATCACCTAATTTTAATTTGATGACAATTTGAGAGTTTTGAGTTCTAATTTTAATTAGCTTCTTTGATGTTAGAAGAAATGGAATTGAGAACTAGAGGAGTGCTAACACACTCTTTTAAACATGTTTTTTTTCTTATTAGTTGAAATTTATTAAAAATTACAAAATTATAAAAGAGAATCATTTAATAAGATGTGGGACTTACAAAATTTTGTAATTTTCAAAAAATTTCAACTACTAGAAGAGAGTATGTTTAAAAGAATATGTTACTAACATTTCTCTTGGGAACTATATATGAGAAATAAAATCAAGAGGAAGAGTTAATCAAATCATTAAAACCATGGAAAACCACTGTTGGAGCATCGAGTACATGGAAAACAAAGATGGAAGTTTGACTACACGAAAGCATTGGAGTCCAAGGCAAGAATACATAATTTTGCCTTCCCACTGCCAAGCAGTGGATTGGGCACCGAGCAATAGATTTCATGTTGTTTCCTCCCTGTTCTCCCATCACCAGGCGATAGATTGAGCATCGAGTGGTGGCACATGATTAGACCTATACAAAAGCTTTCGTTTACACATTTGAGAAAATTTTAATTAACGGCCTTTTCTGAGTCCTAGGGCGTGATTTCTCTCTTTGTCTCTAAGACCTCAACAAATAGGAGAAGACAACATGACTGGAAGCTCTGGAGTTCTTCTCATCTTTTTTACATTTCTTTTCTATGCCTAGATAGATATCCTTTTGTTGAAATTAGGTGAATTTCAATGTTATTTATGGATCTTTGATTTCTTTATCTTTGTTTTCATTGTTCTTCATTCTTATTGCCTCTTAAGACTTGATCTAAGGATGATTTTTTATTTATATTGTAAATGGAAAATCACTCTAAAGATGTGTGCTAAGACATGAACCTTGTAATATTTTAAGCTAAGAATTATAGTCATTAAATGCTTGTTATCATTAGGGATTTTCAATATTCATGCTTATTTTCCTTTAATTTCACCTAATTAAAGAATGAAGGTTCTTAATTAGGAATAAATGTTTATTTGCTTAAAGAATTAGGATTTAAATAAATTTGCAAATCTAATAGACAAAATTAGTAATCAAATTGACTCAATATTCATTTTAGAAACCCTAGATGAAATTAAATGCAATTTAATCACAAAATTTTATTGATTGCGTTAAAATCAGTGTTTTAAAAATTGGACCCGTAATTGAACCGATGAGAGCACTGACTCACAGTTTATTGGTTTAAGCATGGTCGAACCGATAGTAATTAAATTTATATTTTTAATATAATATAATATTTTAAGTGATAAAATAATATAAAATATAAGAAATTAAGATAAAAATAATTGTAAATTAATATAAATGACTAAATTATATGTTTAATTTATAAGATAAAAAACTAATAATAATGGACAAATTAATGTATACTTATATGTAATCCTAAATATGTATTTTTATTTATCCTAAAAATATTTTTGTATAAAATTAAAAAAGATTGAAAAATAAAAAATGGAATTTTTTGAAAAAGACTGGTTCCGTTAGTTTTTTGCCGATTCTCATTGGTTTTGAGATGAGCCGATTTTTAGTGTTAACAGGCATATCCCTGGTGAAACCTACTGGTTAGGTTCAGTTTTTAAAACAATGATTAAAACTTAGTCTTTATTTTCTTCTCGTTGTTTTCTTAATTCTAGAAGATTATAAAAACCAAATCTTTGTTGGCTTCTTTACAATTTTTATTGCTTGTTTCAATTGATTAAATCTTAAATGCTTTCTTGTGGTTTCTTTTAGAGTTTGTTTTCATATACCTTTCATTGATCTTTGATCCCTGCAAACGATACTCAAATTTCATAATTTTAATTATTATTTGCAATGATCTAGTACACTTGTCATGATCCCACTAATTAGATAAACCTTTATCTCTCTCTCTCTCTCTCTCTCTCTGTTCTGAACATAAGCCAAAGCCCCATTAGTCCAGCACTTCACTAACCAATTATGCACCCTGGTGGGTGTGGGGGTGTGTGTGTGTCTGGGTGGGTGTGGAGGAACATAAGCCAAAGCCTAATTAGTCTAGCACACCACTAACCAATTATGCACCCTGGTGGGTGGATGTGTGTTATGTGTGTGTTATGAACATAATCCAAAGCCCAATTAAGCACACCACTAACCAATTATGCACCCTGGCACAAGTGGCTCAACCTGGACCGTGGACATGACCAACATCGACCATTCACCCAGGCCTTGACTACTAGCATGAATCTCTAACACAAGCATGGACCTTGTGTCCTATCACTGATTAACGTTGCGTGATCCACTTGTCTATCACTAGGGATGTCAATGGGGAGGAACAAGCATAGGTAGTGACCCCTTATCACCCGTCCCATTTGAAAAAACCCGCTATATACTTGCCTCGTACCTGCACAAGTATCCATTAAGTGGATATTTACAAATTTTGTGAATATTCAGGGTATCTGTGGGCATTAAACGCTCCTCTACAGTAAATGCTTTTCATTAAACAGCGTTTAGCACATATCATGTCGCTTTAAATGCTAAGCGTTAGAGAGTCACAACTTTGTGAACTAATGGGCGTTGAAAATGCTGAAGAGCGTTAACAACGTAGGACCCCTGGAACTTAATGTTCAAAATGGCACAACCAACATGATAGTGTACCCTAATAGCATGGGAAACGCTAGGTCCCTAGAAGCAAATTGGGGAATGGAAGCTTTAGCATGGAAAACGTTGAAGTAGTGGAGCTTATGACATCTTATTATAGATAACTTGTGACTAATATGAACCTTAAAAACGCACAAACAGCATTTAAACGCTAATTATGCCAAATCATTAGTATTTGGGCTCTTTTGGGCGTGGCAAATGCCAAGTGGGCGTGTAAATGCTAGACTTCAAAATTTCCCTGTATCATCAACATGAAATGCTAGAATCTGGTGTTAAAAATGCTAGAAATTCTAATATGAATATTAATTCAATTTGGTTTCTACTTTGTTTATCAAATTTGCTAATTTATGTAAATTCCAATCTTAAACAATTAAGCCTTTATTCCTAATTAAGAACACTAATTCTTTATGTGAAATTAAAAAAAAAAAAAAACTTTTAGCATAGAAATCACTAAAGATAGCAAGCATTCACTAACTATTCCTAGCAAAAAAGATTACAAGGTTTATGTTTTAGAACACATCCATAAAGCAATTTTCTTTTTAAAATAAACTATAAATTTAGTTCCTGAAGTATATTATCCTCTCTTCTATATAATTTCTAAAGTAATAAAATTATATAAATAGTCCTTTAAGTATTAGAAATCATAAGAAGTAGTCTTCAAAGTATTGAAAAATCTATCAAATTGGTAAAGTCAGTAAAACTTACCAACTTAGGGACTAAATTGATGGATATTCAATATTTAAGGAACTATTTATATAATTTTATTACTTTAAGGACTATATAGGAGAGAGGGTAATAGTTCAGAGACTAAATTGATGGTTTATTCTTTCTTTTTACCAAATAAATCAAATATCTTCCTAAGGTTGGTCAAGTCTTGAGAGCATTCTAAAATTTTATTAATACAGAAATCAAGTTTTATTAATTAATAACCCAAGTTAAAGATCCATAGTTACATTTAAATTCATCTCACCCGGACAAAATGGGGTTTAGCTAGATATCGAGAAAATATAAACAAAATTAATAATAAAAAAAGAGATAGAAGAAAAGTCCATAGATTATGATGAGATGTGAACTTCCATCCTTTTCATTCTTCTTGTACATGTAGAGCTCCTAGAGAGAGAAATGATGACTATCCCTAAAAGTCATGTAAAGAAAAGATCAACAAAATCCTCAATTCTCTTTTTCTAATCCTATTTATATGTAGGCTAGATGTCCAATATGGAGAGAGAGACCCACTATTTTTAAATGCATTATTATTATGTGTCTCTACTCTTTTGATTCTCTTTTCTTGATTTATTAAAGTTCTAATTTTCCTTTCTCATTTCCTAAAATAAAAACATGAGAAAATAAATAAAATTCCTAACTAAAGTTAACAAAAAATAAACAGAAAATTTCTTCCACTCTAATATTCTAAATTTATTTTCTTAACGACAAATTGAGTTAAAATTAAATATAAGTTATTTAAATCTCTTTAAAAATAATAAAAAAAATAATTCAAAAGATTATCAATTATTAGGACCTTACCTTCCTTTGTATACCCCAAAAAACATTGAGTTATAGACATAAGGTAATCTTAAATTTTAAACCCTACTTAATTTTTAGAAAAGAGTGTTGGATAATATTTCCTTTTTATACTGGTATGTAGTTTTATATTATGTAAATTGTTGCCATTTTTTTAATGTCGAATTTATTTATTTTTTTGGACTAAAATCGACGACTAATAAAATGTACTAGTAGATAATTATTTACCTAACAATTCAGGGTACTGTAACCAGGTGGGTGTCATTATTATAATTTTTTTTTCACTTTTATTCACTCATTTGTCCTCCTTTCTTTTATACTATTTTTAAATAATAAAAAATACAAATCACAAAAATGGAAAAACCAAAAATAATAATAATTAGAAAAAAAAAAAAACAGAGAAAGGGCAAAGGCAGGAATAATAGGAGAGCTACATATTGCTTAATCCATTTCCATGAACAATTGTTTGTTCCAAGTCAGCAATGCAAATTGTTCATCGGTTGAGAGAATCAGAGCATAACAAAAGGAAAAACCAAAATGTGTGGTGAAATGGTCGTAGAATGAAGAGAAAGAAGGCAATGACATTTCATACTTGATCCATCTCACTCCTGCCGAGACCATCATCTTCATGGATGCTCCCTCCACAAGAAAATAAAAACCACTAGCACGAATTGAAGCTAGATTAAGAAACAATAGACTGATAGATGAAGCGAAGCCACAGGAAGTGAGCACGAAATAAGAGAATTCTGAGCAACCCCAGCCCGAAAAAAAGTATACCATGGTTGGTACATTTTTTAAGCTCTCTAGTTTAGAATCATGCGCTTGGTTGCTAATTCTTGGAGTTGGTACAATAATGCATAATAACAATTATACTCTATTTTCAACTTATGAACCTCAAGCTTCAAATACACGAATGAATAAACATTTGAATGCAAAAAAATAAATTTTCGGGTTGCTGTTAAAACCACTTCACCCCTGAACTTTTCCACGCCATGGGTTTTGCATTTCCATCTTGTACCTCATTTAATATCTCTTGGTTGGTGTTGGAGTACAAGTGTAAATATGAAGTTTCACTTGGGCTGGCTCTGGACCTAGTCTCGAGAGGCAACGGCCTATGGCCAAGAGCTAAGTAGGGTCTAATTTATTTTTTAACAATTTTGAAGAGGAAAAAAATTTTCATTAATTTTTTTTGGGTTATTTATTTTCTTGATTTTTCAATTAGAATAATTTACAATGTAAGATTTTAAAACTTAATGCTTTTAAACTCTTAATTTTGCATTATTTTTAATTTTTCATTTTGTTTATTGTTTAGCTATACAAAGTTATATAGTTATTTTTTGGTTTTTCATATGTAGTACAAAATTTGATGACTGTTCATTATTGTTATAGAAACTCGTTAGTTACCCTAAAGTATTTTTAAAAGAAGAAAGAGTATTAAGATATGATAAAAAAAATTAATTTATGCTTTTTAAAAAAATAGTGTATTTTATCTATTGTGCTTTTCTGTTTATTAGGAGTAAAATAAGGAGGAAAGAAATAAAAAATATAAGAATAAAAAAGAAATAAAGTGAAAAGGATGTGTTATTTGGATGGATAGAAATAAAAAGGAAAGGAGTGAAAAAAATTCTCTTCACTTGTTTGGATAGGAGAGATGAATAAATTATATGAAAATATTTTTATTTTAATTAAATTTTTTAATCTATTATTTTTTATTAACATAAAATTATTTATTATTATTTTTTAAAAAAATTATGTTATAAGAATTGTATTTAATTTTTAAAAAAATTAAAACAACAACATTTTAATAGTAGAGTATAAAAAAAACTAAAAAAAATGATTTCACACTTGAAGGAAAGCAAAAACACAAGAATTTCTAACAAGGTGTTAATGTTAATAACTTCCATCTTATTTCTATCCTCCTTATTTCCTTCCATTCTAATTTCATTTAAACAAACAAGGTACTAATATTGATGTTATCATTAGTGGTTTTTCTTCTCAGACTATTTGAAGAAGCTGCTTTTTATAATAATTTATTTATTTTGTTTTACATGTAAGAAGCAACAATCTTGTGAGAGAAAAAATATTTTGTTAATGATAGATGATAATATAGGAGTACGAGTAAATTGAATAAAAAACATGATATATCTTTTTGAGACTTGTTAAACTATGTTTTTCACTTAATGTAATAAAATGTATTATTTTTAATTAAATCACGTGTCTATTTTTTTTATAAAATATATAATTATATTTTAGAATACTTGTATGTAAAAGTGCCTTATATATTATTTTGCCTTAAGACTCATAAAATGTCAGACCAGTCCTGAGTTTCACATTGGGTAAGAATGAGCAATTGAGTAACATATAAGTGAAAAAAACCCACAAACCTAATCCCTTAAGGTTTTAGATTAAATGTGATATTGTGTGATTGGTTCATGATCGAGTCATGACTCATTGATAGAATTCTTACCTATGTTTTACAAGATGTGTTGTAATGCTTAGGGCTTGTGCGTGCGTGCTTTGTTCCTCTTTTATTTTCCTTTTTATGTTTTTTAAAGTTGTTTCCTACTTTCTTTTCCCTTTTGGTATATTTTTAAATTGTAGAATTTTTTATGGAAAAAATATGTTGGGCAGTGGAGTTGGGGGGCCTAGGAATCTAACTTGTTGGGTTTGAATTCAGGTTTTGCTATTCTTACCCTTTTTTTTTTCTCTTTTTTCATCTCTAACTTTTATAAAAAAAAGTGTAAAATATCTTTTTGGCCCTCACTCTCTTTTACTTTCTCTCTCTTTTTCCCACCCCTATTTTATCAACATAAATATATTTATGTTGTACACAATACACAATAGAAATGTATTTCCTTTGTGTATCGAAGTTTGATACACAACAAAAATGGGTTTCGTGGTGTATTGAATTTCAATACAAAACAAAAAACGAAAATACATTTCCGTTGTGTTAATTTTTTTAAAAAATTAATTAAAATACTAATTACGATATAATTTACCTTTTTTAATATTAATCGAATCAATTATGATATAAATCAACCTTTTTAATTAAAATTAAATTAATTATGGTACAATTTACCATTTTTAATAGTAATCAAATTAATTGTGATGCAAAATACTCTTTTTAATAGTATAATAAATTGCATCATAATTAATTCAATTAATATTAAAAAAGGTAATTTACTTCATAATTAATTCAATTATTATAAAAATTGGTAACTTGTATTGTATATTTTTTAAAATTGTATCATAATTAATTTGATTACTATTAAAAATAAAAATTTGCATTATAATTATTTCGATTACTATTAAAAATAGTAACTTGTCTCATATATTTTTTAAAATTGTATCATAATTAATTTGATTACTATTAAAAAGGAAATTTGAATTATAATTATTTTCATTACTATTAAGAATGATACCTTGTATCGTATACTTTTAAAATTGTATCATAACTAATTTGATTACTATTAAAAATAGAAATTTGCATCATAATTTCAATTACTATTAAAAATGGTAACTTGTATCTTATATTTTTTTAAAAATTGTATCATAATTAATTTGATTACTATTAAAAAAGGAAATTTGCATCATAAATATTTTGATTTCTATTAAAAATGGTAACTTGTTGTAATTTAATTTTAATTAAAAAAGAAAATTTTTATTATAATTAATTCAATTACTATTAAAAAGGATAAATTGTATCATAATTAATTTAATTTCAATTAAAAAGAATAATTTATATCATAATTAATTTGATTAATATTAAAAAGGTAAAATATATTGTCGCAACCAGGGCCATGGCGGAGACGACGCAAAAATAATTTTAAATGGAGTCGCCACCAAAATTTTATTTGAGGGAGAAATATTGGGAAACCCTAAAAACATGGTCTTTGAAATTAGAGATAGGTTCGGGAGTCGATTACGCGTAGGGAAGGTATTAGCGCCGTACAACGCCCGTTAAAAATGGTACCTCTAATTAGTTGTGCAAAATTACGTGACTTTATAAATATTTATTTTACCCCCTATAAGAAAACAAGAAAAATAAAAAAATTGGGATCTTTTAATTTTTACTTTTTTTTTTGTATTTTTACAGATAATAAAGAAATTTGATTTTTGATTTTATTTTAAAGAAAAAAGAATTTTAAATTAAAATTTGAAAAGATATATTTTTTAAAGGATTTTATCTTCTTATCTTTATGGTAAAGAAAACTTGAAAATGTATTTTTTTTTTTATCTAAAAAGAACAATTTGAAATCAAAAGGACTTCTTTTTGGAAAAGATTTTTTTCTAAAAAGAAACTTTTTAGTAATTTTCCTTTTTTTTAAAAATATATCCTCACATAAGGGTTCAAGCTAACAAATGGCCAGTCATTAAACCCTTACGATCCAAATAATGTTAATGATAGTATATGCTATTCAATTAACACTATTGGCCATTGCGTATTTGGATAAATTTTATTTTTTCATTTTTACCAAAAGACAACTTTCATCTTAATTTATGCACAAAGTTTATGATAGCAAGTGGCTATTCTATAAACTTTTATGATCTAAATAACATTAAAGGCAAAATTCATCACTCAATTAATGTCACAAATCGTTGCATAAATTAAAATCATTATTTAAAATCACAAGCACTATAAACTGATTAAGCAACACAAAGTCTCGATTTTTAACAATTTTATTGAATATTTTTGATTTACAAGGCAAAAGAAATAATCAATATTTACAAGAAAAACAAGGTACACGTCTTGAAGCCATAAACTTTCCACATTATTTTTATTTTTCCCTTTTTTCCTTTTTTTTGGAAACAAGCTAATGAAAAAAAAACAAACTAAAGGCCACCAATCTTTCAATCCAATACAGAGGAGTAAAATAGCCGACACACACTTTCACAATTCGATATTCATAAAACAAATTAAAAAAACAGTATACATATTCCTGTAGCGTAAAGCCACGACCTTTTTAGTTTTTATGTTCTTTTTCCCTTTTTTTTTAGAAACAAACGAAAGGCTAAATAACAAAAAGGCTAAAGGACAAAATCATCCTTTGAATATTCTAATCATATAAGAAAAGAAAAAAAAATTAATGCCTCACACATACGTACCAAAATCAGGAAACAAAAATAAAAAATAAAAAAAAGGGTACAAGTATAAATCAAAGAAAGGCACAGGATCTTAAACTATATAAAAGACCTGAGGTTCTCGAGTGGTGGGCTTGACGTGTATTGCAATTGGGTGGTGCAAACGTCGTGTAGTGGTGGGCTGCTAGAAGCAAGTGGCAACGTGACCTTGTGTGCAGTGATAACCGATGAATTTTTCTCAATAATGGAGAAGGACCGTCCTTCTTTTTAAGTCTGATGTTTTTGTTGAGCCAATAAGAGCAGTTTCCAAGAGAGCCAGCCTCCCTTTTTTTCTACGTGAAACCCTTAAATAGGCTCAATCCACCATTCTTTTTGTAACCATCCTATCTCCCATTATCCAAATCCCATGATCTCCATTGGTAACCACTATCCACTACCGTAACTGACTTATTTTCTTTTATCTTTTCTTTTTTCCAAAAAAACTTAATTTTCAGATTATCTTTACTCTATTTTATAAAATAAAATAAAATAAATAAATAAATGTACTGGATAAAATTAGTTTTTCACATATATCATAATTAATATTTTAATTAATTATTTTTCAAAAAAATTAACACAACGAAAACACATTTCTTTTGTATATTGAAATTCAATAAACAACGAAAATGTGTTTCTATTGTATAACATACACATCGCAAATGTCTTTCCGTTGTGTTAGGGGGTGCGTCCTCCATACACAGCGAAAATGAATTTTTGTTGTGTGTGAAAGATGCATCCCTTAACACAATGGAAATGCATTTTGTCAAGGGTATCTCTAGGAAAAAAAAAATAACAAACAACATATGAGGTGAAAAAGGTGAAAAATTGGATGGAAATAGTAGGACCCTCTGAATTCTGAACTTGCATTTGGATTCACTTAGTTTCATGCATCATCATCATTATTATTATTAATATTATTTTTATTGTTATTGTTATTATTATTATTATTATTATTGATGTCTTGTTAATCTTATGTTTTGAGACGCAAATTGTGACAATTTGGTGACCTTGAAACTTTTTTCTGGAATCAAAAGATTTTTAAAATAATCAAATTATTTTAACAAATTGATTTGGGCGTGACACATTTAATTTGTTAATATGGTTTTTAGAAGTATGACTTGTAACAACTTAGAAATCCTAAAATTTCTTTTTAAAAACAATAAATCATCAACCAATTCACAATATGTAAAAAGAATTATGTAACTTTGAATTAGGAGGAGGGAATTACCTTTGTCAAACCGAAAAAATGTTTTTCTAATATTTTCCCTTTATTAAAAATTAAACCATTTCCAAAAATATTTTCTTCAACTTTATCCCTTATTAAAAATAATATCATTCCCAATTTTTTTTTATTCTTTTATTAAAATGTAACTATTACCAAAAATAAAATAAATATGCAATAAAAAATGAATAAACAATAATAAATAATTGAATGAATAAATAAATAAAATTCTCACAATTTTTTTCAGATATGTTATAGGATTAGATAAATATTTTAGAATTTGTTAACAATTTGCTTAATGTATTAGAAGTAACTGTTTAATGTACATGTATGATATTAATATCTTCCTTACGGATAGCCGATTCCTAAATTCACCTATATATTAAATAAGATTAACTATCTTAAACGAAGGTATTTTTAGCTACTATTATTGAACAAGAGCGTTTTTAGCTATCATTCTTGAATGAGAGTGTTTTTAGGAATTTTTTTTATCTCTTATCTCTTTCGATCTATCATTTTCAATATCTTTAGTTCTAAATTAAATTTCAAAATTTTCAAAAGAAATTATCAATAATTAAAAATTAACATTGTATTACAATAATTGTTTATTATAAATTTAAAGTATAATCTATATGTTCAAAAACATTTATTGATTACAAATTTTAATTATAATGTAATTTATATATTCAAAATTATTTATTTATTATAATTTAAGTTATATAAAATAAATATTTATTCTATGCAATGCACAAGTTAAAATACTAGTCTAAAATTTAATTTTGAAAACCAATTTTTGTTTAAATGAGTTTTCCAATATTTTTCAAAAAATATTAAATTTCGACTACTCTACATTTTTTCTAATTTATATTTTAATATCGCAATTTCGAATTTTAATATCTTTTGTAATCAAAGGTAAGAACAATCGACATTCCCGTCTTCTCCATTTTAGTATATTTCACACTTTTAAGTTTTTTTTTTAATATGAAGATATAAAAATCTTTTAATTTCAAACTTACACTCGCATTTCTTGGTTAAAATTTTTAAAACACAATTCCTTTTTTTTGCAGAAACCACAAGTATCCTCCACTAGAATCCTGCTCGAGTTAGGTAGGACCATTATAAACGGCAAAACTCTTCCTCAAAGTATTTAATACAACTGTATACCCACAACTTGAATTCAAGACTACTAATTAAACTAAAACAATTTCTTCTAGTTTATTTACACACACACAATTCCTTTTGCAAAGTATTGATACAAGTTTTGTATAATTTAAAACCAACGCAGTCACGAGGTAGGTTTGGAAATTTGAAAGTGTTAGTACAAAAATCAACTGTAGACTAAATTTAATTTAAAGCATAATAAACAAACACTATACTTTTTAAAAAATGAAATTACTTTCATTCATCACATACGAGGGCAAAATAAAAATAGCTTATTTTATAAATTTTATCCAAGGAAAAATAAAAAAGACTGGTTTTCAATTCCATTCAGTCCTCAGTATTTATTTTTACTCTGTTCGCACTCTACACTATGATCACCATTCCGAAAGACAGATTCACACGAATGACAACTGAGCAAGTGTAGCATTTATACAAATATCACTCGGAAAAAGAACGAGAAAAGTAAAGCACCTACTGACCAACTTCTTATGCAACATCACTTCCCCTTGAGTGGTTCGATTTCATTAACTCATCTCCATCCTCCAACACACTTTAATTACTTAATTATGACAACATTATTTTATTCTTCTTATCTTGGATAAGTTTTTACCTAGCCAGTGGCATGAATTCGGTGTCCAGATTCACGTTGACTGGTTCAACTGAATATCTAGGATCCGCACCACCATTATGTTTTGTTCGAGCTAATTCGGTTGCTAAAGTCTCCTTTAGTTCAAACACTATGACACTCATGACTGGCCTTTGGTAGGGATTTAGAGAAACACAAGCCATTGCTATTTCTACGGCTTTCCAAGCTGAGTTAATGTCAAAATCTCCTTCTAACCTTGAGTCAACAATGCCCTTGATATCCCCTTTCCCAATCAAGGAGCTAACCCGTTCACTTATGTGACCCTTTTCTTGATTCCTTGCCATTACTGGTTGATTTGTGATTATTTCCAAAAGAACAACTCCAAAGCTGTAAACATCACTTTTCTCTGTTAATCTACTGGATATGGAGTAGCTGCAAGACAAATCATGTAACTCAATTTGGTGATAACTCAAATATCCCCGTAGAAAGAAACTCACTACATTTTCCTAGAAAATGATGAAGAGGACAATAATTGAATAACTTACTGAGGGTCCAGATAACCAAGAGTACCAGCAACAACAGTTGACACGTGAGATTCCCCATCAGTTGGGATCATTTTGGATAGACCAAAATCAGATAATTTTGCTTGGAAATGTTCATTCAACAAGATGTTTGTAGATTTTACGTCTCTGTGGATTATAGGTGGCTTGCAACCATTTTGCAAATACTCCAATCCTGAAATTAAATTTATGGCAAACATATTGAGAGGGGAAAGGAAAGTTAACAAAACTGTCAAAACACGGCTCCTTGATCAAAGTAGAGCACTTTTAGAAACTATTTATCAATATGAGGTTGTTTTGAAACATTACTGAAATGGGGTGGTCAATGATGGAAAACGCTAGTCAAACTAGCGTTTTTCATTCCATGTCAGCATTTTTAATAAATTTTATTAATTTATTTGCGAAAAGTGTCAGGTGGGCTGCCATGCAGGATCTGCTAATAGTAGTAGCGTTTTTAGAAAATGCTATTACCCCTAACGTATCCTGTGTGGCAGCAAACCTGGCAAAAAAGTGATGGAGGTGGTAGACACGTGTACAAAATGCTATTACTACTAGCATTTTCAATTTAATCTTTTTTTTAAAAGGAAAAAAAGCAAGTATTTAACTTTTTAATTATTAAAATATAGAAAACGTTAGTTCTACTAGCATTTTTAATTTTTAATTTTTATTAAAATATTTTAATTATTAAAATATTAAAAATTTAATAATTAAAAATAGAAAACGCTATTAATAATAGCATTTTTAATATTTAATTTTTATTAAAATAATTATTAAAATATTGAAAACGCTATTATTAATAGTGTTTTCTATTTGATTTTTTAAAAAAAAACATAGAACTGAATTTGCATTTCAATTTGAGTTTTTAAATATTAAAATATTGAAAACACTATTAATAGTAGTGTTTTCATATTTGATTTTAAGAAAGAAAAAATAGAGAATCCAAACTTTAAGTTTTTATTTATTTATTTCCAATTTGGAAACCGCTACTAGAACTCGTGTTTTCTAGTTTGAATTTTTATTTAAAATTGAATAATCACTATTGTTTTTAATTTTTTGAATTAAATATTAAAAACGTAACAGTATATTTTTTATTTTCTATTTATCTTAAAACACTATTTGTATTAGCGTTTTTCTTTTTTTAATTTTTTAAATTAAGAAAACGTATTTTTTATATTTTATTTTTTAAAATTAGGAAATCACAAGGATTTTTAAATTATTAATTTTTAAAATTAAAAAATTCATATTCATATTTATATTATTTCGCCTTTAAAATTTTTTTAAAAAGTTTTAACATTTATATTAATTTTTAAAAAAAATTATTTGGAAAACGCTATTATTATTAGCGTTTTCCATGTTAATTTTTTTTTTGTAGAAAAATTTTCACCTTTAGTTTTCTTTTGAAAAGGTTTATTCTTATATTAATATTTTTTTTAAAATTGAGAAAACCCTAATATTAATATTTTTTAAAAAGTTTTAAAATTTATATTAATATATTTTTAAAATTTATATTAATAGTTTTTTCCAGATTATATTTTTTAATATTTATATTTATATTAAAAATAAAAATGCTAAATACAATAGCATTTTCCAATAAATAAAAAATAATTTTTTTAATAATATGACGTTTTAAATTTAAATATAAAAATTAAAATGCATGTTTTTAATTTTAAAAAAATAGAAAATGAAAACGCTATTCATAATAGCGTGTTCCATAAAAAAAACTTATTAAAAATAATAATTTTAAAAATGCTCTTGATTTCCTGATTTTGGATAAACAAAATATATAAAAATAATGCATTGTCTTAATTTTAAAAAAAATAATGACGTTGATACGAATACCATTTTACAATAAATAGAAAAATAAAAAATACTAATAATATGACGTTTTTACTTTTTTTTTTTTTTTTTACAAATGCTACTAATTTTCCAATTTTAAATAAATAAAATATATAAAAATAATACATTTTTTTAATTTAAACAAAATAAAAATAAAAACGCTAATACTAATAGTGTTTTACAATAAATAAAAAAATAAAAAAATACTAATAATAAGACATTTTAAATTTTTAAAAATAAAAATTTAAAAATCGTACTAATTTTCCAATTTTAAATAAAGAAAATATATAAAAAATAATACATTTTCTAAATTTAAACAAAATAAAAAACTAAAAACGCTAATACGAATAGCGTTTTACAATAAATAATAAATAAAAAAATTACTAATAATATCACGTTTTTAATTTTAAAAATTAAAAAACTTAAAAATGCTAGTTATTTCCTAAGAATGCTAATAAGATGACTTTTTTAATTTTAAAAATTAAAAATTATAAAATCCTTGTGATTTCCTAATTTTAAAAAAATAAAATATATAAAAAATTACATTTTTTTAATTTAAAAAATTAAAAAAAGGAAAACGCTCATACGAATAGCGTTTTAAGATAAATAGAAAATAAAAAAAATACTATTACGTTTTTAATTTTTAAATTCAAAAAATTAAAAATAATAGTGATTTGTGAATTTTAAATGAAAATTTAAACTAAAAAACACGAGTTCGACTGGCAGTTTTTGAATTTTAAAAAAATAAATAAAAACTTAAAATTTGGGTTCTTTGTTTTTTTTTTTTTAAATTCAAATATTAAAATGCTACTAATAATAGCGTTTTCAGTATTTTAATATTTAAAAAATCAAATTGAAATGAAATTCGGTTCTCTATTTTTTTGTAAAAAAATTCAAATAGAAAACACTATTATTAATAGCGTTTTTAATATTTTAATAATTAAAATATTTAATAAAAATTAAAAATATAGAAAACACTATTATTAATAGTGTTTTTAATATTTTAATAATTAAAATATTTCAATAAAAATTAAAAACGAAAACGCTAGTTCTTACGCTAGTAGAACTAGCGTTTTCTACATTTTAATAATTTAAAATTTAAATACTTTCGTTTTTTTCCGTTTTAAAAAAAATTGAAAATGCTAATGGTAATAGTGTTTTGTACACATGTTCGCCACCTCTATCGCTTTTTCGCCAGGTTGACTGCCACACGGAATACGCTAGTGGTAATAGTGTTTTCTGAAAACGCTACTACTATTAGTGTTTTCTATCGTTGACAACTTCATTTCGATAATATGTTTCAAAACAATCCTATTTTAATAAATAGTTTCTAAAAATACTCTACTTTAGTCAATGAGCCGTCAGAACACATAATTTGAAATTTACTTTCTGACCTAAGGCTGCATCCACTGCTATACGAAGTCTGTCTTCCCAGGTCAAGAATTTCGATTTGCTGTGTTTACCTGCGGGAACCAAGTTCTGTAACTTTTTATACGTGTTCAGTTTTGTTGACTAGAAGTCAGTCATACGACTCATACAGTTGTCCAATATGAAAATTCCCATATCCAGAGTTTCAGGACACAAAACGAATTTAGAAATTGATTTGCACAATTTTTTAACAAGAAATTAATTTTATTTGGGAACTAACCAGAGAGATGTTCTTGTAAGTTTCCATTAGCCATGTACTCATATATGAGACCCTTATTGGTTCCTTCATTACAATAACCAATAAGGGAGGTCAAATTTTTATGATGAACTCTCATTAGAAGCTTAACCTGAAAATCAAAATCACAACCATGTTTAACCATATCATATATATTTATTACTCAGCTCAAAACCTAGTATAAAGTGATTAATATCTTACCTCTGCTTGAAATTGTTGATAACCACGAACAGACGAAGGGGAAAGCATTTTCACTGCAACTGGAGTGTCATCGATATAGCCCAGATAAACTGTTCCAAATCCTCCTTTACCAATAATTATATTGAAATTGTTGGTGATTTTAAGGACATCAGAGTATGAATATATTTGTTTTTTGACTTGTAGTAATGAATCATCTTGTTTTGTGGATTGCAGTGAGATCTCACTTTTATCATTTTCTACCATCAAAGCTGTTAATTTTTCTACAATAGTTTTGAAAATTAACAGGTTAAGAATGAATTTGTTTGGCAAATTATCAATAAAAATTACGAATCTTTTATGATTGCAGCATTACCTTTTGATTTTCTCCCTTTAAGGGTCCACAATATTGCCACGGCTGCTAGAAGAATCAAACCCCCACTAATTGATGCTACTAAAGGCTTAACAATGTTCTTCTTTTTCTTCTCGTTGCATTGACCAGATTCACATAGATATGGATTTTGGTCCACACTAGCATGAAAATATTAGAAGATTTATGTTTTAAGTCTCAATAAACCATACAAGTCGTCAATAATTCCAATAGATACTTCAATTCATTTTGCTTGTGCCTAGATATTCAGTGATCAACTATATATTGTCTACGGAAAAATATACGTGACACCATTGTTTTTAACATGAGAAGTAATTCTTTTCTTTTCTTTTATAAAAGTTAAGTTTCTTAATTTTTAAAAGATTTTCAAGAAATGTCTTTGACCTAATTTTTCTTTTTAAGGTGAGTGAAATCTCAAAAAAAGCTGGACTAAGGATGTTGTTGGTGTATAGGTGTGAGAAATGTAACTAAAGAAGTTTGATATTGAATAAAAATGAGTATGTTGAGTAACATATAAGTGACAAAAACTCATAAAACTGAAGATCTCCTTGGTTTTATCCCCCTTGCATTGTCTAACAAGTGATATCAGAGCTGATAGTTCTACCAGGTAACCAACTCAAACGAGTAATGGAATTAGTGGTGGATCTATGTATAGATTTATGCATAGAGATCCCTTGTATCAAAAGTCTTCCTAGCAGTGTGAAGGTTAGGTGGCGTGTGCCATTGATGTAATGCAAGTACAGCGGTGCATGTCTCTAGAGCATATTGGCAACAATAGGAAAGCTTTAGGGGTCATCACTAAATACTCGTGGATGGAAAAAGGTTTCCGATTGAGGGAAAGTCATACCATGTGAAAAAGATTCACACTTAAAGGGTAGATTGTTGGTGTTTAGGTGGGAGTAATGTAACTAAAGAAGTCCCACCTTGGCTAGAGATGAGTTTGTTAAGTTCACATGTATGGTTGTGCTCATGGTCCACTGGTAAAGATCTCTCTAGTTTTATCCTCCTCGTATTATCCAACAGATGCATTTGAATGAACAATTTAATTAAGTGCTTATTAAATAAGTTTTTATAATGTAAACATTTATATATAAGTTATTTCCATATTCAAAGAGGAAATGGGGTTGAACTATTTTCATTTAAGTCACGAGCTGTTTTCATAAGCTATCAGTGAATATGTTGGAGATCCCACATTAATCAATAATATGACCAAAATAGTGTACAAATAGGGAGCAACTCTTATCTCATCAGTTAGCTTTTTAAGTTGAATTAAGCACAAGCTCAAATTCTTAGATTGGGTTAAAAATAACTAATAGATACATTTAAAAGTTTAAATTATTCTCATAAGTGTTAATCTCTTTGAAACACATCCCAAATACTGCATTAAATATACGTGATTAATAACCATCACCATAAATAACCATATCATGAATTTGATAATTTTTAGTTAGATTCATACCTTAGTGAGAGGGAACCTTCCTTAGATTTTTCAGCTAGTGCAGAGGGAATTGAACCGGAGAGGTTATTCTTCTCCAAGTTTCTGCCAAAACACGGAAACTATAATGTCTTTTTCTATTTTCGATTCAGAGGATCACATATATAGTTCCTCCAATTAAATGACGAAGTAACTTACAAGATCTTCAAGTGTTGTAATTGAGACAGAAAATCAGGAACTTCATCGTTTAAGCTATTGTTTGATAAATCCCTGGAAAACAAATAACTTGGTCCTTTTAAGTATTTTTAGATCTTAGACACATGTACGAAAAGAAATCTTCCTCATAAGTACGTAACATAGCCAAAAGAATAAAAAGATTTAAAATAATTAAGACGTTTTTTCTGGTCTCAAGTCTCATAATTTATTGGACTAGATGAAATAAAAAAAAAAAACTCACAACTTCTCCAACATGGTGAGCTTTGAAATTGAAGGGTCTATCTTTCCTGACAATCCACTTGAAGATAAATTCCTGTTTTGCACAACTAATAGTTATTATATATGTTATCATTCCAGTTTCATAAAGCTATAATATTGATTTTAGAAGCATAACTTACAAAGTTGTGATTCTTGGGGAGTCATTTCCGCGATAAGTACAATTCAGACCATCCCACAAGTAGGCTACAGGGGCGCATGGATCACCTTGCCAATCTCTTGTCACCCCATAAACTGACTTGATGGTTGTAATCGCATCAACTGGTTTTTTTTTTTAATGCAAAAAAAAAATGGTAAAAGGTGGTTAAGATCATGTATAATAGTGTAAACCAAAGAAACAGATTTAAAAAAAGAGAAATCATATTTTCGTGGCTTACCATCTCCTTGGAATGTATCTGATTGCTGGAAGTCTATTACCCTGTAAATTTCAATGGCATTGATGATGGGAGGCAGGGTTGAATTTTTTGTCTTCTCAAGTGAATATTTTATTTCTTTCCCACTGAAGGCTGACGGGCTATATATAGTGGTAACATGCCGGTACCGTGGAGACAAATTTTGATACCTTGATTCACCATTGCGCACGATGTTGAATTCTCTTGTCTGATTCTTTGCTAACACTTCAATCTCCGTGAAGTGCATGTAAACATAGAATCGGTCAGTTGGATCTTCTGGCTCCCATCTTATTACCAATGGAGCATTAGCATTTACTGGTGTAACTGCGGTGCTCATGACAATGGCTGGCGGTTTGTAATCGTTCTGGTTTAAAGAATCAGCAGGAATAGAAGCACTTAATTGTTTCCAATCACTGTTGCTACCATAGGAATACCAGAAACGATCATAAACATCCTTGTACCTGTGAGAAG
This sequence comes from Spatholobus suberectus, assembly GCA_004329165.1. Lineage (NCBI taxonomy): Eukaryota > Viridiplantae > Streptophyta > Magnoliopsida > Fabales > Fabaceae > Spatholobus > Spatholobus suberectus. The sequence goes on from CM014736.1 coordinate 4,320,064, forward strand.
ATCAACAAAAGTCCTATGAAATCAATCAATCTTTTAATGCAAAAGATTTAATAAAAAAGTATGACTTCACCTGTAGGTTTGATCTGAACCTAAATCCCACCGGCTGTAACGTTCCAATGATCCAAATTGAGTGACGAAAATATCATTTGTCAAAGTCCTCAATTCTATAAATGATATAAATGGTGTCCCATAGCCTGTGTTAACCAGACAGATTTGTACGTAATCCAGTGAAGGTACATGTATGATCTCCTTGACTTGGGAAGTGGATGCATTGTCTATAGTCACTGTATACCACCGGTTAGCCCCAAGAAGAATATCGAACTCTGGTAGCACATTTACGCCATCATAATTTCCGTACAAAAAACCAGGCCGGATCAGATACTTAGAGCCTCTTGTGATGTTTATTTTGTAGCAGTTCCTTATTCCTTCCGGGAAGCTTCTGAGAAACCAAAAATATCGTTGATTACTGTAGACACTTTGGAGTTCAGATCCTATTGATTTACTCACACCAGTATTTATGAAATTTGCATCTGAAGTATAATTTATGCCTGTGTACGGATCAGTATGGCTGACACCTGCAGGAGCTCCGCAATCTATGCTGATGAATCCTAAAACATAAAAATGCGTATATATGCATGGGACTTGAGGTTTTAGCTAAACATTTATTAAATAATGATATAATGAAGTTATTAGACCCAAAAAAAAATGATATGATGAAGTTCAAGTTTTGCTTTATCAAACCTGATTGATCTTGAGCTTGAATAAGTAGACCACCTAGAAAAGTAATGAAGAAAGTCATGCACATTCTGTAGGATGACAGATATACGAGCGCCATGTTGTCACTATGACTAGAAAATGAATCGTGCTTTGGCGACGTAGTCAATGTGTCTGCTTATTTATTCTTCCTTGCAGCATTTATGACTTGTAATTTGCTTACTTAGAAATTCCTGTCAACGTTCTTGACTTGTCATTGATGCATGCATCTGCATCATAAATTGAAAAAATAATTAATCAACAACATATCAACGACGATGGTGACGGAACTTAGAAAATAATTAAAAGAAAAGGAAAAAACAAATTCATGTCAATTTTATTCGATTTACAAAAAATAAATAAATTAAAAAATAATAATTTATGAAAATCATGTTAGATTCAAGAACCAATAAAATGAAAACTAAAATTTCATAACACCCTAATAGTACATTCGTCGTATAACAATTACCATAAATTTATTCTGTAAATTTAAAATATTAAAATATTTATTTTAATACTTTTTAAAGTATAAAAACAAAATTATTTTTGACAACAGATTAATTCCTGTTTTTGCGTATCTTATGGTGTAATGAAAACTCAAAATTATGATATTCTCTTTAAAATAATTATGAAATGGTTAGAGATGTCAAATGGGTCAACCCAACCTGCAAAAAAAAAAAAGGTTTAGGTTGGGTTGAACTTGTGTTAGGATTGGATTGAAAATCTTAACTCAAGGTTGGGTTGGAATGGCCCACCAGATTTATATAAAAAAAGTCGTAAAAATGAATGACTTATGCAAGGTTGGTCTTGTTATTTTATGGGCACGGGGCGAAATAGTAAATAAGGCCCTCTTATAAATAAACATTTTAAAATATAAACAAATATTACATAAAAAAATACACATGATTTCGTTAAAATTGATGTTTTATTACATTAAGCAAATAACATAGTTTTAACAAATCTCAAAAAGATGTATTATATTTTTCACTCAATTTACTGACAATGTTATTGTTTATCATTGACAAAATATCGTCTCAGATTAAATCTTACATGTATTTTTACTCTTTATTGATATATTAACTTTTAGTTTTAACTAATATTTTAGCATATGTATTGCATAAGATAAATATTTATTTTTATATAATTAGAATTAGAATTCATAATAAATAAATATTTTAAATATATAAATTATATTTTAGATTTATGATAAATAATGTAAATTGTGATATAAGATTATTTTTAAATTAAAACGAATAGGTGGCTATAAAATCAAACATACACACACACACACACACACACGTGTGTGTGAAGGGTAGTTTGAGATGATTGCGAGAAATATTTTTTGCCTAACTATGGAGAAGTTACATCTCCATTGAAAATCTCTATTCAAAGAGTGATGAGAGTGAGAGCTTTATTATCCAAGTTAAGGATTTTAATTTATAGTATAAGATTATATTTCTTTATAATTTGATTTTTAGTTTGTGTTTTCTTATCATGTTGAAAGAACAAAAACTTTAATTCAATGCATTATCATATATATGTCTACTACATGTGTCACAGTAAGCTAAAAATTCATGAAACATGAATTTATGAATATAACATATTAGAAAAAAATAATAATAACCAAGAGAGTAATACTTTATAATCACATGTTACATTTTAATTTAGGTATAAAAAGAGACATAATAGGAGATAGTGATTTCAATCTGTTTATAAAAATAACATAAAATAAAAAAAAAATTGCTACATAACTATATAATTTTTTTTTTTAATTTTTGGGCCCCTCCCAACCTTGAGGCTTAGGTAGTTGCCCCCTTGGCCTATGCCCCGGGCTGGCCTTGGGACTTGTGAGTTGACCCATCGAATAAATAAGTAAATAAATAAATAAACATAAATAATCTAAACATAATGTTACAATCACTAGAATGCTATCTCAATAAATTATCTTAGCACAAATGTTTTTTAAAAGCTATCATTATGAGTTAAATAAATATAGAGTAAAATAGCAAAATAATATGAAATTCATAATGTATTTCACAAGACATTATGTCCAATAAAACAATATTTAACCAAATAATCCATTAAAACATCTAATAGAAAAAGTACTCAATGTGGTGGTAAACCCAACCCAACCTACCTCTTAAGGTGTTGGGTTGGCAGGTTATACACGTTAGAGCATGCGGGTTAAAGGGTTGAATCACCCAACCCAACACCTATTTTGGCAAGTTAAATGAGTTGGCTTGCCAAATTCATCTTATTTTGACATCTCTATAGTTAACTTTAATCCTCTATAGTCTATATATATAAATTTGAATAAATACTTTGAATGAGAACATTTTTTAAAACTATTCTTTAACAAGAGTATTTTTAAGAATTTTTCTTCAATAATAGTGTTTGTAGGGAATTTTCTCAATATCTTATTTCTTTCAATTTATCATTTTCATCTTTATTTCTGAATTGAATTTTAATATATTTTAAAAGAAATTATCAACGGTTAAGAATAATTTTGTATCATAATATAAATTGTTTATCATAAATCTAAAATATAATTTAAACGTTCAATAATATTTATTTATTACGAATTTTAATTGTAATATAATTTATATATTCAAAAGTATGTAATTATCATAAATTTTAATTATATAAATAAATATTTATCCTGTGCATTACATATGTTAAAATATTAGTTAATTAAAAGGGTAAAATATTTAAGAAAAAATTGTTTAACAATGCATTAGTTTACCCTCTCTCTCTCTCTCTCTCTATATATATATATATATATACTCCATATCCTATCAGAATAACTATTTTAAATAAGAGTGTTTTTAAGATTTTTTTAACAAGAGCATTTTTAAGAATTTTTCTTAACTTTTATCTCTTTCAATATATCTTTTTAGTTTTTATTTCTAAATTGAATTTGAATATGTTTTTAAAAGAAATTATCAATAGTTAAAAATAACTTTGTATTATAATAAAAATAACTTTGTATTATAATATAAATTGTCTATCATAAATCTAAAATAAAATTTATGTATTTAAAAATATTTATTTATTACAAATTTTAATTATAATATAATTTATATATTCAAAAGTATTTATTTATTAAAAAATTTAGTTATACATTTAAACATTTATTCTATGCATTGCACAGGCTAAAATACTTGTATCCATGGACTTGTATCTTGGGCACGAATTTGAAAATTATGTGATAATAAAATTGTTGATATTAATCATTCAAAATTTATAATAATAATATTAAATAAGTTAACGGTATCCTAATTATTATATATTATAATAAATAAAATATTATATTTTACTTTAAAAACACAACTAATTATTTAATCTTTTAAATTCACTTGACATCAATTTTAATTTTAAAAAATTTACAATATCAAATAAATTCTTTAAAAAATTAAAAGCGGAATTAATCAATGCTATGTTTGGTTCAACAATGACGAACTCTAAAAATGAGTTTAGAATGCTCAACGTAATTTTGTTAGAAAAATATGTTTGATTATTTTTAGTTAAAAATCAAGTTTGAGTAAAATGAAAAAAAATATAACTTTTTTATTGTGAAATTTTATATTAAATTAGAAGAAAAAGAGACACTCTATGCTTTCTACATTTTTTTTAAATAAAAATAAAATAAAAGGTAAAGAGAGAAGATGGAGGTTAAATAAAAGTAACTAGTGAGAGAAGTTGAAACTGAATGTAGTGGGGTAATTTGTAGGATTAGTTAAAGGATAAAATCGTCTAAACAAATGTAGCAACCAAAATATGGTATCACCCTTATTAATAGCTATAGATTTTACCACATATTTATTTTTGAAATAAAAAATAAATTTAAATTACTTTGCTTCAATTTCATATTAACTAAAATTAATTTTATAAAATCAAAACTTATAAAATCGAATTTATAACTGTTCCCCCAAACCCATTAGAAGTTACTAAGCATTAAGAATTATTCTTTTATATCTTTTAATATTTGAAAGACTTACTTAATATTACGGTATTATGGTATCGCTATCGCATATTATATTGTACTCATATTATAGTATCGCTATCGCATTTACAAATATAGAAACTATACTTACCTATTTCATAAGAGATTGGTTCATATATAATATTTACTTTGAATTTACGTTAATATTTAACTAAATTAACTATCAAACCAGGGGCGGAGCTATTAGTATAGGTGGGGGGGCCATGTTTTTATTTTAAAATTTTTAATATATTTACTAGGATTATTGCTTTTATTTAAGAGGTTTAGTAGTTGTAGAAATAATAATATCTAGTATTATTTTCTTCTATTTTTTGACAAAATAATTGCTTTTTATTATATTCTATTCTTTGCACTATTCTATTCTTTTTTATAATTTTTATTGTCAAGATAATTGCATTTTTTTCTTTTTTAGACAAAATATTGTATTATTATTTATTAATTTTATTTTTTAATAATTTTTTCTTTTATAATTCATTATTCTAATTTTAAAGGTTATAAATGATTGCATTTGCAGTCAAATGATTTTATTAGTCTCCGGCCCCTTTATATTTATTTAATTATAAATTGATTTGAAAATTAAAGTCTATTTATTAACTTTTGTCAATAGAATAAACTTACGAAGATTATATAAGGGGTTAACATCTTGAACTTATGCACCAATAAACATTCTCTCATCCATTTACTATTTTTTATTTTATTTTCTTCATTTTTTTTGTTTCATCTTAGTCAGATGACACAACATTCTCCTTTTCTTATTTTTTAAGAATTTAAAGCAAACTCTTTTCCAATAATTGTTAGCTACTATTATCATAAAAGATAATATACTTAGTAACATAAATTATTCTAATTTAGTATATTTATATAGCATAATTAATAAGATTTTTTTGTAAAATTTTATGGTTATTATAAATACCAATTTTTATTATAAATTCATAAAGATTCATGATGACATATAAAACTGAAGATTAACGGTTATAATTTTGAGTCTTTAAGAAAATATATTTAATTTTTCTCACCAAAAATAAAATTTCTATTATATGTTCTTGAATTGTTTTAAAAAATGCATAATCATAAGTATTTTGTGTAAAATTCGATGTTCATATATTTATTGGATAAAGTTTAATTTTTATTTGTGGCCCCTCCTATAATCCTACTCTGGCTCCGTCCCTGTATCAAACTCAACGTATAATTTAAATCTTATATAAAGATTAAAGGAAATTGAACATGCGAATTTAAAGCAAAATACTTCCCAATACTCATATCCCATTTCATTCTTATTCTTAAATTTTAAAAATAATTTGATGTTTCATCTTTTTATTTTCCTTTTACTGTTAAAAAAATGCCTATCAAACTAAGGATTATGCAGACCAGGATTTCCTGCTGTTTAAAAGTAATTGCAGGATCTTAAATGATTTAACAGTTCAATTTTTTTAAAAATTATATTTTCTTTTATTATTGAATATATAATAATTATTTTTTGTGGTCAAAAAAGTGACTGCAGAAAATTTACATCCTGCCTAGACCATGAAAATAAAATCTCACATAATATTAGATTGGATGGGAGAGGAGGAGAGAAGTTTCTTTAAATTTTTTTGTGGGTAAAAAAGTGACAGCAGAGAATTTACATCCCCGATTATGCCTAACTATGCACTTTTATCCCACTATTTAAGGGGGAGGTAGGGGAGGGGATCCATGCGTATGAGCACGAAATCAAATAAGAAGACAAAAAGAGTCCAGAAATCAAATAAGAAGATAATTAAAAAGAGTCTAACCTCCTGCCACTACAATGAGATCTAAAGATATGACCGGTTCTATTGCAAGGGATTCGGGCTCAGCCTTTTCTCGGTGGCGTCTTTCGCAGCTCCACATCTTCTCATTCTTTCTCCGTGGACCTAAAGGGGCCTATTGTCTAATGCTTCTGCTCGAGGGTAGTGAGTCCACCTTATATTTTCGTGCTCAAAACCATTTAACACGGTAACTCGGTCAATAATCAAAACAGTTTGTGCCGTGCAGTAGAAGTCGATGTGGAAAATGTTGTACCGCCAGATGCGATACAAGAAGACGATGACTAGGTGATATTGCATGTGATTGCGGGACAAAACAAAGAAATACCTTTGGTTCCACCATTCACGCCAGCTTATACTTCCCGCTTAGGATATAATAATATAATTTAGCCGGAGAGGTTTTTTTTTCCTAAAGCTTCTATTGAAACTTCATACAACAAGAATTGTAGTAATCAAACCTCTCTAATAAAGTGGTTTGAATATCATTAGTTTATATTCACTAGTGATAATCCTACAAAGTGTTTATTTTTCTTAACTTTTTTTTGTAGTCACTAACCACCTTTTTTTCATCGTTTAATAATGTTTGTGACTCAAAATATTATAAATTTTTTTAAAACTTATATATGTTTTCACTGAGATTATCACCCAATTTTAATTTTTTTCCATAGATGCTTCTATTCTGATGTTTATAGTTTTTTAATTCTTCTACCACCCTCAATGAATTGTTAAGCTTTGTTGATTGATTGTTTCTTTTTAATTTTGTCATTGGTTATTAACTAAGCTTCTCTCTTGGTCACTCTAATTCCTAATAATTGATTTTGTATTATTTAATAAATTTAGAAGATAAAAAAATATTTTGTTTCAGAATATAAATAATTTGAAATATATTAGGAAACAACTCCACACCCTTTAAGATTATGGTCTAATTCCTTGAGAATAGAAAAGCACTTACGTAAAGAACATGTTCATTGTATTATAATGATGGTCCTTTTATAGCATAATTTGTATTGGAGTATATTTTTAATCCCTCTCTTCCACATTAATTTTGAATACGTAAAAAATGATTGTTACATTTATATATTATTTAATATATTCTTGTCAAGTTATCATGATAATCAAGCACACCAATATTTATTCTTTAATTGATTCTTTCTATTTTTCTTCCTAGACCATTTTGTTCACTTAATGAAGTGAAGCCCTATTAAAAGAACTATGACAGCAAAAGAAAGAGAAATGGCCATCAATACAGCAAAAGTATTTGAACCACCCAATCCTTTTTGTTGAGTTGTTTTGTGGCTCTCCTATTTATATAGGGGACTAATTAATAATGGTGAGCCCTTCAATTCATGTGATATGCATTTTTATTCTTTTTTAGTAGTTGATCATACATAAATGAGTGTTCAGTTTCAACCTGAAATTATATCTTCAGTTGCTGTAACTTAAATAGTGTATGAATTTTGATGTTATCAGATCAAATTCAACAGTTCTCCATGTCTTCCCCTTCAATAAGAAAAAAAGAGTTGGTGTTGCTTTGAAGTTGGGAATCATTTGATAAAAATATTTATTGATGCTGGTAATCAAATTTTGCTTTTTGTTTGTTTAGGTGAATTCTCACCTAATCAGCAATATCTGCACTGATGCTCTCTTTGCAGAGAAGATATCAAGTCTAATTTATTTTGCTTTTCTCTCATATAACTATGTGTGTATAAACATATAAAAGTAAGCCGACAAATTATTCTTAATTACTTTTATATGCTTTATGCAGGTAATTCTTGGTGAGAATGTTGTTGCATCAAAGCTTACCCAAGATTCTAAAATAGATTACTGATATAGTTTAGGCTAAAGAAAAGTAGCCCAAATTAAAAAATTAGATTACCCTATTATTGATAATCTTTAATGACCAGAGCAGACATGAATGGTTTCTTCTTGTACACCCTTTAGGAGTTCCATGACATTTTGTTCATAACAACTTGTCAATCCTTTTTATGCTTGCTCCTCAAGGAATACAATTTTCACTTGAGTTGAATTTGTATCAATTTTGTCTAGACAAATTGTGAAACATTGAGTGATGATAGAAATATAGTGTTGATTTGTTTTTCTGCACATGTTACTTTTACAACTTTTGTTTCATTTTTTAAGATTTGACAAAACTATGAAAGGATGTGCCCAGAGTTAGTGCTTGATGGTATTTAAGATATCTCTTGGTACTTAATTTTGTATATTATTTTTCTTACTTTTACCAGAAATAAAAATGGTCGGTGAAGGGCTGATATGAGAATTGAAAAACTATTTTTAGTGACCATTTAAATTGCCGCTAAAAGTACCTAGTTTTTCCAAGCCATTAAAAGGATCTTTACCAACACTCGTTAAAATTGCTAGTAATACTTTTACCAACTTTTGATACACTGGCCATAATTTAATTGCCAGTAAATGTTTTAACGGCTATTTATATTGTCTCTAAAAGGCAAAATAATTGCCACCAAAAGGCACTTTTGGTGTAGTGAATTCACCGAGATTATCTCCCAATTTTAATTTGATCACAATTTGAGAGTTTTGAGTTCCAATTTTATCTTCTTTGATGTTAAAAGAAATGGAATTGAAATATATGAGAAATAAGACTAAGGACGAGTTAATCAAATCATTAACATCATGTAAAATCATTCTTGGAGCTCCAAGTACATGGAAAACAAAGACGGAAGTCTGACTACATTGAAGCATGAGAGTCCAAAAGGCGAGAATACATGATTTTGTCTTCCCATTGTTGGGCGGGGGATTGGCCACCGGGTAGTAGATTGCATATTGTTTCCTCTCTGTTCTCCCATCACATAGATTGAGCATTGGTGGGTGGCGCGCAATAGAAGCTTGTTTATGTAACACTCTTAATAATATAAATATAATAATAGGCTTATATATATGTTTTTAGTCTCTCAAAACAAAACAAGTTTTGTTTTTAGTTTCTCAAATTTTTCAAACATTTCTAGTCTCTTATTTTTTTCTTCCGTGATAACAACTAATCCCCACCACTAATTCTGAACAGTTAGCTGTTGACGTGTCAATAATTTCAACACATCAGCATTTGTCACATGAATAAATAAAATGAGGTGTATCCCACATAGGTCTGTATTAGTGTATAAGATAATTAAATTATTATTTTAATAATTAAATAAATATTGAATTATTAAATTAATTAAACTAAATAACATTTGAGAAAAAAACAAAACAAAAAGTGGTGTGATCCGAGTCCCTCCACGACGTCGCCCTCAACGGCTCGTGCTTGACTGCTTCTACTTCAATGGCCCATCTCCTCCGCCACTGAGATTTCAAATTCATCCTCTTTGCCGCCTCCTTCAACCGCTCCCTCTGGTTCCTTGCCGCCTCCGCTATCTCTCTGGTTCCCGCTGTTGTAACAAGAAGCATTTCCGAAGGCGTATTGTTTGAAACCCTTTACATTGCACCGGAAGTGAAAAGAGGGAGCATTAAGTGGATCCATTGCCAGACATAAAATTGCACTGCTTACCGCACACAGCGTATCATTAACCTACTTAAATCGCCACGCTCAAAAAATAAAATAAAAAATGAAAAACTGATATTCTTCATGTTTTTTTGAATAATTTATTGTTCAGTCAATTTGTCTAGCAGGAAGATGCCGAGACCGTCCATTTTGCAGATATGAAGTATTTGTTTTAACAATTCAAAATACCCCGCGGTTCGATTGAACACTTTCTTTATTTTTTTCTTTTTCAACAGTAATGCACACAGGACTGTTATAATGGGAAGATGATCTTCTGATGATTGAAAGTTCTTTATTTTTTTCCTTATTGTTTGTCGTCTTGAAAATTGTTTGACAGTAACAGCTCTAATGAAGTTTTTAATTAGTTTAGTCAATTTGATAAAGTATGCAGGGACGGATGCAGGGGCAAGTAGGTGCCTTCGCCTCTCTTCCCCTTCACTCTTTTTGACAATTATATATTGTTATATGTTGGGATTAACTTTTTATATTTCAATTGTTATAATTGAGAAATTATTTTTAATTATAAAAATAATAAAAAATGAGTTTAAAAAGAATAATGTTTACAATTTAATTAAATAATATAATGTATTTAATTATTATAATTTAATATTTATTTATTTTTTTGTCCCCTTTTTAATAGGTTTCTGAATCTGCTCTTAAAAATATGTGATAATCTACGATCAAAAGAAATAAAGTTATTATATTGATCAGATTATAGTAAATCATCTAATTGCTTGTAGTGTTAGCCTGCCTTTCGTATTGTTTTCTTCTTTTGTATCTGTTGATAAATATTTATCTGTCTGTAATTTAAAATTTAAATTAATTTTTTTTTAATCAGTTTAAAAAACAAAAAGTTAACGTTTTTTGTTTTTGTTTTTCGGTTAGGCCTCCACTTTGGGTCTTTGACCAAGTCTTTTTTTTACTCTTCCTGCATGTTGAGCAGTTCCTTATTTTTGGGTGCATGTTATTGTTGGAGATGCACATATAGCTACCGGAATATGATATATATCCCTACCAGTTGAGAAAAAAAAGTACGTAGAACACACACAGCATATAGAAAAAATATTTTTTATTTGCTGCAACTGAGAAATTTTTTTTGGAGCTTTGGTATTCATTAGTTTAGGGGTTCTTCGCTGCACACAATTGATCTAGCGGTTTGACGTATCTTGGAAGAGGAGCGCATCAATTTTAATTATTAGTGCAGTGGGGACATTTTCTTTCTAAGAATAGCGCTTTGCGTACTTCAAACTAGGCTACTTTATACTCATCTTCTGAATCTAATTCACTCTTTATTTGCTTTATTTTTTGTTATTATTCACTTTATTTTATTCTAAAATGCCATGCTACCCTGTGTTGTTGTTCTTTGTTGATAAATTGCTTTAATATTCTGCTTTTATGTATTTTAATTTTTTTGTTAACAATCTTAGAGAGAAAAATTAAACTTCAAAAAAAAAAAATTCCTTTCTATTGACAATATGTCTGCAATGGATTTGTTGAAGTCTTTGTCTAATAAGCCTGAAAAATTTAATGGTCAGAATTTCTTTTGCTGGCAACAACAAATGAAGTTCTGGCTCACTAAATTGGATTTATTTTCTGTTATTTTGAATGGAAAATCTGAAAAAAGTTCTGAAAAGTCTTATGATGATTTGGTTCAAAGTAGTTCTTCTGTTGATGTTTCTAGTGACAAAGATATTTTGTGTCATGATCGTATTTTGAGTGCTTTGTCTGATAATGTTTATAAAATCTTTTGTCACACTAAAACTGCCTTAGAGTTATGGGATGCTCTTGAACTCAAATATGGTTCCTCTGAAAAACGTTTAAGACAATACTCTTGTGAAAGAATGATTTATTTTCAAATGGAAGATGGAAAATCTATTTTAGACCAAATTCATGAATTTGAAAATATTGTTTATGACATGAAGATGAAAGAAATTGTTTTGCCTGACATTATGCTTGTTAGTCTCTTGATCTCTAATTGCCTCCTTCTTGGTTTGAATTTGCTAGAAGCCTAAAGCATAAACCTGATTATTTTACTCTTGATGATTTGTTGGTTTTTTTGTGTATTGAAGATAAACATCGTCTTTCACAAAAGGATTTTCAAAAATCTCAGTTTCTGGCTAACGCTCATTTAGTGGAGAATGCTAATAAGCCTAAGTCTAAGTCTTTCAAAAAAATTGGCTTTAACAAAAACAAATTTGGTAAAAACTCTCATTTCTTTAAGAATAAAAACAATGCATTTAATAACAACAATAAGCCAAAGGGTAAAATTCAGGGGAATGAGTCCTTTTGCTTTGTTTGTGTGTGAACCAATTATTTTGCTAAGGATTGTTTTCTACGTCGTCGTCAACCTAAAGAGATTGCATCTGGTTCTGATCTAAAATCTTCTCAGCCTCAGGCTAATGTTATTACTACTAATGCTAGCTCTTATTCTCCATTTGATTGGTATCATGTCACTAGCCCAAAGTTAAATTTTATTTATAACTCAAATATTGATTGGTGGATTGACTTTGGAGCTAATGTTCATATGTGTGCTGATAAAAAACTATTTTTTTCATATCAGGAATATGGCACACATACTGTGAGCATGGGAATGGGAGCTTAGCACGTGTTCATGGTCTAGGCTGAGTAGAGTTAGAGTTGTCATCTAGGAACCGTCTCATTTTAGATGAAGTTTTTCATGTTTCTAATATTAGGAAAAATTTAGTTAGTGCTTCCATGTTGGTCTAGCAAGGTTTTAAGGTTGTTTTTGAGTCTAATAGAGTTGTAATTTCTAGACATGGTACTTTTGTTGGCAAAGGTTACAGTATGATGGCATTATTTTGACACAATCACATTATATTGAAAAATTATTAAAGAAGTTTAATTATTTTGATGTGAAACCCGTTTCTACACCCTTTGACTCTAGTCTAAAGTTGAAGAAAAATACGGGTGAAGGCATCTCTCCTCTTAAATATTCTCAATTTATTGGTTCTTTGTTACATTTGACAAATTACTCTAGACCTGACATTGCATATGTGGTTAGTAGATTAGGAAGATATACTCATAATCCTAATCATTCACATTGGATAGCACTAGAAAGGATATTTAAATACCTGAAAGGAACTATTAATTATGGCATTCACTACTTTTGTTATCCTGCTATTATTGAAGGCTTTAGTGATGCAAATTGGATTTCTGATTCAGAGGAAACAAAATCAAATAGTGGTTATGTTTTTACATTAGCCAGAGGTGCAATATCTTGGAAATCTGTTAAACAATCTATTATTTCTCGTTCTATTATGGAAGTTGAAATAATTGCCTTAGATACTGCTAGTAGTGAAGCTAAATTTCTTAAAAATCTTCTATGTGATTTGCCAATGCTCAATAAACCTATACCTCCTATCTCTATGCATTGTGACAATCAAGTTACTATTGCTAAAGTTACTAGCAAGAACTTTAATGAAAAAAGAAGACACTTGAGAATAAGACGAGTCTATTAGAAATTTGATATCTCATAATGTTATTTCTCTTAACTTTGTTAGGTCTAAAAACAATCTTGCGGATCCGCTCACAAAAGGGTTGATGCACGTCGACAAGTTCTTAAATCGTCGAGGGGAATGGGACTAAAGCTCGTCAACTAGTTGCAACAATGGACACCCGTCTCCAAAGGAATGGCGATCCCATGAATGGAGTTCAATGGGTAATAACGAAGTTGTTGTTGACTAAAGTGCACCATTTTATTTTGCAAAACTGTTGCATGTCCCATTCCTATGACAAGGTGTACTCTAAACTGTGGCTATAATAAGGTTGAGGTATTTACATATATATTTTATTGTGTTTAATTTAAAATACCTCTTAATGGACCTAATAACAATAGTTGTAGGGATGGGGGTCACAGACCACCCTTGGGAGGGTTCACCTAGTGAGTGTGGTGGTGGGGCCGCCACTGTGAGGCATGGGCAAGTCTCTGAATGACACTCACGAAACAAGATACATGCGCAAGGTCGTAATGCGCAACCACTGATTAGAACACAAATGAACACCTATATTGTATCTGTTATGTTCTAAAGCCTAGTTAAAAGGGGATGTAGTTCAAGACAATCAAGTCTCTATATTTCCTTAGGTGGAAGTTCTTATACACTAGGTATAAGGCTCAAACCCGGAAGGTTCCTTGTACTGAAAATATAATATCCTATGTTCCACAAAAGATGTTTAGTTTTTTCACTTAATTTTAACGTTTCATTCTTTTTGTTTGTTTAAATTTTAAATTAGTGGGAGAATGTTGATAAATATTTATCTATTTGTAATTTAAAATTTAAATTAAAAAGTTTTTTTTTAATCAATTTAAAAAAAAAGTTAATGTTTTTGTTTTTACTTTTCCGTTAGCCCCCCAACTTTGGGTCTTTGACCAAGTCTTTTTTTTACTTCTCCTACACGTTGAGCAGTTCCTTATTTTTGGGTGCATGTTACTATTGGAGATGCACATATAGCTACTGGAATATGATATATATCCCTATCAGTTGAGAAAAAAAAGTACATAGAACACACACAGCATATAGAAAAAATATTTTTTATTTGCTGCAATTGAGAAAATTTTTTTGGAGCTTTGGTGTTCATTGGTTCGGGAGTCCTTCCCTGCACACAATTGATCTAGTGGGTTGACGTATCTTGGGAGATGAGCACATTAATCTTAATTACCAGTGCAGTGGGGACGTTTTCTCTCTAAGGATAGCACTTTGCGTGCTTCAACCCAGGCTATTCTATACTCATCTTCTGAATCTAATTCACTCTTTGTTTGCTTTATTGTTTGTAATTATTCACTTTATTTTATTCTAAAATTCCATGCTACCTTGTGCTGTTGTTCTTTGTTGATAAATAGCTTTAATATTCTGCTTCTATGTATTTATTTTTTTTTGTTAACAGTATCTACCATTATTCTTGTTAGAAGACATATCATTTGACGGGAGAGAAGATGATTGCATAAACTTTGGAACATATGAAAAATCTAGACTATAAAAAGAAAAGGTTAGAGTGAGACAATGAGTGAGTTAAGCAGTGCATTTTTTTGTCTGGTATATTGGATCCACGTAATCCCTCTTTTCACTTTCGATGCAATGCAAAGGGTTCTATAAAAACAATACGCTCTCGGATATGCTTGTCGTTACAACGACGAGAACCAGAGGGATGGCAGAGAGGATGACTTGAGAAAGTCAGTGGCAGAGAAGATCGTACTGTTGAAGGAGAAGCCGGAGCTATGGAGGGCGACATTGGGAGGGCCTTGGACCAGACCTTTTTAGTTTAGTTTTTTTTTTCCTCAAATGTTATTTAATTTAATTAAGTTAATAATTCAATAATTATTTATTTTTTAAAATAATAATTTAATTATCTTACATACAAGTGGCATGTGCGTGTAGCACACACATCAACACTTTCCTGTTGGATAAGTAACATGAGGTGGCAAGTGTTGATATGTCAAAATTGTTAACACATTAACATTTAACAGGTCAAAATTAATGATAAGGACTATTTGTCATGACAAAAATAAAATAAAGAACTAAAGCATTTGAAGAATTTATGAGAAACTAAAAACAAAATTTACTATATTTTGAGAGACTAAAAATATATTTGAACTTATAATAATAATACTGTGCAAGGCACATTTATCTTACAGTAAAAAATAACTTTTTTACTAAAATACTTTGTGAGCAATAGATGTACATAAACACCGAATTACAAATTTGTTAAAGTTAGTCATATTTAATAAGAATAAAATTTTACTTGTAAAAGAAGTAAGGGAGATTTGCCACTGTAAAAAATAGGAACAAGTCTCACCAAGACCTTGATCGCTGCCGAGAATTGTGACTCCGTGTTATTGCTGAACACGAATAATTGTCGCTAGCTGTTCCAACATTAATCATGCCAACAGAAATCCTATGCCATTTCGGCCCCCACCTTCAACGAAACCAACTGTTGCTTCTCCAAATGGAGGAGAGGGATTTCGGTTTGCATGTCAGGAAAAAGAACTGAGAATTGTTTGCTCCAAATGGAGACCACGGTGTGTGCTTTTACTCATTGATTTCCACCTTTTTACTAGTTAGCTTAAGTAATTCAATATTCCCAGCAAAATCTTCTGTTAAAATTTCCATTTTAGCTACTAAATTAATCATATTGTTATTATTCTTAATTTCTATTCATGTAGAATATGACATTGCACGAGTGATGCCAAGTTTTTAGGGTTAAAAGCAATAATCCCTCTCAATCTCCAGTGAAGAGATTGTCAACGTTCCAATATTGGATGATTAAATATCGGTCTTCCCGCTAACAATATAAATGAAAGTGTCTGTGACTTTAAAATCAACGTTTGTAGAGGTAAAAGCTCAAACAATGCTGTAGGACCGCTCTCCACACCAGCGTTGTGCTTCCCAGCGAGGGGGCTTCGCTTCCTCACGACAGTGCTCTCCTTCAGCGAGACAAAACTCTCACCCTCTCATTGCGTTCGACTTCCCCGCCATGGCCTTTCGCTTCCACACTGGCATTGGCGCTCTGCTTCCCCGCAAATGACAGGGGCAATGGTTTTGGCAACTGGTTGTAAAGGTGGTGAGTCAGGTGAGATGATTATGGAAGTGGTAAGTTGCAGAAGTGGTGAGGCGGTGGCAATGAGGTTATGGACAATACTGGCAAAAGCGGTGAGGTGTCACTACAGATAGTGTTTTGTTTCCATAAATATTTTTAGAGTAAATAACTATTTTACTCCCTAAATTTGGAAAGCAATGTCATATTATTAGTTCCTAAATCGAAAAAAATTAAAAAAAAGTTATTGAAAGTGAAAATTAACATTAGTTTAAAATTCAAAAGAACATATGACTTAAGTAATAATATTAACATAAGAGTAAGCAGTCACTTTAGTTCCTAAAACTGGAAGATATTGTCACATTAGTTCATGAATTGAAAAAAATTAAAAAGAAGTCGTTGAAAATACAAATTGATAATCATATTAATCGAAAATTTAAAAAAACATATGACTAAAGTGATAATATTACATATATTTAGAAACTAAAATGACATTAAGTAGTTAAAAGGGACTTATTTGACAATCTAGAGACTTTTTATTAATTTCCTTCAATTTAAGGACTAATATGACAACGTCTTTTACTTTCAGGGACTAGAGTGATTGTTTACTCATGTGTTTAGAGATTAAAATGATAGTAAGTAGTTAAGTTTAGAAACTTATTTGATATTCTAGAGACTTATTTTACATTTTCTTAGTTTTAAGAACTAATGTAACAGTGTTCAGCATTTTAGGAACTAAAGTGGCTGTTTAGTCAATATTTTTATTTTCATAGCTTCTCTTATTTTTATTTTATTTTTTCTTTTAAAAACAACAACTAAATAACTAATTCGTAGAATTCGTGCAAATCCGTTTCGTAACATATGACATGAATCCTAATGAAATACACTAGGAGCTAATTATTCACCAAATAATTCAGTGCTGTGTACCATAACGAGAAGGTGGAGGAAGCTGAGACGAATTCAATATCCTTTGTAATCAAATGTAAGAAAAAACTACATTTACCTCTTCTCCAATTTAGTAAAATTCACACTTTAATATTTTCTTTTTCATGTGAAGATACAAAATTATTTATAATTTGAAACTTACACTCGCACCTCTCGGTCAGGTATTTTAAAACACAACTCCTTTGACAAAGTATTGATAGAAGTTTTGTATAA
Source organism: Spatholobus suberectus (assembly GCA_004329165.1). Classification (NCBI taxonomy): domain Eukaryota; kingdom Viridiplantae; phylum Streptophyta; class Magnoliopsida; order Fabales; family Fabaceae; genus Spatholobus; species Spatholobus suberectus. The sequence continues at coordinate 4,337,822 of CM014736.1, forward strand.
CTTAAAACCAAAGCAGTCAAGAGGTAAGTTTGGAAATTTAAAATTTTAGCAAAAATATCAATTGTAAATTTAATTTATAGCAAAATAAATAAATACTATATATTTTAAAATATGAAATTACATTCATTCACACATACGAGCGGAAAGTAAAATAGCTTATTTTTTAAATTTTATCCAAGGAAAAATAAATAACACTGGTTTTCATTCCTCGTTATTTATTTTTTACTCTCTTTGCAAACAACACTACAATCACCATTTACCACTTCCAAACACAGATTCACACGAAGACAAGTGTAGCATTTATACAAGCATCACTAGGAAAAAGTAAGAGCAAAGCAAAGCACCTACCTACCAACTTCTAATGCAACATCACTTCCCTTGTGTGGCTTGATCTCATTCTGGCATAAGAAGGCCACTTTCCTAACTCAGCCCCATTTTCGAACACACTTTAATAAGTTATTTATTACAACTTTATTTTATTCTTCTTATCTTTTGGGCAGGGTGAGCTCGGTGCACAGATTCATGCTGACCGACTCAACTAAAATTTCTGGACCGGCACCACTGTGTTTAATTCGAGTTAATTCGGTTGCTAAAGCCTCCTTTAATTCAACCACTATCACACTCATGATTGGTCTTTCGTTGGGATTCGGAGAAACACAAGCCATTGCTATTTCTACGGCTTTCCTAGCTGAATTAATGTCAAAATCTCCATCTAACCTTGGGTCAACAATGGCCTTGATATCCCCTTTCTCATTCAGGGATTTAACCCATGGACTTATGTGAGTCTTTTCTTCATTCCTTGCTATTGCCGGCTGACTTGTGATTCTTTCCAAAAGAACAACTCCAAAGCCAAAAACATCACTTTTCTGTGTTAATCTATAGGATGTTTGGTACCTGCAAGAAAAGTCATTTAACCCAATTTATTTTCTCGGAGTTTGTGGCGATAAATCAAATATCCACGTATAAACAATCACTATATATATTTTCACGGAAAATGACGGATAGCACAATAATTGAAATACTTACTCAGGGTCCACATAACCAGGAGTACCAGCAACATCAGATGTCGTCACATGAGATGCCCCATCAGTTGGGATAATTTTGGACAGACCAAAATCAGATAATTTTGCTTGGAGGTTTTCATCCAACAAGATGTTTGTAGATTTTATGTCTCTGTGGATTATAGGTGGCTAGCAAGCAGTGTGCAGATACTCCAATCCTGAGATTAGATTTATTGCAAATTAACATATTGAGAGGTGAAATGGGGAGTTAACAAAACATATTCAGTTTATTTCCTGACCTAAAGATGCATCCAATGCTATACGAAGTCTGTCTTCCCAGGTGAAGAATTTTGATTTTCTCTTTTTACCTGTAGGAACAAGTTCCGTAACTTTCTATACGTGCTGATTTTTGTTGACATGAAGTTGGTTAACTCATACAGTTGCCCAATATGAAAATTTCCATATCCAGATTTTCAAAATACACAACTGACTTGGAAATTGATTTGCACAAATTTTTAACAACAAATTAATTTTATTTGGGAACTGACCAGATAGATGTTCTTGTAAGTTTCCATTAACCATGTGCTCATATATGAGAACCTTATTGGTTCCTTCATTACAATAACCAATAAGGGAGGTCAAATTTTTGTGATGAACTCTCATTAGAAGTTTAACCTGTAAATCAAAATCACAACCATATTTATCCATATATATTTATTGCTGTGATCAAAAACCTAGTATAAAGTGATTAAAAGCTTTCCTCCGTTTGAAATTGTTGAAAACCATGAACAAACGATGGGGCAAGCATTTTTACTACAACTGGAATGTCATCGATATTGCCCCGATAAACTGTTCCAGATCCTCCTTTACCAACACTTTAAATGAAATTGTTGGTGATTTCAAGGACATCAGAGTATGAATATATTTGTTTGTTGAGTTGCAGTAATGAATCATCTTGTTCTGTGTATTGCATAGTTTTGAAAATTAACATGTTAAGACTGAATTTGCTTGGCATATTATCAACAAAAATTACGAATTTTTTGGTTATAGCATCACCTTCCGATTTTCTCCTTTTACAGATCCACAAAATAGCTGAGACGAACATCACCAGAAAGATCAAAGCCGCACAAACTGGTGCTACTATTATAAAAATGTAGTTCTTTTTCTTCTTGCATTAACCAGATTCACGTAGATATGGATTTTGGCACACTCTAGCATGGAAATCACAAAAAATTTATGTTTTAACTCTCAGTAAACCTTACAAGTCATTGATAATTTCAAAAGATACTTCAATTCATTTTGTTTATACCGAGATATTCAGTTGATCAACAGCTACCTATGAAAAAGCCTAGGTGACACCATTATTTAGCATGAGAACTTACTTAAAGAGTTTATATTCAATCCTTCTTTTGATAGGCCATGGGCAATTGGGCGTGAAGTGTCTACACATAGGAGAGTGGGGTATAATTTGGTGTAATACCTGATCCGGTGAATTGATACAAACTAAAAATAGAAAGTGTTGAGAAATTCTATGGTACCCTTATAAATTTTAGGGGTTTTGAAACAGTTAGTTTTTAGATCAATAAGCACAGTCCATTTTTCTCCAAATAGCGTACTTAAAACCAGTCATTGGTACCATATAAAGGCCATTCTTTCTTCCCATTATAAGATAAATTCTCAGCCATTCTCTCAAACTACTTTGAATCTATGAGATTTTCATTGCACACTTGTTCACTACAAGTAGTGCAACTTACTCTCAAGATCAACAAGTATTTAACATCTTATCCTTAGAATGTTTTCCCTTCCTTCTTAATAATTTTTCATAGTAGTCTGAATATGAAATTCTAAGTCTTTGCTATGCTTTCAAAAAAATCAGCAGGAGTTTTTATGATCGGGCATTTAATACTTGCAGTTGTAAAGAGGTTGTGAATATAAGTTATTCTGTTTTGGTTTGGAGGACTTGGTGGGAGTTGGGCGGTGGCGCCGTGGTCAGGGCTGCGTCAGGGAACAGGGTTGCACAGTGACTTGGTTGGGCTGCATGGCTATTGAGGGTTCGCAAAGGACTATAATTTTAGTTGTAACATAAGAGTTTGAATTATCATTGTAAGCAAAATAGATGACATGACAACAACTTATGTTTTTATTGATAAAAAAAATAACCATTCCAAAACAGCTTTATCCATCAGGGTACCATAGGAACTCCCTTAAAAGATAACTGCAAAATATTGGACAGAAATAAAGAAGATTTGTGTAAAAGACTAAAATACAACCAACTAATATGCATCACCATAAATAACAATGGTATGAATTTGAGAATTTTCAATAAGATCCATACCTTAGTGACAAGGAACCTTCCTTAGATTTTTCAACAAGTGCCAAGGGAATTGAACCAGAGAGGTTATTCTTCTCCAAGTTTCTGCCAAAACACGGAAGGTATAATATCCTTTTCTATTTTCTGATACACAGGAATCACATAATTGTTAAGTAGCTGACGAGTAACTTACAAGATCTTCAAGTGTTGCATTTGAGACAGAAAATTAGGAACTTCACCGGTTAAGAAGTAGTTTGATAAATCCCTGAAAAACAAATAACTTGCCCCTTTTAAGTATGTTTAAATCTTGACACATGTACCAAAAGAAGTCTTGACACATAAGTACATAGCAGAAAGAATAAAATGATTTACAATAAGAGGTTTTTCTGGTCTCATCGTTTATTGGACCTGGTAAAAAAAACCTCACAACTTCTCCAGCGTGGTGAGATTTGAGATTGAACGGTCTATCTTTCCTGACAATCCACTTGAAGATAAAATCCTGTTTTGCACGACCAATAGTTGTTATATATGCTATCATTCTAGTTTTATAAAGCTATTAGTAATTTGAGAAGCATGACTTAAACGTTGTGATTCTTGGGAAGTCATTTCCGAGATAAGTACATTGCAGACCATCCCACAAGTAGGCTTCAGGGCCGCACGGATCACCTTGCCAATCTTTTGTCACCCCACAAACTGATTTGATGGTTGCAATCGCATCAACTATTTTTTAATTTTATTTTTTTGAAATGCAAATAAAGAAATTGTAAAGAGTTGTTTAGATCTCGTATATTATAGTGTAAGCCGGAGAAATGGATTTGAGATATGGGACATCATATTTTTTCTTGGCATACCATCTCCTTGGTACGTATCTGATTGCTGGAGCCTGGAAGTCTATTACTCTGTAAATTTCAATGGCATTGATGATGGGAGGTAGGGTTGAATATTTGGTCATCTCAAGTGAATTATTCATTTCTTTCCCACTGGTAGCTGACGGGCTATATATAGTGTGGACAGCCCGGTACGGTGGAGAAAAATTTAGATACCATGGCTTTCCATTCAGGGAGATGTTGAATTCTCTTGTCTGATCATTTGCTAACACTTCAATCTCCGTGAAGTGCATGTAAATATAAAATAGCTCAGTTTGATCTTGTGGCTTCCAGCTTATTACCAATGGAGCACGAGCATTTACTGGTGTAACTGCGGTACTCATGACAATAGCTGGCGGTTTGTAAACGTTCTGGAAAAAGAATCAGCCGGAATTGAAACACTTAGTTGTGTCCAATCTTGGGTGAAGTCACAGGTATACCAGAAACGACCATAAACATCATAGTCGTAGCTGTGAGAAAATCAAAATAAGTCCAATAGAACCAAACAATCTTTTAATGCAAAACATTTAATCCAAAAGTATGACATCACCTGTAGACTGTGTTTGATCCAAATTGAGTGACGTATGTATCGTTTTTAAAGTCCTCAATTCTATAGCTGCTATAAATGGTGTCCCATTGCCTGTGTCAACCAGACAGATTTGTACGTAATCCCGTGAAGGTACATGTATGATCTCGTAGGCTTGGTAAAAAGTTGCATTGTCTATAGTCACTGTAACCCACCGGTTAGCCCCGAGAAGAAGATCAACCAGTGGTACCACATTTAGGCCATCATAATTTCCGTACAAAAAAATAGTCCGGATGAGATACTTAGAGCCTTTTGTGATGTTTATTTTGTAGCAGTTCCTTCTTCCTTCCGGGAAGCTTCTGACAGTCCACAATGGTTGGAACCATTTATTTTAGTTCAGGTACTATTTCCCTACACACACCGGTATTTATGAAATTTGTATCTGAAGTATTACTTATGCCTGTTTTTGACTCAGTATAGCTCACATCTGCAGGAGCTCCGCAATCTATGCTGATGAATCCTAAAACATAAAAATGCATATATATGCATGGGACTTTAGGCTTCGGCTAAACTTTAATTAAATAATGTATAATATAATGAAGTTCATAGACTAAAAACAAATTATATAATGAAGCTCATGTTTTGGTTTATCAAACCTGTTTGATCCTGAGCTTGAATAAGTAGAGCACTTAAAAAAGCAACGAAGAAAGTCACGACAATCTGTAGGACGACAGATATACGAGCGCCATGGTGTGACTTTGACTTGAAAAGGAATCGTGCTTAGGCGACGTAATCAACGTGTGAACATGAAGGTAATTATAAACAGTTTTTAACTCTTTAATTTCTTTTGGTCCCTTTCCTTGTTTAAGTCTGTTAATTCATTCCTCCTTGCAGCATTGTCAGAACATCGTTTTGCTTACTTAGAAATTCCTGTCAACGTTCATGATTTGTCATTAATATTGATGCACATGCATCTGTATCAAAAAATTAGTGCTAAATTCACCGATCAATCAAGGTAAATTGAAATATAAGGGATTATATATGTTTTAATTTAGTTATGGTAAATATAGAATTATACTTAACATATTTCCAAAAATGAAGAATCAGCAAGGGATAGATTTCTTTTTTAGACTAAAAGTAAACACTGTTAATTTGTAAGGATTAAAAACATGTTTAACCTAAAATAGTTATTAGAAAATGAAAAAACCAATTCATGTCAATTTTATTTGATGAGTTTAATTGAATATAAAGATTTTTGCACTATTATTCAATCATATGTTGTTATATAATTAAAAATTGACTATTGTAATAATTGTTTTAAAAGTTTAAATAATTTCTCATTAATTTACAATATAAATACAATAATAGTGTATCAAAATTAAATTCTTTATTTGATTTACAAAACATTTTAAAAAGTAATAATTTAAGAAAATCATGTTAGATTCAAGAACTGATTTATGTACAATTAAAGTGAAAACTAATTCAGAGCACCCTAATAGTATATTAATCGTATAACAATGGCCATAAATTTAAGAGTTTAATGGTCATGACAGTGTAAAGTGGTTTTACACTGTCATCCAATTACAAATTACCATTTATTGTAAGTTTATTGACTTTTATAATAAATACTTTAAAAGTCATATTAATAGTAATTTTTAATTGGATGACAGTGTAAAACTTTTTACACTGACAGTACATGACCATTAAATTCTAAATTTATTTTGTAAATTCAAAATATTATTTAAATCTTTTTAAAAATAAAAATAAAATTATTTTTGACTCAACAGATTGATTCCTGTTTTTGCATATCTTATGGTGTAATGAAAACTCAAATTATGTTATTTTTTTATAAAATAATTATGATTTGGCTAACTTTAATTAATTAAAAAGGTAAATTATTTAATCAAAAGATGAGTGAATTACTAATTTAGTCTCTAAAATTGTCATGGATAGTCAAATTAGTCCCTAAAATTAATAAAATGACAAAATGATCCTAAAATTGTAAGTTATCAATCAATTTAGTCCCTAAAATTGTAATAAATGGTCAAATTGGTCCTTGAAATAAATAAAATAACAAAATGGTCCTTGAAATTATAATCATTGGTCAAATTGGTTCTTAAAATTAAAAGGGCTTAATTGTACTTTTTATCCCCAACATTCAAAATTTCACAAATTATATCCCTAAAGTTTTTTTTTCTCGCATTTTGACCCTAAACTGATATAATTTTGCAAGTTTTATCCTAATGTTAATTTTTCATAGTGTTGATGTAACAACTTTTAAAATTTCACACATTTTACCCATAAAGTGTAATTAAGTCTTTAAAAAATGATAAAAATATTAAAGATAGAATTTGAAATCTTGACCTCTTCTTTTTCTACTACCACCAAAGTTAATAAGTTATTTAGCTTGTTTAATTTATATAAAACATATATTATATATATTATTATTGTATTTGTTAATTGGACTTTTGATTTGTAGCGTGACTTACACTCTAAAAGGGAGGGTGTGGTCGCAGGGAGAGCCAAAGGTTTCCTGCAGTGCAGAAAGTACTATGATGGTCCACGGAATTAGGAACAGTGGCCGGGAATTTTGAGTTACAAACGTCAGGTGTGGGCTTAACAGCTCACAAATCCCCAGCAGTTACCTCTCGGCTCCAGACTCAGTAAAGGAAAGGCGGAAGCTTTCAGAGGGTTGCCTTCCAATGATCAGTTTACCATATTTATTTATCTCTTATTGGCAGCTTTTATATGGCAATATGGTTGCCAGGAACCCTTTCTCGCATTTCGCTGTGGTTAGACATTCTGTCACTGATGGAGTCACAGCACCCCCTGGTCTGCATTTTGTCTCTATGTATCTCGGCAAATTTTACAGTGCCTTTCTATTTTACAGAATACTGGTATTTTTTTTTAATAAATCAATAAATAATAAATATATACACTTGTATTATTTATCTTATGAATAACATAGAATTGACAATATAACTTATTGTTTAGGATTTTATTATTTTTTAATTGCTAAATAACACTTAATATTACCTTTATTATCTACCATTTACACTTGTATTTTTTTACGTTTAATATTGAATTTTAAAAAAATTGAAATAAATCTCGATGAAATTTTTTGTAATTATAAATTTTAAAACATTAAAATTAAATTCTAACTCATTTATGATGTAATTTTAATATACTAATTATTATCTTTTATTGATTTAAGATGAAAATGTACCAATACCTTTTTAATATTTAAGTTACCGAAGCAATCACCTTGTGTCTTTGCTCTTTGTTCATCTAAGTACGTCTTGTGCTTTAAGATTGGGCTCTTTTAATAAAATTTGTACTTTTGATTTCTTAAGTATATATTTATATTTGTATAAAAAAAATATTAAAAGTTAAGACCATAATACATTTATTAAATAATTTTATTTTAATTCTAATTATACAAATTTATAAATTATTCAAATTTATTTATTTATTTATATATGATTATTTATTATTTATAAATTATTTATACATCTTCCACTTAATTTTTTTTTGTATGATAGTTATTCAGAAATAAAAATATATAAAAAATAAATTTATAAGATAATGTATAATTTAACTAATAAATAAATTTATGTAATTTAATAATAAATTTGTATAGTTTATAAATTTATATAATTAAAATAAAAATATTTAATAAATAAGTTCATCTTCTTAACTTTTAATATTTTTTCATACTTTAAATTTAAATGTACACTTGAGAAACCAAAACTATAACTAACAAATGCAAAAATGGTATATATAATATATTTTTTATGTATAAATTAAACAAGCTAAATGATTTAATGGTTATGGTGATTGCAAAGAACAAAGGATTAAGGGTTCAAAATTCCAATCCTATATCTAACATTTTTACCATTTTCTAAAGGCTTAATTGTGCATAAGGAAAAAAATGAGCGAAATTTTGAACATTAGAATAAAATTTGCAAAATTATATAGCTTTAGGGTTAAAATGCTGAAAAAATTGAGGGAGAAAATCATGAAATTTTAAAAGTTAGGAATTAAGCCTTTTTAATTTTAAAGACCACTTTGACCAACCTTTATAACTTCAAGAACTAAATTGATTGGTAATTTATAATTTTAAGAACCATTTTGCCATTTTATTTATTTCAAAGACTAACTTGACCATCAATTACAATTTTAAGAACTAAATTGATTAACAATGTCCAATTTCAGAGACCATTTTAACATTTTATTAATTATAGGGACTGATTTAATCAATCACTATAATTTTAGAGACTAAATTGATGATTCACTCATGAAAAAAAAATGTTTGACAGTGTATTGGTTTAAATAAAGCAACATGCTAATCTGCCTCTATATATAAACTAGATTTTGTATCCAGGGATCTTGTATCTAGGGCACGAATTTGAAAATTGTGAAATAATCTACTCTTGTTGACATTAATCATTCAAATTTTATTAATAATAATATTAAATAAGTATTTGTCCAAATTATTATACATGATAATAAACAAAATATTATAATTTACTTTAAAGAACAAAAAAAAATAATTTTTTAAAAAATCACGTGACATTTTTCTTTTTTTTGACTGGACGTGACATTAATTTTAATCTTTAAAATGTTTATATAATGAAATAAGTTTTTAAAAGATTACAAGCAGCATTAAAATAATCCTTACTTTAAATTACTAAACATTAAGAATCATTCTATATATATATATATATATATATATATATATATATATATTTTTTTTTTTAATATTTGGAAGACTTTATAAATATTTAGATGATCAAATTAATGTTATCTAAATTTTTGGAGAACTAATTTAATAGTTCAGTAAAGAAAAAAAAAAGTGAAGTGATATATATTTTATAGTACATATTATATTTATCTTATATTATTAACAAATATGGAAAATAAAAAATATTAAACATGTACGATTAATAAAACAATTTTACTTTACACTATTTTCATAAAATAGATTGATTCATAATACACACACACACACACATGTATAACATGCTTTAAAATTTAGGTTAATATTTAATTAAAAAAATTATTAAACTCAACTTAATATTCTTTATATTTTAAATCTTATGTAAAGAAAATCGGAAATGTGAATTTAAACACTAATTTTTATTCGTAAATGTTAAACACTAATTTTAACAGATTTTTAAATTATTCAGCAGCCACTGTTGTCTAAATGAAATTGCGATTGCCAAATTGAAGATATAAGACCATTTTTCTTTCTGAATATCTAATATCATTTATGTATGTGGTACGATTATTTTTAATCAGGTATCATAAATATACTACTTAAATAACAATTAAGGAATGTCATTTATAAATCGAATTCCACTGAATAATCTTAAATGATCTTAATTAAATATATTAAAATTAAAATATTAATTAATTTATCACATTTAACTCCATTCAAACAATTTAATACAAATTTATTTCTCAATTTACTTTATTTATTGATTTTTATTTCTATATCATATTAATAGTTACTTTTTAAACTTTAATGGCTAGCTAAATCCAATCATCTATTAAAAAAAAAAAAAATCCAATCAACTACATCGATTAATTTTAGGGGTCATCATATGTTGAGTCAACCCTATCAACCAGAGTTTAAAAAACTGCGTCACAGATGAATTTAAAAATAAATGAACTCGAAATAATCAAATCAAGTAGTCTTTTAAATTAATTGACATTTTAATATTTAATTTTTTTTCATATTGATTAATGTTTTCAAGTTTTCAATTAAATATTATTATTATTATTTCAATTTTGCCCCCCAAAAAATAGGATTATCTCGGAATACTTAATAATGTGTTTATAAAATTGAGAAAAATAATAAGTACATTTTAGTAGAGTTGTTTCACTAATTAATTTGTTTTTTTAATTTGTATGAAAAACTTTAACCATCAATCAATTTAAAATAAAGGAAGTATTAGATTTAGAAATTTCAAATTCGACCCAATCCGACTATATTAGAATATAAAAATACTTAATATTTAATTATCTTCAATCTTTAATTTATTTATTTATTCTTTTCAATATCTATTTTTTAGACAAAATATTTATTTTCTTTTAGTGTTCATATTTTTTATTTTTTATTTTTGTGGCTTTTTTCTAATTTTTCTACTTTTATTTTTTATTTTAAAAAATATGATCCGATGACCCAACTCAATGTGATTATGATCAAGTTGGGTTAAATTGGCCAAATACATACAAAATTAACAAATCTGACCAAATCCAACTTAAGTGTTTTCAATCGGTTTGGATTCAAAATTTATTCAAAGTAATCCAGTTCGGTCACGGACTGATATAAACAAACTTAACAAACTTGGCTCAACCCAATGTGAATATTTTCAACCTGTTCATATTCAAAATTTATTTAAAGTTTACCCAACCCATTCTATTTTCACCCCTAATTAATTAAGAAAATAGGTTATACATTGACATTTAAAATAGTTTTATACTGTTATTTAATCATAAACTATTATGTTTGGTAAGTTTGTTGATTTTACAACATTTACCTCAAAAGTCATACTAACGGTAATTTTTGATTGGTTGATATTATAAAATTTTTACACTAACAATGCATAACTATTAAATTCTAATTAATTTAATTAACTTTTAAGACTCTAACTTTAGTATTTTTTTTAGTTATTTTATTAGAATATTTATTATTAGTTATTTTATTAGAATATTTATTATTTTATCAAATAAAATTATTTAACTATTTCGAAAACTTAAAATTTAGAATAAATTTACCTCATATTATACTCAGTAAGATCTCTAGTTAATATGTTATCATATATATTTATTTAAAGAATGACGAACTGTGTTAATGCTGTTACGTATAATTAAACTTGAACCATATTACCAATGAGATATATAACAATTAAATTTAACCAATATTCTAATTTTTTCATAGAACTTACAAGAGTAATATTTAAAAAAACAATAGAATTTATAATAATTGAAAGAATCGGGTTTTAAGGGCATTTTTAATGTACATTTTATTTTTCTCTATTTTCAGATTGATGTGTGTTATATTTTTGTAATAAAAAAACTGTAAAAAATTTAAAATATCTGGAAGATTAAATAAATGAAAAATCAAGAGAAATAGAGAATATAAAAAGAGAGAACTATAATTCAAATGATTATATATATATATATATATATGGATTTAATTTAAATACACTGTCATTTAATTAAATGTATGATAAAATTGTTGATTTTTGTAGTAATTATTTTAAAAGTTATATTGATAGTAATTTTTAATTAGTTGATAATATAAAAATCACTACACTACAGTGTATAAAAAATAAACTATGGTTTATATATATATATATATATATATATATATTTGTTAATATATTTTTTTAAAGGAAATAAATAAAAATATATAAACATACTCGTTGTAAACAAGAAAGAGTGTATTAGCAAATCTTATTCTCATGATGTAAATTTTTTGGTCCTTTAATTAGTTACTGACAGAACTAATTTAGATTGGGAATGTTAAACTTAGCTGATCAATTATGTTAGCTGGGTTAAACTCACGGGTTCTTTCCGGTTTAAAAACAGTAATTTGATGTTTCATTTTTTTTATTTTCTTTTAACTGTTAAAGAAAACTCCTATTAAAGTGAGGATTAGAGCATGAAAATAAAATATAAAGGAAAGAAAGAGAGCAGACTAACTACAAGCTGCAGTTTTAGCCCACTATTTAAGGGGAGGAAATCCATGAATAAGCACGAAATCAAATACGAAGACAAGGAGTCAAATATCCTACCACTGCAGTGATATCTAAAGTTCTGAACTAAAATGAAGCCCATAACATGCAAAATATATCATCAACTACTCGCGATTTAGAGTAAACCCACTGTATGGTCCTCTTTGTTGCGGGATTCGAGCTCAGCTGTTTCTCCGTGGCTTCTTTCCCAGCTCCAAATCTTCTCGTGTTTGTGCTCGATACACCTTATATATTTTCATGCTCAAAACCATCTACCGTGGTGACTCCGTCAATAATCTGACAGTCTGCGATGTGCAGTAGAAATTAATGTGAAAATGTTGTCCCGGTAGAAGTCAATGGTGGTTAGGTGAAATTGTGATAGTGGGACAAAACGAAATAAATAGCTTTCGTTCCACAATCCTCAAGCTTATACATCCCTTTCCCCTTGCAACATCCTACCACACATTATACATCTCGTTCACGTAGTAATTTTCTTTCATTTTCATGTTTCTAATATCTAAAATCACCAATTTTTTTTCTTTTATATTTATTTTAAAGTAGATAAATAACATTCATTTTAAAAATCTAGAAACAATTTTAGAAGTGTCATATAGTACCATATATACTAGTAGGTGCTACCTAGGATAATCACTTGACATTCTATTAAACACATAAGTAGTTAACGAGTATCACATAACAGTAGAAACCAAAAACAATAATTTTAGGCCCCGTTTGGGGTGGTTGCAAGTATTTGGTTTTTGATTTTCAAATGCAATTTTGAAACAAAATGCGTTTAGCTAAAATGGAGCTGAAATGGTTTTTAACTCAATTTTAAAACACTTTTATATTTATTTTCAAAACTAAGAAAAAAGGATTTGTGAATTTAGGTTTTGGTTTAAAAAAAAAACACACATAATTATATTTGACAATAGTCTTTCTTGCCACCGCCACCGCCACCGCCACCGCCACCACCACCACCACCACAACCATCGTCATTGTCATCACCACTGTCACCGCCACCACTATTGTTGCCACCATCTCTGCAACTACCACCACCAACACCACCACAGCTACTACCACCACCACGACCACCGGCATTATCACCACCATCACCGCTGCCACAACTACCACCCATCACTGCTGCCACAACTACCACGACCACCAACATCACCTCCACCACCACAAGCTTCATCACCACTACCATCATCACCGCCACCATCACGACCACAATCACAACCACTAGTGCTGCTGCCACCACTATAGGCAATGTCACCACCACCACTGATTCTGCCACTAACATCACTGTGAACACTCAATTTTATCCGGGTAATTAATTAAAAATAAATATAAAAGGAAATATAAATAATAATAATAATAATATTAAATAGTAAAAGTAGTAAGTAAGTAAGTTTTTGATTAGGCTATTATGTTTTAAGCCTAAATGAAGAAAGAAAAGTTTTTTTTAAAAAAAAATCTTTGTTTTGGGCCTTACAAGTTAATGGTCCATCCAACAAAAGGATAAAAATATAAATAAAAGAAATAAAAATTGGGCTACGCCCATTATTGATAAAAAAAAAAAAAAAAAAAAGAGGCTGAAACTTGGGGAAGAAGTAAAACAAAGCTTCTTAGAGAAGTTTTAACAGTAGGCTATATATAGCATTTTGAAAAGAGCTTTCAGGGACTTTTTTGGGATTTTCAAAAAAAAAAAAAGAGCTCTCAGCTATTCTCACATCCCTCACTCTCGTAGACTCACGTCACCAAAAATATCAAATGCTGAAAGGTGCTTGAGGTCAAAGAAGAAAGAAGAGAAAAGACTAAGGGATCTTTTAATTGTTTCATATACTCCCATGTTGCTCTCCATTTGAAGATATAGATTCTTCTTGTTGCCAAAGCCTCGAAGGTCCTATTCTTCATCTTTTACCACATAATATTCTAATAGCATAATTAGCTTGGGAATAAAATTATCTCTGTGGCTGGTTTCATTTTTTGTATTGTATATGAATCTCCATAACTGAGTTTAGTTGTTTATCTATCTATTTTGATTAGACTTCATGTATGAATGACATTTTTTGGTTTTGAGAATTGTATATGGATAAAATTTTGCTCAAGACACTTTAAAATGAAAAAGACAAATCACTTTGGTTGTCTATAAAAGTCCCGCAACGCCATTGCTACAACACAGATTTAGCCATCTGGTTCTACAATTCACACACCGCACACGTTTCTCTTTTTCTTCACACGCACACACCGATTCACCTCCTGTAAATGAACCAGTGATAAAAGAATAAGCACACGCATCTTCTTCTCTTCGTTCTTTGTCTTCTTCACTTTTCACCTTCAAGCCGCAAAAATGAGCGGCAGCGCCTTGAATTTTGTCGAAGAAAACGAAAACGGAGGCGACTGGGATGTGAATTTCGATGACGTGCCGGAATATTACAAGCTGATCTCTGCCATGGAAGTTAGCGGTAGCTCGGACGGCAAGCACCGCCACGATTTCTGGCAGCTGCTAAACGGTTTTGTCGTGCACAGCGTAGCGAAAAACAGGATCTCGTCTTTGGATCTGAACGATGGCATAGAGAAGAGTAGCATGAATGTAACTTGTAACGCTCAGCCGCTTTCAGGATGAGTGATTGTCCCCACAAACCAACACAAGACTTTTCAGTGTGCTTTGTTTTCACTCACACGCTGCCCGAGAAACTTCCCAGTAGGTCACCCATCCCTAAATTGCTCCAAGTCCAGCACACTTAACTATGGAGTTCTTAAGTGATGGGCTACCGAAAAGTAGATGCATCTTGTTGGTATAGGTAGCACTTATTAATTCCTTTAAGCTATCCTCAACTGTACAGTCCCATACCCGCACAACCTCTGAATCCCTCTCGTTCGGGTGTGTATTCGATTCATTCATGTACCCCTCCTGCTGGAAGCCTGCCAGGAGCCACTCATTATCCGTGCCTCATCTCTTTTGCACCGGCGATCACTCCCCGCCCTCGTTAGCGCCCGGGATGTTACATAACTTGACCTCGTTTCCGTCACCCATGGCCGCTGGTCCGTAGCAGCAGAGAAGAAGACACGAAGCTTTTGGAATCTGTCTAACCAAACTCCGTCCTTTTCTCCTTTCCGAAAACAAAACCAAGCTTGGCCCAATATCCCTTCCATTCAGCTAGTATGCACGTAGTGTGTAGCACTTCAATTATTAGATTAGCTTTTTACTGCTATGGAACCTTATTCCCCTAGGACGGTAAAAATGCAATTAACGTAGCTGTACGTTCAGATGATTTAAATGCTTATTCGTGTAATGCATTTGATAATAATAATTTTGATAACAACTTGAATAATAATAATATATCAATAATGGCACTTTGTATAGGATAGTATCAGGAGGTAAAAGTGCAACGCGGATGTTTTTGTTTACAATAACGCATCTTCCATTATAATTATAATTATACTAATAATAATAATAATATATAATAAAATAAAATAATAATATAAAATAATAAAATATGTCTTAAATAATAAAGCTTCTAGTGATAGTTATTTAGGATGCACTTCCTATTTGACTATTGTTAGAATTTTTAAAGATATATTGATAACCACTTTGGATGCACTTCTAATTTGATTATTGAGTATACCTTTACAATAAAAATAATAATAAAATTGTTAAATCTTTTTATAATATTGAGGGCTTTACAATATTAAACTTTCTCTTTCTAAAAGGATTTTAAATAGTTACTTTGGATGCACTTCCTATTTGAACATTATGAAATCCTAAAAGGTATATTAATAACCACTTTAGATGCACTTCCAATTTGGTTATTAAGTATGCCTTTACCATACAAAAATATATATAATAATAAAAAATCATCAACAAAACATTTGTCTACCCAAAGAACTATGTGAGTCTGATTCCTCATTGCACCTGAGGATACGTAGGAGCAAGGGTCCACCTCTGTCGATATCAAAAAATAAAAAATTAATTACTTTCCAAAAATAAAATGTTTTCTTCTAAAAATAAAATTCTTAAATAGAATAAAGACCTTTTCTTTTTTAGGGGTAAAATAAATATTGTTGAAGCTATTCGTTTTGCACATTTAATTAGGGGTAACCGTCTTTATGACGGACGTCGTAGGGTGCTAACACCTTCCCTACACGTAATCGACTCCTGAACCTATATTCGGTTTCATAGACCACACTTCTTTCAAAAGGTTTTTCCAAGGTTTTCCTTAATAAACTTTGGTAGTGGCTCCTCTGATTTTCATTTCTTTTTCGCTGTCCGGTCGTGACCCCAGTTGTGACAATCACCACTGGCACTGCCACGATCACCACCGGTATCGCCACAACCATCGCCGTTGGCACTGCCACAACCTTCACCGTCGGCATTACTACTGCCACCACCATCATTGTTGTTGTCATCCTTACCACTGTCGTCACCGCACAAATATATTCTTAAACTAATTTTAACAAAATAAGAAATTTCAAAGTGAGTTTATTTTGAAACCAAAAATTAGAAAAAAAAAAAACTAAAACTAATTTTTAAAAACTAAAAACTGGTTATAGTTTTTGAAAATTTCAAAGCTCACAACCAAAAACCACCTCAAACGAGCCCTTAGATTTTAGGATTGAAAACTTAAGAAAAATTATTATTATTATTATTATTATTATTATCATCATCATCACCATCATCATCATCATCTTTCTTGCATTTTTTAATTCTTTAGTTTAAAACTAGACTAAATTACTAATTTGGTTCTTTAATTTATTTATTTTATTCATTTAGGTCCCGTGTTTATTAAAATATTCAATCATTATCATCATCATCACCATTATCATCATCATCTTCTTCCTTGCACTTCTTATTTCTTTTGTTTAAAACTAGGCTAAATTACTAATTTGCTCTTTTAATTTATTTATTTATTCAATTAGGTCCCTCTATTATTAAAATGTTCAGTTAGTTCCATTATTATTATTATTATTATTCTCTTCGTTGTACTTTTTATTTCTTTAGTTTAAAACTAGGCCAAATTACTATTTTGTTCCTTTAATTTATTTATTTTATTCAATTAGGTCCCTCTATTATTAAAATGTTCAATTAGGTCCATAATTTTCAAAAACATTCCAATGTTATCATTTTTCATCTAAAACAACATTGTTTTTCACTATGTTTTTCATACGGTAGGTATATTTTAAGATACATTATAATTATAGCTTGCTAATGTACTCCAACTAAAAAGCAAGTGTGTGTATGTTAGCAAATCTCACAAATATTTGCTAATGTATACATGGTTATTTTTTAGTTGGAGTACTTTAACAACTTACACCATGATGTATTTTAAGATACATTATAATTATAATTTATTAACATACTCTAACTAAAAAATAAGTATGTATACATTAGCAAATTCTTATATATATATATATATATATATATATATATATATATATAGGATTAGGATCCGTTAACACTAAGTGTCAAAGTTAGTCAAATTATACTTTCAATAGCTTTTTTGTAAAATACAAATTTAACTAATCCAACCATTAAATTTGATGTTCATGCTAATTAGATTAAGCATAAAAAATTTCCTATAATTCAAAAATTATTTAATATCCATCTTATCATTTTATTTTAATGTATAATATGATATTAAAATATGTGTAATTATTCAATGTTAGATAACATATGTATAAAAGTCCAAATGATGTGAAATTTAATATACATGATCATGAAAATAATATTATATAATTCAACCGTTAGATTGATTAAATTTGTATTTTACAAAAAGTTATTGAAGGTGTAATTACACTAACTTTGACACCTGGTGTCAACAGATCCTAATATATATATATATATATATATATATATATATATATATATATATTTAAATTTAGAGTTTTTTTTATTTACTTATTCATTTTTTCCGCTTAATTATACTTTTTATTATTTTTATCAATTTATAAACTTTTTCCTTGCCGATTATTCTCTCACTCATGAAAACACATACACTGAGGTGGACATACAACAAACGATTGAGTGACCATATTTTTGGACTAGGTCATGTTTGGAAGTGGAGGTACAACGGTAGAACAGACGATTGCAACTTCATCATATATAAGGTATTTCTCTCTATACATCGATCTCCACAACATGATGGTCTGCTTCTGAGTTCTGACCAATGGTTTCGTTTGTTTACAGAAATTCTTATCTAGTTATTCTTTTATATGTAAACATTTTTACGTACTATTTTGCTTATTAAGAGTTATCTACAGTATTTTAGAGTTTTCAATTTGAGTTGTTTCAAGTTTCAATCCGATCTTCAAAAAAAAAAAGTTTCAATCCATTTGGCCCAGGTTGGATGACCATATTTTTGGACTAGGTCAAGCTAAATAACTAATTGAATTACAGGGGTCTTTTGCTATTTATATTCTCCCGAATTGCTGAATACACTCTTTTTTCTTCTTCTTCTTTTTATGTAAAATTACTTAAATAATTTTGTTTTTTTCCTTCTTTTGAAACATCACTCCTCCCACTTCTTTGCTCTAGTCACTGAATCATCGTACTCTCTTACTCATATGTGGTTTCACCGCACTTCCCTCTTTTGATTCTCTTTTCGGTGTTTTTCAGTCATTTCTTGGACTATTCTTTGGTGCTCCTCTACATAAATTGATGATCGATCCATGTCATGCTTTGAATTGAATTTACCTATCTTTTGGAACTAGTATGAATTGAATTTGTTCTAAGTTTTAGTTTTCATCCTTGCCTCAACTCATAATGTTAATGAAATGTGTTAATTGAGTAATTCTGCCATCAACGGAGAATAAAAAAACAATTGCATGATATTCTCAAGCTGTGATGGTTCCAAATGCTTGGACACTACGGCTGCATTGGGTGTTGATAGTTCTACTAGGAAAATGATAACTAGATCACATAAGATGGAAGGAGATGGAACACGAATATTTGTCGTTTCATATTTGTAATGACTAAGACATCAGTATATGAAATTTACACTAAAAGATAGATAAATTCAATTCAAAGCATGGCATGGATCATCAATTTATGCAAAAGGACGTTAAGAAATAGCCCAAAAAATGTCAAGAGAAACAAGAGGGGGTGTGGTGAAATCACATGTGGGTGGGGGAGTACAGTGATTCGGTAAAACCGGAGAAGAACTGGGAGGAGTGATGTTTGATAAAAAAGGCAAAAAGATTATTTAAATAATTTTACATAAAAAATAGGAAAGGGAACTATAAATAGCAAAAGCCATTATAGGATTAATAATTTTTTAAATTAATCCAACCTTTTACAGCCTGTGGACCAAATAGATTGACTTTTTTTTTTTTTTTTTGAAAATTCACTTATTATTTCTTAACAGTATAAATAATATAATATTAGTTATAATTATATATAATATTATGTAAAATAATCTCCCCTAATCCCTAACTTATACTTTCTAAGGACTAATAATAAAATTTCTATATTTTAAATTAATATATTAAATATAACTATATAACTATATAACTATCTATATATATATATATATATATACATATATACATATGTATACATATATAGATATATACATATGTATACATATATATAAGCTCAATATAATAAAAAAAATAGAAGCTCGTTGTAAAATAATGAGTTTTCTGTATGACCAAAAAGGTATATGATCACAAAAAAAAGACATCACATCCCATATTAATATAGGTTCCTATCACATGAAACCTTAGAACTTATCATTTTCATTCTTATTATTCTTTTTCATCTAAAACAATGACATTTAGATAATTGTTACTATCATTAATTTTGGTTGCCTTTCCATTTGCATAGTCAATTGGACTCAATCCTCCTACACATAAAATATACAATTAATCATAACAATGACATATAACAATGACAATTAGAACAAATGATGTAGATTCAACAAAAATTCTTACAATTTCTTATCAAACAAATGATATATATAGATAACTTTTCTTATTTTTTCATTTTTCCAAGTTCAAACTAGCAAGTTGACCTAACCTACCACTGGTCAGCCTGCGTCAGGCTAATAAATTTCTGGGCTTGAGCAATTGCAAGTTGGGGTAAAATAATTTCAGACCTAAATATTATTAGCCTACCCATGTTTTATATTAGCCTAATTGATCGGATCAATCCATTGAGTTTAATACATTTTGACATTCCTATAAAGTCTGTCTGTAAGCACATAATTAAATTACTTAAAAAAGAAAGTTTTAGATGACTTATAATTTTGATACAAAAAATACTTTCTTTTTTAATAAAAATTTTCTATTTTTTTTTATTGTATGCTCGTGAACACAATACTCTAGAAAAACCCTTTATTGTATTTCACAGCCTAAAATTATGACATTTGTATACATATGACATCACACTACAACTTTTTAATAAAATGATAGATGATTTTTATATATTTTTTTTGACAGAATAATGGATGAAATTTAAACGCACAATAATAAGTGTTTTGATTCTACTCTCTAATTATTGAAGTTCAACTTTAATAACATGTGATGAATTTTAATGTCAACTTTTTAGTACAAATTATTGCGGTGAAACTCTAAATCTAATTAGATATAAACTTGTGTATTTAAAATTTTCTTCCATTTTTATATTTCCTCCTATTGAATAAGTTTGATAGTTTTCATTATTGCTATTTCGAATTAGATTTCAAGGAAAGAATATGAAATATATAGTGCTCATGTAAACTAATGTGATGGTATTCATAAATCTAGTTACAATAGAAGAGTTAGTGAGTGTTAGTTGACAGAATATCTGTTGAGATAAGTCAACTTCTTAAATAAATTTTAATATTTTGAGATATTAGTTTTTAACTCTCAATCAAGAGATATCTTGAATTCAAATTAAAAATATATATTATTCATGTTAATAACCTTTACGTCAATTTTTAATGCACTTTTAGCTATTAGCAAGACGGTCAATATTATTATTGATAACATCATATAAATTTGTCACTTGATCAGAATTATTTATTTTAGACCCCACATTCCTAACACTAGATTTAGGGAAAACATTCTCTCCATTTCTTTTTTCTAACCATTTCATTTATTATTATGTTTTTGAAAAATAAATAAAATAGAAATGATACACACATAGTGAAGAGTATCATTTATTTCTTCCAAAGCATAGTAATGGAAGAAGTGGAGAGAAATTTTTTTCTCTAGATTTAGACCCGCGTGTTATGTGATTGCTTATGTCTTTAATCCTTTATTTCCTTTAAACATTCATCATTTCACTTCTTTCTCTCCATTTAAGATTGTTTATGTGTTTAATCCTTTATCTCCTTTAAATATTTACCTTTGCCTTCTAGTGAACATGCTAACCTTAATGGCAAAAAAAAGGCTAAGTTTGAGCAGGAGTTGCATGCCAAAGTGAAAGCCAACATTAAGAGAAAGAATGAGCAATATGCTACGCAAGCTAACAAAGGTTGAAGGTGAACTGTATTTGGACTTAATGATTGGGTTTGGGTACACTTACAGAAAGAGAAGTTTCCAAAACAACAAAAATCTAAGTTATGACCAAAAGAAGATAGGTCTTCCAAGTTTTGGAGCGGATTAATGATAACGTTTACAAAATAGATTTGTCAAACTCTTATGGTAATGTTAGTACTACATTTAATATGAATGAATAGTAGAGGAGTAAGCTGTGATCAAGGCATGTAAGGGGAAGTCAAAGCTCAAGGATGGAAATTCAATGTTCAAAGAGATTCATCTTTATTTCCCACAAAGTAAAAGCACTGCCACTCCAACGTGAAAGTGTTAAAAGAGTCTCCGTCGTCCGTCCCAGCATCACTTCCCTGTAACTTCTTGCGCCACTGTAACGTGCACACACACACACACACTCTCCCCTTTCTCTGTATATTTGTTCTGCTAAAAGGGAAAATGAATTTCGAGTTAATTTTTTATTATTTTTTATTTTAATTTTAATTTTTTCTGGTGCCGGGATTAGTATAAATTTGGATCGGATTAGGAATCGGGTTACGATTGGATGGCGTGGGATAAGGGTGTACTGTCATCAAGGTCCATCCTGCTTTGTCATGACAGATCATGTCTGCGCCTCTGAAAAATTAATCAAAATTTTGTCTTTGTTCAACTTGGAAATTACTATGTGATTTTTGTAACAACCCAACAATTCACCTAGTAGTATGATTATTTAAGCTGAAATTGCCATTTAATTTGAAATAATATTCTTGGATTGGTAATTGTTTACATTCTTGTTGTCAGGTATGCACAGTCATTGCAAAATTTTAGCATGCCTTGAAGAAATCTTGAGCTAAGAAAATTATTTCCAGATTCCTAAAACGCTCTCGAAGCTTTAGCACCACTGAGAGTTTGGGGCATTTTATTTAGTTAATTCATATTCATATTATATGCTACTGGTATGTCATATGTGGAAAAATAATATCATCCAAAAATTACAGCCTCATCCCTAGTGGCTAGTATGTAGCACTTACCCAAAGGGTGTCATTATCTTATTGTTGTGCGTCAAATCCACCAACAATTCTCTTGAAGATTCTATATCGATTAGTAATATGGTCAAAATAGAATATATAATTGGGGGTGCAATCCTCACCTCTTGAGCTAGCTTTTGAGGTTAAGTCAAGTCCAAATCCAAATTTTAAGCTGACCCAGTGGTCTCCAAGGGAGCATGGATACCAACATAAGGTTCTTTGGGCTTGAAGCTCTCAAGAGGGGCTTCTTTCCTATTGTCCTGAACCCCAGAGGACGTGATGCTTCACCTCTCACCAGTCCCCGGTAACAACACTCTTTCTTTTAATTCTTCTTTAAAAGAAGTATTGTTAGGCAGCTAGAAATTCATTGTAGTTAATTTTTGTGTTTAATGGTATGCTATATTGCACGAGCGGGATCGTATACTCATTCCACGTGCTAGTACTTTAGGGGAATCAGTGTAGAGGAAAACAAAGTGTGGAGTAGTATCTTATTTTTGACATTGGGTTCATGGTTGGATTTAGCTCTCCTAAAATGGCTTTGGATTTAAGCCAACTTTTTTTTTTTCAGTTTTTTGGCTACTTTTTTTGGCTTCCATCAAGTCATCAACCGTAGTGTTTGTTCTGCATAATAGATTTTTGGGTCAGGTCTGTACTTAAACATTTCAGTGGCAGAATTTGGATTGGTTTAACACATCGCATCTGTCTTTGGTTGCCAATTCAAATTGAATGTTGACTCACCAAACTTGTACAGTAATTCTAACTCCACTGGTTATAAAATTATCAAAAGAATATCAATAATTCTAACTGGTACAAACATTGCATGTGTCATACACCGTACATACTAACTGGTATAATAATTCTAACTCCACTGGTTATAAAATTGTCGAAAGAATAATTAAGGATTTGGGTTGGAAATTAATAGCTGATATATGTAATTGGCTTATTTGGCGTTAATGTTAGGAGGAGTTGTGTTGTGGCATTTGTACAAGCCATGTGCATAGTGGTCCACTCCAGCTGCAGCCCCTTTTCATTTCATAGAAACAGGGGAGGGAAGGTAGTAAACTTGTAATGGAAATTCTTTTTGTGCTGGATTTTTTTATATTATGATATGTCAAGAATGGCATTGTTGTTTGCTTTTGTGTAATTGTGCACTCATTTTCCCCTTTTCTTTCCTTTGTAGTTTCAGATCTGCAGAAGTGAGTTGTGTTGGGATTTTAAGATATCAACTGTCAATGCTAACATGATTAAACTAGCAGGTATATCTTAGTTGAGTGTATTCCTTCGAAGTACAGAGCATGAAAACTTATTGATTCAAAATCAAATTGATCAATATCGTATTTATAATAGTAATTTATTTAACTAGCTTTATGGGATGATATGTGGAGGTTTTCCTTCAAGGTTTGATCCGAAAGGGAAATTATTTTGATAGTGGATATACATCTTGGTGGAGTTTGATAATTATATTGGGCATGAAATAGAATGCTTGATAAATTCCTGTCTCATGCATTTTCCAAATCAGAAGCTGGTTTTGATTCTTTGTTTTTTTTTCTCATGCTATGTAAACTGTAGATTTTCCACTCCAACTTGGTGAACGTAATAAAATAGCAATATTAAAATCTGTTTGAACGTTCTATCATGCTGTATTTTCTTTTCAATATTAAACTCTGTTTCGTCTTTATTTGTTTTGTTATTTGTTATTTATACATATTTTTAATTTGGTGGGTTTTATTATCTTAATGACAAAAAACCATGGAAGATTAGTTAAATTTGCAATATAATTTCTTTTTCCTTTCTTTTTTTCTCTTTGGAGCATATATTCAGATCAATCTGCTTTCTAGTGGTGATGAAATTTTACTTTTAATATTCACTATTCTAAATTGATTGGTAGATATTAGGGTATGGATGGGCTGGGATTCTGAGGAGGTATCTGGTTGACCCCGTTGAAATGTGGTGGCCATCATACCTTGCTCAAGTTTCTCTCTTCAGGTCCATTCCTGCTCTTTTATTCAATATTACGTTTAATTAAGTTAAAACTGAATCATGTATAAGCCCTTTGGCAGTTGCTGATATTTTTGTTCAATAAGCTTTCTCCAATTTTCAAAAGCAAGGAAAATGGTTAATGAAGGAAAAATTCTAAGCGTAGTATTTATTGTTTAAGTAAATTTGTTACTGCGATAACTAAATTGTTCATGGGGTAGGATTGTTTCCAGGTCTCTCTAAAGTTGAAATGAAGAACACATTACTTCTATTAATATTTTTAGTTGCAGGATGAGATACTTCATCTATTGATATTTTTATATATTATATGTAACAAAAAACATCTTTCATTATTGATAATAACCAGCGTGATATTAGTTAAATAGTTTCCTCTTTGATATTAGTTAGGCCTGCTAGTTCTTCTCTCTGTCTCTTTCCCGCATTTCCCTTCTCACACCCTCCTGGCTTACTCCATTTTTTCCATTTGATTTTTCTGTATGCAGGGAGCACCTAGCCAATCTCTCTCTCTGCAACTGTCTGCAGCAATTGGCAATATAACAAATCTTTGACAAGTGTGAGGAGTTTGCCATCATTGCAACCTCATTTCTCCTATTTAATATTTATTTAGCTACCTTTAACTTCTCCTTTGAGATGTATTTGGTCTTAATTGTTTTCTGTTTTTTGGTATTCTAGTTTTTTTTTTTTCATGTCTCTAACTGTCATAGATACCTGGCATAGGGACAAGGGACTCTTGTTATCCTGCACGGTAGATTTGCTCGTGGATGGTTTTAAGTTATCAAATATGATTCCAAATGCCTGCTTTTGCCAGGAAGTTGCAATCTTTTGAGAGACATGATTTCATAAGATCTGATTCTAAACTAATGAGAAAGTTATTTGATCTCACAAGCAAACATTATAAATGTTTGTAGTTAGACCTTTATTGAATTATACTGACTGCAGTCTTCATCAGTAAAGCGAACCACAGTGTTTAAAGATAGTTGTTGCTGTTATTTAATGAGATCAGATGTTTCATGTGGAAGCATTTGGCTTGTTCAATTGTTTGATGGTTTGCTCTTTGATCAATGTTATTTAGTACATAAAAGTTTATCCAGCTGATTGGATATTTGGATTCACCCTTATTTTTCTTTTCATTTTTAGCCTTAAATTTTTTTAAAACTTAATTCCTTTTGCAAAGTAGTGTTAGAAGTTTTGTATAATTTAAAACTAAAGCTGCCACAAGGTAGGTTTGGAAATTTGAAAGTTTTAGTACAAAAGTCAATTGTAAATTTAATTCAAAGCAAAATAAACAAACGCTATATTTCTTAAAATGGGTAAATCACATTTTTAGTCCTTGAAAGTGTTATATATTGTTACATGAGTATCTGAATTAAGAAAATTTCAAATAAATTCCTGAAAGTCTAGCTGTTTTATCTAAATCACTAAATTTAACAACTTACTATCATTTTGGTTCTTAAATATATATTATAAATTAACTTTATCCAAGGAAAAATGAATAACCCTGGTTTTCATTCATTGTTATTTATTTTTACTGTTTGCACTCTGCACTACGACAACCACTCCCAAACACAGATTCACACGGAGGACAACTGAGCAAGTGTAGTGATATTTGTACAAATATCACTGGGAAAAATACGAAGCACTTACCATCTTCTTTGCAACATCACTTCCCCTTGTGTGGCTTGATTTCATTAACTCATCTCCATCCTCCAACACACTTTACTCACTTATTTATTACAACATTATTTTATTCTTCTTATCTTGGTTAATTTTTACCTAGCCAGGGGATTGAGTTCGGTGTTCAGATTCAAGCTGACCGGTTCACCTGAATCTCTTGGATCGACACCACTATGTTTTGTTCGAGCTAATTCGGTTGCTAAAGTCTCCTTTAGTTCAAACACTATCACACTCATGATTCGCCTTTCGTTGGGATTTGGAGAAACACAAGCGATTACTATTTCTACGGCTTTCCAAGCTGAGTTAATGTCAAAATCTCCTTCTAACCTTGAGTCAACAATAGTCCTGGTATCCCCTGTCGCAACCAGGGATCTAACCCATTCAATTATGTGAGTCTTTTCTTCATTCCTTGCTATTATTGGTTGACCTGTGATTATTTCCAAAAGAACAACTCCAAAGCTATAAACGTCACTTTTCTCTGTTAATCTATTGGATATGTAGTAGCTGCAAGACAAATCATGTAACCCAATTTATTTTCTGTCAGAGTCAGTGGTGATAACTCAAATATCCAAGTAGAAACATTCAATATATTTTCCCGGACAATGATGGATAGGACAATAATTGAAATGCTTACTCAGGGTCCAGGTAACCAGGAGTACCAGCAACAACAGTTGACACATGAGATCCCCCGTCAGTTGGGATAATTTTGGATAGACCAAAATCAGATAATTTTGCTTGGAAGTGTTCATTCAACAAGATGTTTGTAGATTTACGTCTCTGTGGATTATAAGAGGCTTGCAACCATTTTGCAGATACTCCAATCCTGAGATTAGATTTATGGAAAACATATTAAGAGGGTAAAAGGGAAGTTAACAAAACTGTCAAAACACATAATTTGAAGTTTACTTTCTGACCTAAGGCTGCATCCACTGCTATACGAAGTCTATCTTCCCAGCTCAAGAATTTTGATTTGCTGTGTCTACCTGCAGGAACAAGTTCTGTAATTTTCTATACGTGCTGATTTTTGTTGACTAGAAATCAATCATATGACTCATACAGTTGTACAATAAGAAAATTTCCATATACAGAGTCCAGAGTTTCAGAATACAAAATTAACTTGGAAATTGATTTGCACAAACTTTTAACAAGAAGTTAATTTTATTTGGGAACTAACCACAGAGATGGGTTCTTGTAAGTTTCCATTAGCCATGTACTCATATATGAGACTCTTATTGGTTCCTTCATTACAATAATCAATAAGGGAGGTCAAATTTTTATGATGAACTCTCATTAGAAGTTTAACCTGAAAATCAAAATCACAACCATGTTTAACCATATATATTTATTACGCAGCTCAAAACCCTGCTGTGAAATGATTAAAAACTTACCTCTGCTTGAAATTGTTGATAACTCATAAGATTTTAGAAGAGGAAATAGGTTTGAAATGAATGAGAATTTACTTTATTTATTGATCAAAACAAGTAAATGGGTATTTATACAATGACGAAGTGCGCCTACGTAATATTCACTGGTCATGCATATATTTGATAAAAATCCTCTACCCACTAACAAAATGCATAACAGAATGGTAAATAAAAGGAATCCTAATTATTTGGTGGGACCATTTATTGTTGAGTTGGGCTGGGAATATCTTTTATTTTGGCAGCTTCTGTATTGGCATCTTCTGCATGCAAGTCGGTTAACACCCCCTCGCAAGCTGGAGCATGGTAGATGTCTATCATGCCTAGCTTGAAGAGAAATGTAGAGAACTGTTTAGGGGACAAGGCCTTGGTGAAAAAATCCACAACCTGAGCATGTGTGGTGATGGGCAGTAAGTGTAAAATTCCAGAATTTAGCTTTTCTCGCACCAAGTGACAATCTATTTCAAGGTGCTTTGTGCGTTCATGGAAAACGGGGTTGGCGGCAATGTGGAGAGCACTGCGACTATCACAATAAAGGGCAGGTATCTTGGCACAAGTGACCCGGAGATCTGATAAGAGATACAACAACCACTGTAACTCACAAGTGGCAGATCCTAGAGCCCGATATTCAGCCTCAGAGGAAGAACGTGAAACTGTCTGCTGCTTCTTTAAACGCCATGAAATGAAAGAGGATCCAAGAAAGAAACAACAACTAGAGATAGAGTGTTGAGTATCAATGCATCCCGCCCAATCTGCATCACTAAAACCAAGTAATTGTAATGAGGAATTCCGGGGAAAGAAGGGACCCCTTCTTGGACAGCTCTTAAGATAATGTAGCACCCTACAAGCAGCATGAAAATGGACTTGAGTAGGACATGACAGGAATTGGCTAAGCTGCTGAGTTGCAAACGTAATGTCAGGTCGAGTCGTGGTAAGGTATAGCAATTGCCCAATAAGTCTTCTGTAAGAAGAAATGTCATCGTATGATTTCCCTTCATCATGATGCAACTTAATAGATGGATCAAGTGGGGTCTTGGCTGGCTTAGCACCTGTGAAACCCGAGTCAGCCAGAAGATCAATACAGTATTTGCATTGACAAAGAGAAATTCCCATCTTTGAGTAAGCTACCTCCAGCCCCAGGAAATATTTTAGAGTGCCAAGGTCCTTAATTTTAAAAGAAGTGTCAAGAGCAGCCTTGATGCAATTAAATTCTGACAATGAATTTCCGGCTAACACAATGTCATCAACGTATACTAAAAGAGTTGTGAAATTAGATCCATGAGATTTGATAAATAATGAATGGTCTGATGCAGCTTAGGCATAGCCATGTGAGAGAAGCATTGAAGTTAATTTTTCATACCACTTGCGGCTGGCCTGTTTAAGGCCATATAAGAACTTCAATAATTTGCAAGCTTGGTTTTCTTTGGTGCAAGAAACTCCTGATGGTATTGACATATACACATCCTTATCTAGATCACCATGAAGGAATGCATTGTTCACATCCAACTGATGCAAATGCCAATTATGAATGGATGCCAGGGCCAAGATCATGCGTACAGTGGTGAGTTTAGCTACTGGTGAAAAGGTATCAAAATAGTCTAATCCCTCAATTTGATTGAAACCTTTCGCCACTAGCCGGGCCTTGAATCTTTCAATGGTCCCATCTGCCCAATGCTTAACTTTGTACACCCATTTACTCCCACTGGGTTTGACATGAGGAGAAAGGTCAACAATTTTCCAAGTACCATTTTTCTCAAGAGCATCCAACTCTGCTTGCATAGCCTGGTTCCAACACTCAAATTGACTAGCCTCATCATAGCTCTTAGGTTCAGTTATGGAGGAAACAGAGAGGACAAAACGCAACTGGGAATGGGAAATGTTAGCATAGGAAACATAATTGGAAAGAGGGTAAAGAGTACCTGGACCACCAGAGGCAGAATGGTTGGTTGAACCAATTGAAGAGTTGCATATATAATCAACCAAATGTGGTGGTTGATGTTTGATTCGGGTGGATCTTCGAGGTACATCTTTTACAGATACCTGTTGATTGTGATCATTAGTGAACTCGTCAGTTTCAACAAGCTCCATGACTAGTTCATGCTCAGTGACTGGTTGCAGTGGATTATTGGGATTACTTGGTGTCAAAAGGTCACCAAACCCCCTTATATCATTTTTTTGATTTGGAATGGTCTTCTCCTCGTGAGTGGGAGCAAGATAATCCCATCCATGATCTGGGTCAGTGTGAGTTTTATAGGGCAAAATATTCTCATGAAAAGTTACGTCTCGGGATATGAAAACTCCTTTAGTTTTAAGATCTATTAGAACAAAACCTTTGGTTCCAAATTTGTATCCAAGGAATAGGGACTTTCTAGCACGGGGGTCGAGTTTGGTTCTGTGGTTAGGTAAGGTGGAGGCAAAACAGAGGCTACCAAAGACTTTAAAATCTTGAAGGTTTAGGGGATGGCCATAAAGAAGATGATAGGGTGACTAATTATTTAAAGTTGGAGAGGGGACTTGGTTTATAATGAATGCAACATGGTTTATGGCATGTGACCAGAAAGTCTTGGGTAAGTTGGAATGAAAAAGAAGTGCACGGCCAACATTTAGGAGGTCTTGATGTTTCCTTTCCACCCGGCCATTTTGTTGGGGTGAATTTACACAACTTGTCTGATGAATAATACCCTTAGAGGCATAAAATTTTGGCAGCAAAAATTCAGGACCATTATCGGTGCGAATCACTTAAACTTTAGCATTGTATTGTGTTTCTGCCATTGTAATAAAATTCTGAACATGATTCTGGACTTCTCCTTTAGATTTTAGCAACATGATCCATACAAATCGGCTATAGTCATCCAAAGTGGTTAAAAAATAGCAATGCCCATGCAAAGATGGAGAGGAAATTGGCCCCCAAATATCAAACTGTATTAATTCAAAAACACTAGTAGCTCTATTCTTGCTCAATTGATAAGGTAATCTCTTTTGTCTTGCAAAATGACATACATCACATATGTGACCCTTATTTACAGAAATGAAAGGATATAACTATGCTAGCATTTGCATCCTAGTGGGTGACAAGTGACATAATCTGAAATGCCAAATGGCTGATTCAGGTATACTTTCAACAGCAACAGCAACATGAATATTTTGTAATTGTGTATCTTGAGCATCAACCACCAAATGATACAACCCTTCAACTTGGCTACCCGAACCAATCGTCCTCTGGGAGTTCAGGTCCTGCAAAATGCATTTAGAGTCATGAAAATTAGCAACACAATTGAGAGAAGCACACAACTTAGAAATAGATATTAGATTAAATGAAAATTTTGGGATGTACAGGACATTGGTTAACATTAAGGTTGGGGAAAAACTCACTGTTCCAACAAGTTTTGCAAGAACATGATTGCCATTTGGAAGTTTAACATTCACAAGTTGGATATTGGAATATGATTGGAACCAATTAATGGAAGAACATATATGATCATTAGCACTTGAATCTAATATCCATGTGCCTTTATAAGAATTAATTAAACAAGAAAGGGATAAGCAATTACCTATTCTGTGGAAATCCTCATTTGGTTTATGACCAAAATGGGATTTAGAGCTGACCTAATAAGTAGTGACTGAGCCTTGATGAGTTGAATGTTGGATTAAGGCAATCAATTTTTCATACTGCTCATGAGTAAAAGATGGAGTGCTCTTGTGTGAATCCACTTCTGTGTTAACTTCTTCTTCTTTATGCTCCATGCCATCATTGGCTGAATAGTTAACAGTAGATGAGTTATTCTTCATGAAGTAATTCGGTGGAAATCCATGCTTGCGATAGCATGTTTCCACTGTGTGTCCTGTCCTGCCACAATAGGTACATACTTTGCCTGAGTTCTTCCTTCCAGAACTCTGACCATAACTCTTTCCTCTACCTTGGGGCCTTTTAGAATCAGCAGCATTAACTAACACATCCTCATTAATAAAACCTCCCTGCCTCTCTTGTTGAACGACCATGGAAAACACTCTATTAAGACTTGGGAGTGGATCCATTAACAATATTTGCTATTTCACCACTGAATAATAATCATTGAGGCTAGTTAAAAACCTTATCACATAGTCCTGATGTCGAAACATCCTTGCATTTTGCATTGCAACACAAGAGCATCTAATAGGACAAGCACAATTTGGCATAGGTCTATAGCTCTCATATTCTTCCCAAAGAATTTTAAGCTATGTAAAATACTCAGTTATAGACAACGAACCTTATTTGAGAGAATGGATTTCCTGCTGCAATTCTGAAATCCTAATTAGATCTCCCTGGGAGTAGCGTTCCTTCAAATCAGCCCAAACATCCCCTGCATTTTCCAGAAACACGATAGATTGAGCAATAGTTGGTGTGACAGAATTCATTATCCAGGAATGCACCAACGTGTTACACTGCTCCCACGCACGATGGCTGGGTTCTCCTTGCATTGGGACTTCAATGCTTCCATCTACGAAGCTGTATTTGTTCTTCGCAATGAGTGCTCTCCTCATCAATCTAGCCCATGTGTGATAATTGGATCCACTCAGAGGTGGAGTGATAGTCACAGAAGAGGGTCCATCACTGGGATGAACATAATAGTCATTGGAGGGATCTTGGGAGGGGTCTTGATTTGTCACATTGTTGTTCGTGTTGTTGGAAGATCCAGTAGTATTGAAATGGTTGTTTCGTGCCATTGATCAGAGCATGCGGCGGAGCTCTTCCTAGAAGAGCTCTGATACCATCATAAGATTTTAGAAGAGGAAATAGGTTTGAAATGAATGAGAATTTACTTCATTTATTGATCAAAACAGGTAAATGGGTATTTATATAATGACGAAGTGAGCTTACGTAATATTCACTGGTCATGCATATATTTGATAAAAATCCTCTACCCACTAACAAAATGCATAACAGAATGGTAAATAAAAGGAATCCTAATTATTTGGTGGGACCATTTATTGCTGAGTTGGGCTGGGAATATCTTCTATTTTGGCAGCTTCTGTATTGGCATCTTCTGCATGCAAGTCGGTTAACAATAACCATGAACAGACGATGGGGAAAGCATTTTCACTGCAACTGGAGTGTCATCGATATAGCCTGGATATACTGTTCCAAATCCTCCTTTACCAATAATTGTATTGAAATTGTTGGTAATTTTAAGGACATCAGAGTATGAATATATTTGTTTTTTAAATTGCAGTAATGAATCGTCTTGTTTTAAGTATTGCAGTGAGATCTCACTTTACCATCAAACCTGTTAAATATCATACAATAGTTTTGAAAACTAACAGATTAAGATTGAATTTGCTTAGAAAATTATCAATAAAATTTACGAATCTTTTATCATTGTAGCATCACCTTTCGATTTTCTCCTTTTAAGGGTCCACAATATAGCTGCCACGGCCACCAGAAGGATCAAAACCCCGCAAACTGATGCTACTAAGGGCATAACAATGTTCTTTTTTTTGTTCTCGTTGCATTGACCAGATTCACATAGATATGGATTTTGGCCCACACTAGCATGGAAATCACAGAATATTTAAGTCTCAGTAAACCCTTACAACATCGATAATTTCAATAGATACTTCAATTCATTTTGCTTGTTGCCTAGATATTCAGTGGATCAACAACTGCCTATGGAAAAGCATAGGTGACACCGTTGTTTTTAACATGAGAACTAAAGTTATTTTTTCTTTTCTTTTATGAAAACTAAGCAACTTAAATTTTAAGAGATTTTTAGATAATGTTTTTGACCCAATTTTTCCTTTTTAAGAGAAGAGAAACTCAGCTGAACCAAGGATGCGTTTGGATCAACCATTTAATTATGTACTTAATAATTAAGTGATTATGATGTAAATATTTGTATAACCATAATCAAAGAGGGAATAGGGTTGAACTATTTTCATATAAGTCATGAGCTGTTTACATAAGCTATTATTAAGCGTTGGAGATTCCATATTAACTAGTGATATGACGAAAATAGTATGTATAAGTGGGGAACATCCCTCTTCCTATGAGATAACTTTTGGGTTAAGCTAGACACAAACTCAAATTCTAAGATTGAGAGCTTATTAAAAATAAGTTGAAAATAACTTATGAACATAGTATAACTTATTCACATAAATTCTAATCTCTTCCAAGCACATCCTAAATACTGCCTATAATATAACCAATTAATAATCATCACCACTAATAACCATTTAAGAATTTAAGAAATTTTTAGTAAGATTCATACCTTAGTGAAAGAGAACCTTCCTTAGATTTTTCAACAAGTGCAGAGGGAATTGATCCGGAGAGGTTATTCTTCTCCAAGTTTCTGCCAAAACACGGAAACTATAAATATCCTTTTCTGTTTTCTGATATAGAGGATCACATAGTTGTTCCTGTAATTGACGAGGAAACTTACAAGATCTTCAAGTGTTGTAATTGAGACAGAAAATCAGGAACCTCATCGTTTAAGCTATTGTTTGATAAATCCCTGCAAAACAAATAACTTAGCCGTTTTAAGTATGTTTAAATCTTGACACATGTACCAAAAGACATCTTGATTCTTGACACATAAGTAGATAGCAGAAAGAATAAAAAGATTTAAAACGAGAGGTTTTTTCTGGTCTCATCATTTATTGGACCAGGCAAAATAACAAAACTCACAACTTCTCCAACATGGTGACCTTTGAAATGGAAGGGTCTATCTTTCCTTGACAATCCACTTGAAGATAAATTCTTGTTTTGCACAACCAATAGTTATATATGTCATCATTCCAGTTTTTTAAAGCTATAATATGAATTTGAGAAACGTGACTTACAAAGTTGTGATTCTTGGGGACACATTTCCAGGATTAGTACAATTCAGACCATGCCACAAGTAGGCTACAGGGGCGCATGGATCACCTTGCCAAACTCTTGTTGTCACCCCATAAACTGACTTGATGGTGGTATTAGCATCAACTATTTTTTTATTTTTTTCAAATGCAAATAAAAAAAATTGTAAAAAAAATCGTTTAGATAACGTATGTTAGTGTAAACTAGAGAAATGGAGTCGAGATATGAGAAGTCAATTTTTTTTTCTCGGCATACCATCTCCTTGGTACGTATCTGATTGCTGGAAGTCTATTAATCTGTAAATTTCAATGGCATTGATGATAGGAGGCAGGGTTGAATTTTTGGTCATCTCAAGTGAAAATTTAATTTCTTTCCCACTGATGCCTGACGTCGTCTGCATAGTGTTGACACCCAGGTACCGTGGAGACAAAATTTGATACCCTGGCTCTCCATTCACGGTGATGTTCAATTCTCTCGTCTGATTCTTCGCTAACACTTGAACCTCCGTGAAGTGCAGGTAAACATAGTATAGGTCAGTTTGATGTTCTGGCTTCCAGCTTATTATCAATGGAGCACTAGCATTTACTGGTGTAACTGCAGTGCTCACCACAATTGCTGGCGGTTTGTAATCGTTCTGGTCTAAAGAATCGGCAGGAATAGAAACACTTAATTGTGTCCAATTTTCGCTGTCACCAAAGGCGGGATACCAGAAACGATCATAAACATCATCCTTGTACCTGTGAGAAAATCAAAATAAGTCCAATAGAATCGATCTTTTAATGCAAAAGATTTAATCCAAAACTAGTATGACTTCACCTGTAGGTTGTGTTTGAACCTAAATCCCACCGGTGGTAAGTTACCAATGATCCAAATCGAGTACCATAAATATCATTTTTCAACTTTCTCAATTCTATAGCTGATATAAAAGGTGTCCCATGGCCTGTGTCAACCAGACAGATTTGTACATAATCCAATGTAGGGACCATGGTTCTAAATTGCGGTTGCGGTCGCGGTTGCGGTCATTGCGGTTGCGGCCATTGCGGCTACTGCAATGCGGATTGCGGCCGTTGCGGCGTGAAATTAAAATATGTTTGCACCAAACATAGAAAAAGTCCAATAATTATTGGTATATCTTTTATTTATAAGATTGTATAGATTTTCATTCATTTTTAAAATTTTGTATCATTTTAATGAATAATTTAGAATAAATTTATAATAAAAATTGAGGTATATAAATCTAAACAAATCTAAAAAGCAATAGTAACACAAAAATAATTAGTCTGACATAAATTTAGAAAAAATTGTCTCATTAACATAAAAGTAAAAAATTTAAAGATATATAAACTAAATAAATCTCAAATAAATATAATAAAAAGGAAATGGACTGTCAGAGGAACACAATCATCTTCAAGTTTGATTGTCATTACTTGTCTAAAAAGCAATGCCACCTTTCAAGGATACATTGTCACTACAAAAGAAAACATAATAAAACCCATAATTAATATCATAAAATTATATAAGCGTCAAGGTTTTTCTTCACAAATAAAGAACTATATATAATTTAAAAATTTTAAAATAGTTAAGTAAAATCAATCAAACAAAGATAATAGAAGTATAACTCACATGACAATTGTTACCACATGGTAGAGTGGCGAGGAAGATCATAACCCCAAGAATCACAACTTTGTAAGTTATGCTTCTCAAATTAATATTATAGCTTTATAAAACTGGAATGATAACATATATAATAACTATTAATTGTGCAAAACAGGAATTTATCTTCAAGTGGATTGTCAGGATAGATAGACCCTTCAATTTCAAAGCTCACCATGTTGGAGAAGTTGTGAGTTTTTTTTATTTCATCTAGTCCAATAAATGATCAGACTTGAGACCAGAAAAAACCTCTTAATTATTTTAAATCTTTTTATTCTTTCTACTATGTAACGTACTTATGTGTCAAGATGTCTTTTGGTACATGTTTCTAAGATTTAAAAATACTTAAGAGGGCCAAGTTATTTGTTTTCCAGGGATTTATCAAACAATAGCTTAAACGATGAAGTTCCTGATTTTCTGTCTCAATTACAACACTTGAAGATCTTGTAAGTTACTTCGTCATTTAATTGGAAGAACTATATATGTGATCCTCTGAATCAGAAAATAGAAAAAGATATTATAGTTTCCGTGTTTTGGCAGAAACTTGGAGAGGAATAACCTCTACGGTTCAATTCCCTCTGCACTTGCTGAAAAGTCGAAGGAAGGTTCCCTCTCACTAAGGTATGAATCTAACTAAAAATTCTCAAATTCATAATATGGTTATTTATGGTGATGGTTGTTAATTAATTATATTTAAGGCAGTATTTGGGATGTGTTTGAAAGAGGTTAGCACTTATGAGAATAATTTGTAATTTTAAATATATCTATAAGTTATTTTAACCCAATCTAAGAATTTGAGCTTGTGCATAATTCAACTTCAAAAGCTAACTGATAAGATAAGAGTTGCTCCCTATTTGTACACTATTTTGGTCATATTATTGATTAATGTGGGATCTCCAACATTCAATGATAGCTTATGAAAATAGCTCATGACTTAAATGAAAATAGTCCAACCCCATTTCCTCTTTGAATATGGAAATAACTTATAAATAAATGTTTACATGATAGAAAATTTTTTAATAGGCACTCAATTAAATTGTTGATTCAAACCATCCTTAGTCTAGCTTTTTCTGAGATTCTCTTCACCTTAAAAGGAAAAATTGGGCCAAACATATTTTATGAAAAACATTTAAAAATTAAGAAACTTGATTTTTGTAAAAGAAAAGAAAAAAAAAATTACTTCTCATGTTAAAAACAATGGTGTCACCTATATTTTTCCGTAGGCAATAGTTGATCACCGAATTTCTAGGCACAAGCAAAATGAATTGAAGTATCTATGGAAATTATCAATGACTTGTATGGTTTACTGAGACTTCAAACATAAATATTCTGTGATTTCCATGTTAGTGTGGGCCAAAATCCATATCTATGTGAATCTGGTCAATGCAACGAGAAGAAAAAGAAGAACATTGTTACGCCCTTAGTAGCATCAATTAGTGGGGGTTTGATTCTTCTAGTGGCCGTGGCAATATTGTGGACCCTTAAAAGTCGAAAATCAAAAGGTAATGCTGCAATCATAAAAGATTCGTAATTTTTATCGATAATTTGCCAAACAAATTCATTCTTAACCTGTTAATTTTCAAAACTATTGTAGAAAAATTAACAGCTTTGATGGTAGAAAATGATCAAAGTGAGATCTCAATGCAATCCACAAAACAAGATGATTCATTACTGCAACTCAAAAAACAAATATATTCATACTCTGATGTCCTTAAAATCACCAACAATTTCAATACAATTATTGGTAAAGGAGGATGTGGAACAGTTTACCTGGGCTATATCGGTGACACTCCAGTTGCAGTGAAAATGCTTTCCCCTTCTTCTGTCCGTGGTTATCAACAATTTCAAGCAGAGGTAAGTTATTAATCACTTTACACTACTTTTTTAAGCTGAGTAATAAATATATATGGTATGATTAAACATGGTTGTGATTTTGATTTCCAGGTTAAACTTCTAATGAGAGTTCATCATAAAAATTTGACCTCCCTTATTGGTTATTGTAATGAAGGAACCAATAAGGGTCTCATATATGAGTACATGGCTAATGGAAACTTACAAGAACATTTCTCTGGTTAGTTCCCAAACAAAATTAATTTCTTGTTAAAAATTTGTGCAAATCAATTTCCCAATTAGTTTTGTGTTCTGAAACTCTGGATATGGAAATTTTCATATTGGACAACTGTGTATGAGTTGTATGACTGACTTCTAGTCAACAAAAATGAACATGTACAGAAAGTTACAAAACTTGGTTCCTGCAGGTAAACACAGCAAATCGAAATTCTTAAGCTGGGAAGACAGACTGCGTATAGCAGTGGATGCAGCCTTAGGTGAGAAAGTAAACTTCAAATTATGTGTTTTGACAGTTTGGTTAACTTCCCTTCTCCCTTTTCAATATGTTTGCCATAAATTTAATTTCAGGATTGGAGTATCTGCAAAATGGTTGCAAGCCACCTATAATCCACAGAGACGTAAAGTCTACAAACATCTTGTTGAATGAACACTTCCAAGCAAAATTATCTGATTTTGGTCTATCCAAAATTATCCCGACTGATGGGGCATCTCACGTGTCAACTGTTGTTGCTGGTACTCTTGGTTATCTGGACCCTCAGTAAGTACTTCAATTATTGTTCTATCCATCATTTTCTGGGAAAGTATACGTGTGCTAATCATAGTGAGAGTTTCTTCGTGGATATTTGAGTTATCACCACTGACTCTGACAGAAAATAAATTGGGTTACATGATTTGTCTTGCAGCTACTCCATATCCAGTAGATTAACAGAGAAAAGTGATGTTTATAGCTTTGGAGTTGTTCTTTTGGAAATAATCACAAATCAATCAGTAATGGCAAGGAATCAAGAAAAGGGTCACATAAGTGAACGGGTTAGCTCCTTGATTGGGAAAGGGGATATCAAGGGCATTGTTGACTCAAGGTTAGAAGGAGATTTTGACATTAACTCAGCTTGGTAAGCCGTAGAAATAGCAATGGCTTGTGTTTCTCTAAATCCCAACGAAAGGCCAGTCATGAGTGTCATAGTGTTTGAACTAAAGGAGACTTTAGCAACCGAATTAGCTCGAACAAAACATAATGGTGGTGCGGATCCTAGATATTCAGTTGAACCAGTCAACGTGAATCTGGACACCGAATTCATGCCACTGGCTAGGTAAAAACTTATCCAAGATAAGAAGAATAAAATAATGTTGTCATAATTAAGTAATTAAAGTGTGTTGGAGGATGGAGATGAGTTAATGAAATCGAGCCACACAAGGGGAAGTGATGTTGCATAAGAAGTTGATCAGTAGGTGCTTTACTTTTCTCGTACGTATTCTGAGTGATATTTGTATAAATGCTACACTTGCTCAGTTGTCATCCGTGTGAATCTGTCTTTGGGAGTGGTGATCGTAGTGTAGAGTGCAAACAGAGTAAAAATAAATACTGAGGACCGAAGGGAATTGAAAACCAGTCTTATTTATTTTTCCTTGGATAAAATTTATAAGATAAGCTATTTTTATTTTGCCCTCGTATGTGATGAATGAACGTAATTTCATTTTTTAAAAAGTATAGTGTTTGTTTATTTTGCTTTAACTTAAATTTAGTCTACAGTTGATTTTTGTACTAAAACTTTCAAATTTCCAAACCTACCTCGCGACTGCGTTGGTTTTAAATTATACAAAACTTGTAACAATGCTTTGCAAATTAAAGGAATTGTGTTTTAAAAAAAATTAACCAAGAAATGCGACTGTAAGTTTCAAGTTAAGAAGATTTTTATATCTTCACATTAAAAAAAACTTAAAAGTGTGAAATATACTAAAATGGAGAAGATGGGAGTGTAGATTTTTCTTACCCTTGATTACAAAAGATATTAAAATTCGAAATTGCGATATTAAAATATAAGTTAGAAAAAATGTAGAGTAGTCATCAACATTTTATTTGTTGAAAATATTGGAAAACTCATTTAAACAAAAAAAAGGTTTTCGAAATTAAATTTCAAATTTAGGAAACGACTATCCGTAAGGAAGATATTAATATCATATATGTACATTGAAACAGTGACTTCTAATACATTAAGCAAATTGTTAACAAATTCTAAAATATTTATCTAATCCTAAAACATAACTGAAAACTAATTATGAGAGATAAAATCATGAGAATTTTATTTATTCATTCTTTCAATTCTTTATTATTGTTAATTCACTTATTATTGCATATTTATTTTATTTTTGGTAATAATTAAATTTTAATAAAAGAAGAAAATTAAAGAAATTATGTTGGGAATGATTTTATTTTTAATAAGGGATAAAGTTGAAGAAAATATTTCTGGAAATGGTTTAATTTTTAATAAAAGGAAAAAATTAGAAAAACATTTTTTCGGTTTGACAGAGGTGTCTACTACATATCTTTTGGTACAATAAAGAATTCAAAGTTACATAATTCTTTTTACATATTGTGAATTGGTTGATGATTTATTATTTTTAAAAAGAAGTTTTAGGATTTCTAAGTTGTTACAAGTCATACTCTTAAAATCTGGACTAACAAATTAAATGTGTCACACCCAAATCAATTCTTTAAAATAATTTGATTATTTTAAAAAAAATTGATTCCAAAAAGAAGTTTCAAGGTCACCCAACTGTCGCAATTTGCATCTCAAAACATAAGATTAACAAGTATTCAAATTGACTCATTCTTGACAACAACAACAACTAATGATAGATTATATGAAAGGAATTTAAGAACACTAAACTGTCTCAGCTTGTAAATCTTAAAAATGGGTGTGGAATTAACAAAACTATCACAATTGAGTTAATCCCCTAAAATAATTTATTTTTTTAAACTTGAGGACAGACAATGAAAGATAATATGTAGATGGTGACTTTTTGGTATTTTTCAAAAAGAGGGTATTTCAAGACAATTCACAATTTTGCATACACCTCAATAGAATGGTGTGGCAAAGCAGATGAATAGAACTTGCCTAGATAGAACAAGAGTTATGTTGAAAATAGTAGGATTGGCCAAATCTTTTTAGGCAAAAGCAATTAATAATGTCTGTTTCGTGATAAATCAATCACCATCAACAACAATTGGTTTAAAGACACCAATGGAGATGCAGAACGGTAACCTAGTTGATTATTC
This sequence comes from Spatholobus suberectus, assembly GCA_004329165.1. NCBI lineage: Eukaryota > Viridiplantae > Streptophyta > Magnoliopsida > Fabales > Fabaceae > Spatholobus > Spatholobus suberectus. The sequence goes on from CM014736.1 coordinate 4,379,458, forward strand.
TTCTTTATATGTGTTTGGATGTCTTGTGTACATGATGTACAACTCCCAAGAAAGAACAACACTAGATCTAAAATCTAGGAAATGTATATTCTTTGGTTATGTTGACAATGTTAAGGAGTATCACTCGTGAGATTCCATTGCCTATAAGGTTGTTAGAAAGGATGTAGTCTTTGCAAAAAATGAATTGCAAAATGAGCAAAAAAATGACAACACTACCAAAGACACTACTATAGTGTAGATCGAGAAAAAGTTTAGAGAAGATGACTCTTTTGAAGCATAACAAGAGCCAAATAAGGTCAATGATGAAGAAGCGCAACAAATAACACGTCAGATATGAGAACCATCTTAGCACCTAGACTATGTCATGAGAAGCGATGATGCATATTTTCTTCTTACTAAAGAAGGAGAACCTTCAACTTTTCAAGAGGCTTTGAGTAGTTTAGATGCTTCTCTATGGATGATAACAATGCAGGAAAAAATAGAAGCTTTACATAAAGACAAGACATGAGAACTTGTTGAACTTCGAGAAGGTCGAAAAACCATTGGAAATAAATAGGTTTACAAGATCAAACGAGATGGTAATGATCAAATGCAATGATATCATGCAGGATTGTTGGTCAAAGGATATGCTCACATTTGATCAAGTGGTCTTGTAAGCAACATATCGTACATTTGATTGAGTCAATCATATCTCTTTCCTTTTATATTTTCTTTGTTTACTTAGAGAAAAATTAAAAGAGAAAAATAGTTTTTCCTAAGGTTCTCTTGGTATTTGTATTATCTTGAGAATTGTTGTAATTTCTTCCTAAAATTCTCTTCTATTCTTGCACATTATTATTTTTGTCAATTCCTATCTTCCCATCTCTTATTTTATCTGCGAATTATTATTTTATTACTCTATACATATTTATTGAGATTTAAAACATAAATCTTTTGTGATTTCCATGCAAGTGTGGGCCAAAATCCATATCTATGTGAATCTGGTCAATGCAACCAAAAGGTCGAGAAGGTAGAGAAGAAAAGGAAGAACATGGTTACCCCCTTATTAGCATCAGTAAGTGGGGTTTTTATCCTTTTGGTGGCCGTGGCAGCCATATTGTGGAATCTTAAATGGAGAAAATTGACCGGTGATGCTACAATCATTAAATATTTGTAATTTTAATTGAAACTTTTTCAAACAAATTCAATTTTGACCTTTTAATGTTTAAAACTGTCGTATGATACTAAACAGCTTTGACAGTAGAAAAGGATCAAAACGAGGTGTTCAACGTAGAGTTTGTAGAGGAAGGAGGAGAGCCTCCAAGGCCGATAAAGAATAGAGAAGCAGGGGATCAATCCAAATACTGTCGATATCATAGGGCGACCAGGCATGATAACGACAAATGCTTTCAGCTGAAAGACGCAATCGAAGTGCTGATCAGACGAGGGCGATTGGACCGCTTTTTTAAGCAGAACGCGGGTCGCAACGATGGGGGATGACGATCCTCACCAACAAGAAGGGAAATATCCAGAAATCCAAGGGGGGAATGCTCTCCACCGTGGAGAGAAAGGCCACCAAGCCGACATAGTCCAGCGAGAGGCCATTCACCACCTCGGCTATCGTGAGACGATGTTGAAGTACATGCTATATGTCGCCAGCCTCCCAAACGGTCGTCTTCCCGACGGCCCACACGATCTCCTGCCTATTCTCCCGCGCAGAGTCACGATATCATATACGTCATTGTAGACAGATTCTCAGGTGGAGGTTCGTCGAACAACGCGAGGAAAAGACACACTAGAGAGGTAATGACAACTTCTTTCGGGGTTTGTACTGGTGATAACCCTGTGAAGAAAAGGGCACCGTCTTTGACTTTTGATGATTCGAATTATGTCGATGTTATGCCAAACCATGACGATCCCCTAGTGGTGAATGCTTTGATGGCGAACAAAGAGGTCCATAGACTACTAGTGGATATCGGCAGCTCCATCGATGTTATGTTTTACGAGCTTTTTTAGAAGCTAAAGATACTAGAGTTCGAGTTGATGCCGTATAACGAAGACCTGATAAGATTCTTCGGACATCATATAATGCCAGTAGGGTATATAAAGCTCCATGTGACTTTTGGAAAGCTGCCATGCACGAAAATCGTCTCCACAAGGTCCATAGTTGTGGACGCGAAGTCCTCGTATAATGTAATCCTAGGCAGACTGACGTTGAACACATTGGGGGCCGTTATCTCGGTCTCGCATCTGGCTATGAAATTCATCGGTGATAACATGGAGGTAGTCACCCTTCAAGGCGACCAAAGGAAAGCAAGGGAATGTTACAAAGAATCTCTTAAGGTCGGATGCAACCACGATATGGATTACAAACCCAACCCAAGAGAAGGCTAAGTACTCCTGACAGAATTAGACTGTCGGGATGAGATAAAAAGAGATACCTGGATACCCCGTCCAAAACTAGAAGGAGAGTGTATCCCGGTTCAGATCAGGATGGAAAAGGATCAGGTCGTGAAGATTGGAGCCAACCTAGACAAAAAGATAAAGGAGGACCTATCAACCCTTATGAAGGATAATGCCAGCTTGTTTGCGTGGAGGCCGGCAGATATGTCTGGTATAGACCCCAATCTCTTCTGCCACCAGTTAGAGTTCGATCCTTCCGTGATGCCGGTTTGTCAGAGAAGGAGAAAAATGGCCCTCGAGCGCCTACAAGAGATTGATAGGCAGGTGGATGAGTTGTTAAAAACCGGTTTCATCAGAGAAGTTAAGTATACCACCTGGCTAGCTAATGTAGTGCTTGTCAAGAAGCAGAATGGGAAGCGGAGAATGTGTGTTGATTACATTAACCTAAACAAACACTGCTCGAAGGACTCATACCCTCTGCCCAACGTTGACAAGCTGGTGGATGGTTCATCCGGGTTTCGTTATCTGTCTTTCATGGAGGCTTACTCCGGATACAACCAGATTCCTCTATACCTGGACGATCAGGAGAAGATGGGTTTCATGACTGAGAAAGCCAACTATTGCTATAAGGTGATGTCCTTTGAATTGCAGAACGCTGGGGCTACATATCAGAGAATGATGAATAAAGTGTTTGAGGCACAAAGAGGGCGAAACCTGGAGGTATACGTTGATGACATGATCGTGAAAAGTGCCACCCCTTTAGCACACCTCCAAGACTTGCAGGAAACTTTCACCCAGTTGGAAAAGTTCAATATGAGGCTAAACCCCAACAAGTACGCATTTGGTGTCTCGGTAGGAAAGTTTTTGGGGTATATGCTGTCTGAAAGGGGAATTGAGTTAAACCCGAAGAAGTGCCGGGCTATTTTAGAAATGAAGAGCTCTCAGAGCGTGAAGGAAGTTCAGAAGTTGACAGGGCGCCTGGCCGCGTTAACGAGATTCAAAGCCAGATCGGTGCAGAACGCTCTACCTTTTTTCTGGCTTTTAAGGAAGGGGAAACCTTTTGAATGGACAGATGATTGCGAAGCTGCGTTCATCAGGTTGAAAGAGACCTTATCATCTCCCCCTTACTCACTAAACCTGAGACAAGTGAAGTGTTGCACTTATACTTAGCTGTGGCCAACGAAGTAGTGAGTGCCGCGCTAATACGGGAGACAGCAGAAGGCCAGAAATTGGTCTATTTTGTAAGCAGAGCTCTACAAGGAGCTGAACCGAGATACCCTAGGATGGAGAAGGTTGTGTTCGCTCTGGTGATGGTGGCTAGAAAGTTGCGGCTATACTTCCAATCACACCAGGTTATTGTGAGGACGGATCAACCAATCTGGCACATCCTACACAGGCCCAACTTAGCGGGAAGGATGACAACTTGGGCCATAGAATTATCAGAATACGGGATTCAGTACGAACCAAGGTAGGCATTGAAAGCCCAAGCGCTAGCCGATTTCATAGCAAAACTCACTCCAACAAAGTCCTCGTCCGAAGATTTGTTTTGGACCCTTTTTGTAGATGGGTCATCCAATGAAAAAGGAAGTGGAGCCAACATACTGTTGGAGTCTGTGGACGACGTTGTGTTGGAACATTCGTTGACTTTTACGTTTCCCATTTCCAACAACCAGGCAGAATACGAGGCATGTATAGTCGGGCTCATTATGGCAGCCGACATTGGAGTCACGTCGTTGCGCGTATGTAGTGACTCCCAACTGACGATCTCGCAGATAAATGGGGTCTATCAAGCCAAAGAGCCGATATTGCAGAAGTATCTGGCGAAGGTTAAAATTCTTATGGCAAAGTTTAATAACATAGACTTCGTCTACATTCCCCGAGAAAAGAATGTCAAGGCAGATATTTTGTCAAAGTTGGCTAGCACGAAATCTTCCGACAATAATAGGACGGTCATCCAACAAACTATCCACGAGCCCATTCTCGTGTTGGTGATTGAGCTAGAGCAGAGTTGGATGTCCCCTATTATCAACTATCTGAATGAAGGCGTCATCCCGGAAGAGAAAAAAGAAGCAAGGAGGCTAGAGTGGTCTGCAGCTCATTTTTGCATAGTGAATGATAAACTATACCGACGTGGCTTCTCACAATCGGTGCTTAGATGTTTGAGAAAGTCGGAATTTGAATACATGATGGCCAAGATACACGAGGGATGCTGTGGCCAACACTTAGGGGGCAAAGCATTGGCCAAGAAGATACTCAGAGCCGACTATTACTGGCCGACGTTAGAATACGATGCTATGGAGTTCGCTAAAAAGTGTGATAGATACCAAAAATGCTCCGACATTCATTTGGCCCCTACTGAAGATTTGAGCACAATTACTTCCCCATGGCCCTTCATATAGTGGGGGATTGATATACTCGACCCTTTTCCCAAAGCACCCGCCCAGGTTAAATATTTGGTGGTAGCAATTGACTACTTCACCAAATGGATCGAGGCAGAAGCACTAGCCACTATCACGGCGAGGAATGTCGAGAACTTTGTATTCCAGTAGATTATTTATAGCTTCAGGATACTGGATGTCCTAGTGTTAGATAACAACACTCAATTTACAGATTGGAGCTTCCAAGAGTTCTTGGCCGGACTAAAAATCAAGCAGCACTTCAATTCAGTTGAATACCCCTAAACGAATGGACAGGCAGAGGTAGCAAACAGGGTCATCCTTAGAGGGCTCAGACGACGTCTAGATGAAGCAAAAGGGTGCTGGGTTGAGCAACTACCATATGTCTTAAGGGCTTACCACACACCACCCCACTCTTCCACTGGAGAGTCTTCTTTCCGCCTTACGTACGGCGTGGAAGTGATGATCCCGGCAGATATTGGAGAGCCGACGTGGAGAGTAGCTAATCTAAGGCTAGAGGACAATGACGGATTGTTGCGTTCAGAGTTGGACATGGCGGAAGAGGTAGCCGCCATAAGAGAAGCTGCTTTAAAAAGACAGGTCGCGGTGAGGTACAATAAAAAGGTCCTCCATCTCTCTTTCGAGCCCAGTGATTTGGTCTTGAGGCGCGCCGATATAGGGGGAAGAAACGCCAGACAAGGAAAGCTTGCCGAGAAATGGGAAGGCCTGTACCGGGTTACCTCAAAGACTGGCACAGGTGCATACACCTTAGAGACGCTACACGGGATAATCATCCTGCGGACGTGGAATGTAGGCAACCTCAGACGGTACTATAGTTAAGGCATGATTGGTAACGCTAATTTTGATTTCCTTGTTATTTTAAGTCTGTAGTATAGCTGGACAGAGTCGCATATTATAACTAGTGGCTTTTGAAATATTTTTTACCCCAGGTGACTAATAAAATGAGAGTTTGCCTACCATATAAAGCTAAATACAGGGGTGAACGAACATGCACAAGTAAAAGGCCATGCGAACTACCCAGTGTACGTGGATTCGTTCTAGTCGGGGTAGGAATATCGCTAAAAATGAAGATAAAGCCATGTGAACTACCCCGTGTACGTGGATTCGCTCCAGCCGGGGTAGGAATATCGCTAAAAATGAAGATCCCCATATATGTGGATTCACTTCAGCTGGGGTAGGAAGATTGCTATGCGAACTACCTCGTGTACGTGGATTCGCTCCAGCCAGCCTGGGTAGGAAGACTTCTACCTCATCAAACATATACAAGGCTCATCAGGCACAAAAAAGGCAAAAGGTATATATAACGAATATATATGTTGAAATTCATTTCAGGCACAAAAGCAAAGCAAAGCAAAAAGCAACAGCTCAACAGAGAAGTGACATATGCGATTTGCATATCTTTAGCTCGCCATTGTCGGTGTTACGGGACCGACTTAGACTCTTAAGCCCACGATGCTTCTCTAAGCATCACCGGCTTGGGAGCAACTGTTATGGGGCCTACTTAGACTCTTAAGCCGACAATGCTTCTCTAAGCATCACCGACTTGGGGGCAACTGTTCTGGAGGTTACTCAAACCCACAGATCTAAGTCGGCTCCCACGTCACCTACCCCGGCTAGTATAGCCTTGGGTATCTCGGCTAATAAACCCATGCTATCCTGAATTCTCTCTATGTCTATCCCGACGAACCTTCACCTTTATCTCGGCACAGCATGGGAAGCACCTAACGGCAAGGAATGCGTGTAGGAAGGCACCCCAACGCACGTTGCCACGTGGCACCTAACTCTAGCAGAGTTTCCCTCTAAAACACGCTATATAAAGGACTCAACACCCACCAGTTACACACGCTCTCTCTCATACTCACTAATACTCAGATCTATTCTGACTTAAGCATCAGAGTCCTTACAGGTGCCATCACCAGAGACGTCAGCAACCACCGTGAGAGCTCATCGAAGACGCATTCTTGTGTTCACCACACAACACTTACAATTAAAATATTTAATTTTTGTAACCAATTTTAACAACTAATAAAATTAGTAACTAATTTTAAACTAATTAATTATGTATATCTTCTTAAAACTAATTTATTTTTATAAGAAATGTATAACAGATTTTCATATCCATTATAATTTATTTTCCCTAATCTCTTCTCTCAAACTATCTCTACGCTCTCTTCCTCCTCCCCCAATTTTCTTTTCAAATTATCGTTCTCGTTCTCCTAAATAATGCCACTGTGAATCTTATAGCAGCTTCACATATCTTCCTAATATGTTTCTCGTCGGCGGTCCCTAATTGTCAATGGCGGGCATAACCACTACGCCGTGCTTGACGCCACCCCGCCACCGTCATCAACATCAAACGTGCTTAGCCTCTTCTCGCCCTCAAGGTATTCTTCGATTTCGCATAACATAACTCTAATTTGGCTCGGTGGTTCTGAACGTGACTGTTGCAATTCGGGAACCTTGATTCATGTTCTGTTCTGAATCTAAGTTGTAATATGCAGCGATCTGTGATGATTCCCAATTTGATATGAAAACCTAAGGATTAGGTTATGTGAGTTATGTGTATTTTGGTTGTTTGTTTTATTTGGCATTTCAATATTTTTTAATTTGTAAAAATTAATTGACAATTTCTAATACTATTTTTTGTTGCGCCTGGTGGATTGCATGTGTAAGAATAGGAAGGAATGGATTTCTCAGGGCATAGTCACTGTTAATTATCATTTAGGCAAATGCATCAGTAGAGTTTTGTTCAACTATGATGATAATTTAGTAGCCACTTATTTTTTTAGAAAATTTGAATCTGTAAATAAATGCCTTTCACATTTCATCATGTCTATTATGTTGCTGTGAGTGCAATATCATCCTGATGTTAGCAAGCATGTAGAGAATGGATCCGGTATCAGATTTTGAATTTGGAGTATCAGATTCTGATATATGTCTAGCACAAACATGATTTGTTTTTTGAATTCAAAGATGGATTCGGAAAAATCAGTAGAGGACCAATTCTCCAAGCTACATCCTTCCACGCCTGTAAACATCATAATTGGAATAGCAGGTGCTGGTCCAAGTGGCTAATCAGCTGCTTATGCACCAGTCAAGCTTGTGTATAATAATAAAGCTAGCTCGCTAGAAGAAAGGGGTTTTTTTTCCTATGTGAACCAAAGTATTACCAATTGGTAGTTAAAGATATTCACAGGTTAAAATAATAGTTGTGCTAATTATTAAAAGTTGTATATATTGCAAATAATTATTTTGCTGATGGAGTAATTATTTTTATCATTGACTTTTGGTTATATTGGAATCTTCAAGTCAGATTTAGTCATACTTTGCTATTCATTATAGTCTTTGACATCGCTTTTTAACTGTTGATGAATTGCATCTTGAAAAGTACTAATTAAGGAGGAAAAAAGGTCTCCAAAATACATATGGTTTCATTTCATCAATTGTCTTTTGCTGATTCATTATATTTTTTTAATTAGATTATGATTTCATTGCTATATTACTATTGCAGGTTATCATGGATGTTGCTATTCAACTGAAGGGAATGAAAATGGTCTCATTATTTCTTTCAGAGGTGTTGACCTTAGTATTACATGTTAGCACCCAAGGTGAGCTTAATATTTTTGCTCTTTATTTCATCTAGTTAGTTGGTGTTAAGATTGAATTTCTGAAGAAGATTGAATTATTGGAAACTGAATTTCTCTAGCAGAACTCAACTCTTTAGATAAATGAAACAGAAATACAACATGGAAAATATATAGATAATTGCCAAATTACAAGGGAAAATTACCCAACCAGCCAAAAGGTTACACAACCAACTGTAATCCTCAAATACCTACTACCATTCCTTTCCTCCTCCTTTAATTCTACACTTCTCAATCATTAGCAGAATCCCCTTTCTCCACTCCTCTCATGCCACCTATCCTTTATGTTATTTTCCGCCTCTTCTAACTGGCCTCTTTTCTCATCAGGCTTCTTTCTTCTCTCAATACCTTTAAGGGATTCTTGGTAAAAATATTTCCAATTTATGAAACTAACTGACATGAATACAACACCTATTTTTTTCAAAGTTTTCTTGCATATTTACTTCTTAAGGGTTGTAGTTATTTTGTAAATTGGGTTTTATGGCTCTATGACTATTTCAAATTTATTTTAATTTATACTTGTAAGTTTTGTTACTTTTAAATCATGGATAAAGTCAACTACATTACTTGACCTACTTTTATGAGTTTTAAGGGGAGTTATATAACTATTCATGATGTGGGAACACATTCAATTGCAACCGTCCAGTTGTGCATCAATTTTTGTGTTATTTTCTAACTTGTTTAGGCAATGCACAGGTGGAAGAAAATATGTAACAATGATTATAGGCATATTTCCATTGTAATTTAGATCTAATTCCTCTCGATGGTTGTTCTAGCATGCAGAGAAAATGGGCAGCTTTGATTATGGTGAACCAAATATAATATTCCTGAATCAGATGTGTATTCAATTGGGTGGTTCTAATAGAAGTCATCTCTGGTTGGCCTGCTTTAGACCATGGTATTCATTGGGCTCTCTCTTTCTAGTTGTTGTTCTCGCTAATTTCAGAGATGTAACAAAAGATCCTCTATCATTATTCCTTGGAAAAAATCTGCAAGCCAAAAAGATCATATAACAGTATATATAGGTATATATACATTTTGTTTGTTTTTTATCCTGCTTTATATTTGCATCTAATAGTTTTAGAGTTGTTTTCAACATAATAGGCTTTATTAACGTGCAGATTCTGAGATGTTGAAGGATGTGAAAAAGTATAGCAGACTTGGGAGTGGCTGGTGAAGACTTATGCAACAAAATTCGGTCCTCACCGGGTAGTGTGATGTACAAGAGAACTAGGAAAGATGGGCTTGAGATTGCTGTGATTTCCCTCTGCATCAAGAAACACTGGATAGGATATCTTTTAATATTTCAAGGTTAAAAATCATGAAAATATAGGGAAATTACTAAGCTATTGTATTTCAGAGGATTCATGGGCTTTAAAATAATCCAATACTTTGAGATTGTGCAAGATAATCCAATGTTGGATAGAAAGACCAAATTATCAGATGTTATTATTCTATTGTGAAATGTTACTTTGAAATCGTTTTAACATTGATACTGATAATCGAATATTGTTTTTTCGGCAAGAAATGAAATAAATGTGAGGTAACTAGTCACTTTTTTTTTTATAAATGTTACAATAATTAACTAGTAACATTTTTTATAAATGTTACAGTAACTTAGCAACATTTTAAAAATGTTACAAAATGATAGATTTGGTAACATTTTTTAAATTTCACCACTAATGTGTAAAAATGTTGCTAAAAGCTTTTAGCAACATCGGCTTTATACAACATTTGATAAAATGTCGCGAAAGTATATTAGTAATATTTATTCATAATTTGGCGACAATTTTTGAATGTTGCTAAAAGCATATTTTGTTGTAGTGAAGGTTGATTCTCATTACCCCTACATGTCTTTTTGCCCTTTGATGTACAAACTATCTCAGTTTACGCTAACCGAACATTGATTTTGAGGACTTTTAATTAGTTTATCCTCCAAATTAACAAACTTCTTAAAGCTTGTGAGAATTTCTTCCACAGTCTTTGTTTTCCTCTGGGCAAGAGAGGTTAAAAGCTCTTTGGCAAGAGTCCATCTTTAATGAGATGGAGCTCAACACCAAGAAGAAGGTCCTATTAAGTATAAGACGATTCAAACCTTGAGTTTTAATGATAACAAATAAGACATAATAACATTTTTGATAAAAGATAATATCATCAAGCTTTGTCTGTCATTTTTGACTGATTGTATAACATCTAGAAGAAAACTTGATGCGTCCTAGCAAGCTTCGTCTATCACCTATCTTCAAGCTTCATATGTTGCATTTGCATAAAAAGACTACCAAGGCTTCAAGGCATCCAAGCAAGATAACTCACTTGCCTTATTTAACAAGCTTGAAGGTCATAGTCTTATTTAAAAGAAATAAAAGTTACAGTGTACCAACTCTTGTATACAAGTGATAAGCTCAATTAATCAACACATTCATTTTTCTAAATATATAAAGAGAAATGCTAGCAAGACACTCTTTGACACACTCTCTTAAATGCACCCTCTCTTATTAGTTGAGATTTCTTGAAAATTATAAAAATTAGTGGGTCCCACGTCTTATTTAATGACTCTTATGATTTTGTAATATTCAATAAATTTCAATCGATAATAAAATATGTGTTAAAAAAAGTGTGTTAAAGAGTGTTTTGCTAACACTCCTCATATTATAAAATTTTGAGATACAAACAATGTTAAAAAATAAAAAAGGTGGTTAGTGACTATAAAAAGAGTTAATAAAAACATATCACTAGAGAAAATAAACTAATTATTAGAGAGGTTTGAGTACTACAATTCGTGTTCAATAGAAACTTTCCGGGAAAAAAAAAAAAAAAACTCTACGGCTAAATTATATTCTTTAATATATTCTACATTTTAAAATAGGTGTTACAATTAGGGAGCGGGAAGTATAAGCTGGCGTGAATGGTGAAACCAAAGGTACCTATTTCTATTGTTTTGTCCCGCAATCACATGCAATGTCACCTAACCATCGTCTTCTTGTATAGCATCTACCTTCCGGTATAACATTTTCCACATGATCGACTTCTACTGCACGGCACAAACTGTAAGTATTGACCGAGTTACCGTGTTAAATGGTTTTCATGCAAGATAAATAAGCTCACTAACTCCGATCTCTGTACTGCCACCCTCAATTAGAAACATTTGACCCCTTTAGGTCCATGGAGAAAGAAGGAGAAGATCTGGAGCTAAGAAAGACGCCACCGAGAAACAGCTGAGCCTCAATCCCTCGTAACAAAACCGGTCATACACTTTGTCTACAAGGAGCACCACAAGGTGGGTTTACTCTAAATACCATGGGTTCTCATTGCAGTGGTAGATTAGACTCTTTTTAATTATCTTCTTGATTTATAGATTCTTTTTGTCTTCTTATTTGATTTCGTGATCATACATGGATACCCTCCCCCCCTGTCCTTAAATATTGCATGTAGTTAGCCCGGTCTCTTTCTTTCCTTCAGAATTTATTTTCATGGTCTAGGCATAATCCTCAGATTTAATAGGCGTTTTTTAACAATAAAAGGAAAATAAAAACATGAAAAATCAAATTAGCGTGTTATTAAACTGGAAAGTACCGGTGACGTGAGTTTGACCCAGGTAACATAACTGATTAGTTAAGCTTAACACATCCAAGTTGAGAATAAGATTTACTAATATACTCTTGCTTATTTATAATGAATACGTTAATATATTTTTATTGTTTACAATGAGTATGATAATATTTTTCTATTTTTTTTAAATATATGAGAAGGAATCAAATTAGACTGCTATAACTAACATTATTACTTTGGTACGAGTGGAATTAGATACAAATTTCTTAAGCATGGTAAAAAAATATGATTGGAAGTGGAGATCTAACTAAAGGTGGGTCAATTAGTTGACAGTGAAAAATCTATTACAATACTAATATATAGATTTTAAACTCTCATAATATAATGTATTTAAGTTTTGTATATCATTTTATATATAAAAAAGATGTAACACTAACATGATATGATATGAACACAAATGTCATAATTTTAGACTGTAAAATATAAATTAAGAAATAAAAAGTAGAATATTTATATTAATTTTTTTATCAAACTTACAAAAAGTCATTTAAGATTTACATTTTTAAGTAATTTAGAAATTTAATAAGATATGTTTAATATTGTCACATATGCTAATAGACCTCCAATAGACAACTCCACAGAATATTAGTAGATAAAAATGGTTACATATATAGACACAAATTAGAGTAGTTAATAATTTCTGCAAAAAAAAGAAACCATTGGTCAGAAGCAGACCATCAAGTTGTGGACATGTGTACAGAGAAATAACTTTTCAATGATCGAGTTGCAATAGTTTGTTGGGCGTCCACTTTCCAAGTCATGATCACTTGAGACGATGCATTTCCATGCGTGAGACAATAGGTAAGAAAAACATGTTTAAATTGATAAGAATAAAAAATATAATTGAGAAGAAAAAATCAACATGAATAATTAAAATACTTTTAATTATAATATATATAATATTATATATTATAATATTAATATGTTATAATATAGTTATATTAGCAAAGTATCTGGGGCTTACCCCCTCCATTACATATATATAAAAAAAGAAGCAAAAACTATCTTTTCATATTACCTTCTCATATAATATATTATATAATTTTAATTTTAATTTTAATCTCTTCATTTTGAATTATATGCAATTTTAGTTTTTAAAATTTCTTTAGTCAGTTAATTCTTTCTATCTTAAAAATATTAGGATAAACTGAAAATTTTTTGTATCATGAGCTATGTAAGATTCACATTGTAACACTCCTTTAATTTTACATATAATTCATATTGATTTAATTATTAATTTAAGTTGATGAAAATGTTGGTAATTTTTTTTTTATAATAGAAAATTTCTAAATTTGACAGAATTTGAAAATAGAAATGAAATGATAAAAACCGCTTATGTATATATGTAAATATATCAAACGGTACATCATGGTTCGAGGATAATACATAATAGTCAGAAAACAAAGTACATCGAAAGACATATACTACCTAACCCAATATGTACATTGAAAAGATCTTACACAGAGCAGTGTTCATCTACCCTATCCTTCATAAAAAGAAAAAAAATACTATAAGTCTTCAGGTCCTCATCCGTTGAGATGTCCCCTAGCTCGTACTCCGTATCACGGGACGTTAATGTCGTCTTCAATAATTACGATCAATCATACACAAAAGAAAATAATGGAGTGAGGTGTTTTGGTCTAAAATTACTTTTAGATGTATGGTAAGAAATCTACCATAAAACAAAGATAAAACACAGCTGACAACAAAAGGGATCCTAAGGTTCATTCTAAGTTGTATCAGACTACTCTTGACTAGGTATGGATCCATACTTCCCATTAGTGTGTAATAGTTCTGAACAGAACTTGGGAAGTGATTGAGAGTACATATACTTCTCTCAACACCATCACATGGTACAGTCCTCGTCATCATTGAGGAACAAAATAACAATTTAGGATATCCATTTATAGAGCTATACTCTCAAACCAATCCTAGAATGCTGAGCAGTTGTCAGGGTTATCAAGTTTAGTCAGGCGAATATCCCAGCTCAAGGGTCTACCCTGGCCATTGGGACTTTCACCACTCGATGCCTACTCCCAAGACCTCTGCAAGTGGGTCCCTGTCTTTCATTCTTCAGCGTACCAAACTGTGGCTTCCCTAGCAGGGTGCCATGCCATTGCATGTCACTTGCTTTACATTATTCACTAAACTATCAATTCCTAACTTCTCAGGCAGAGGTTTCCCTGGTCTCATTTAATTTGAGTACCAGTACAATCAACATTTCTGTCTTGCAAAAATTGTACAATACCAAAATTTTAATGGAATAACAATTTGGTATAAAATTTTAGCAAAATAACAATATAGTAATTATGATTTAATTACTAAAATTTTGGCAGAATAACAACTAAATAAATGCATTTTGATTTCTAAATTTGAGCAGAGTAATAGCTTAGAAAAATGCATTTTTATTTTCTAAAATTGAACAGAGTAACAGCTTAGCAAGTAAATTTTAATAATTTAAATTTGAGTAGAGTAACAATTTAATAATTATGATTTAATAATCTAAATTTGGGTAGAGTAACAACTTAGGAAAAAATTAAAGTTTAACATTAAACAATAATAACAATAATAAAACTTAAGCCTAAATAGGTTTAGGGGAAAATCATTCCTACCAACATGCAAAGTGACAGTAATTTAGAACCAACCCCACTCCCCCCATTACCTCTAAGATAGTTGATGAAGAGGATGGAATTGTTGGTGCAAGGCTTCTAGGAGGAGAAATTCTATTAGTTAAAAACTAGCAAAATTTTAACATAAAAACTAGATAAAATATTTTAGAGAGAGAAAACTTTAGAAAGAGAAGCTCTCTAGCTTGGGAGAGGAAGAGGAGATGCTGAAAATTTGAAGGAGGAAGGGGCTATTTATAGAAGGAGAAGGGGTCTTAGGTGTCCACCAATGACATAAGCAATTATGCAATAAATCAAGTTTTAAATTTGTTTTTAATTTAAATTTAGGGACAAATATGCACACTTAGGGACACATACACCATTTAGGGTGTTGAATCACCCTCCTAGGCTTGGGGACGTGCTCCACCAGCTGTCCCAAGCTCCCATGTGCCAATTTTGATCTATAGGTGAATTAACCGGTACCGATAAAAACGCCTAAACTTGAAAAAATAGTTTTTAATATCAAAAAAATGAAATTAAATGTAAAAATGGACAAATACATTATTTTTCATCAAAAATAAAATAATAATAATAATTTTAGTTTTTATTAATTTATTTTCAAATTATATGTATTTATTTTGTATTTTTAAGTTGGAAAATTCATAGAAAATCCATTTTAACTCAATAAATACCAAAATTTTTATAAAATTCTAAAATTAAATATTTTACCCATAAATAAACTAAAATTATCATTTTCATCCTTTTTGGATGTCAAACCAGTATTGGCTGACTTATCAGACACCTAGGAGCATTTTGGTCATTTTACACAGGAATTTTAGAAAATTCCCAAAAAATTTCTAAAATTATATTAATATATATGACATAATTTCAAGCTCAAATTGACATTTTAATATCAATTGAATCTTTTTCTCATGTCAGTCCTTAATGTTGAGAAATAGGGACAAAATTGTTATTTTCTAATTTCTCTGGGCTCCGGCTCGAAAAAATTATTAAAAATAAAAATTAAATAGCTCTTGAAATTTTGAACAAAATGGTGGAAGTCAGAATTTTGAAATTCCTTTCCAATTTTTCAGAATTGCATTGTCAAATATTAAAAAAAACTGTGGAAGAATTGAAATAGGATTGTTATATTTTTCACTACTTTCCTTTCAAAATAAAGTTTTTATAATGAGAGATACTTAATATAAAATTTTCAAAATATTTTGAGGTCAAAAAGTATCTGGTTGGTTCCTATAGTCAACCAGGGGTATTTTTGTCATTTTACAAAAATTATCTCAATAAATTCTAGAAAAATTTCAAAAATTATTATTAATTGTTCTAAATATATTGATGACTTAAAATCAATTTTTAAACATATAGAATAATTTAATATAAAAGTAGGGGTGTTACACACATCAACATCAATTATATGACCATAAAAAAGTAATATTATATGGCAAACTATGATTTGAATTTTTGTTGAAAGAAGTGTTCACATTTAATGTTCAATAGTATCTTGAACTGGATTACCTCTTAAAAAAGGATACCCGTAGGAAAAAAAAAAGATGAAAAAAATAGAAATCTCATAAAAAAATAAAAAATACAAAGAAATGGACTCGATTTGATTTGTAATCCCACCCCTAACCCTGAACTCTCTTAAATTAGACTTTTTAGTCTTTTAATTAGTCAAACATTTTGAAAATATTAACATTTTGTTAGAGCGCAGAAAAAAAAAGATCTTAAAGTCGTGGATCTCTTGATGGTCAGTACATGCTTTTTGCTTTCCTTATTAGTGCTAGCCAATAATTCAAACAAAAATTTTGGACTAGAACTAGAGCCGGCAAAATAGGCCCGGCCCGATCAGCCCGTAAAAAGGGCTGGGCTGGGCTAAAAAAAGCTAGCCTATAAGAAACCGGGCCAAATTGACCCAGCGGGCCAACTAGGACCGGGCCGGGCCGGCCCGCGCGGGCTCCGGGTTGGCCCGGTTTTTATATATATATATATATATATATATATATATATATATATATATATAAATTTAAAATTACATAGATAATATTAAATAAATATATGAAGTAAATTACATAGATAATATTTAATAAGATTATTGAGTAATTAAGTAAATTATATATGAAGAAAAATGTTTGTTTATACTAAAAAGTATGTAGAATTTAATTTTAAATATTAAATATCATTTAAATAAATTAATTTTATATAATTTTTGGCAAATAAAATAATAATTAAAATAAATAACAATGTAATCGTGTGTAAAAAAATTCGGGCCAAATTGGCCCAGTGGCCCGCACAAGGCTGGGCTGGGCCACTAAATTACAGGCCCGCTCATAAACCGGGCCGGCCCGTTAAGAACGAATGGCCCGTGCGGGCCGGGCCGAGCCGAGCTGGGCCGGCCCGCACCTTTTGACAGCTCTAACTAGAACCAATAAGAATGAAATACTTTTAGAACCCGTCATTGATACTGCACGCTACTATTACTGTTCATTCTTTTCTACATTAGTCGTGGGTCCTTTGATCAATTTTCTTCTATTTAAAACTTTCAAATTCCCATTTTATCTAAATATTAGACAGTATATAATGAATTTGTAATATAAAATAATTTAGAAATTTAGTAAAAATTTAAATTAATAATTTTATGCGAAAGAATAGGATTTGAAGAACAAAGAAATTGAGATTTTTTGGAAGAAATTTGATGTCTTAATTGATGATTATGAGAAAAAGAAGGTTTAAAATAATTTAATTCAATTCAATTTGTAAAGAAATTAAGTAGATCGAGAAGATAGTTTTTTTTGGTTTCAAATATAAAAAATAAAAATTGACAAAAAGATCATATTTGTTTAATTTTAAAATAAAAGAATTAATTAGTAAGAAAAAGAACTTTAAGAACCTAATTTACACATAATTCAAATTTAAAAAATCAAAAAGTGGAATTAAGTCAATAATCATAATAATAATAATGATAGTAAGTATAAGTATATATGTTTGACAAAACAATTGTGTAGTATATAATTAAGTTAGTCAACTAACTTATTTTATTAGAAATTTTTAGTTAGAGATTTTTTTTTTCGAAAGAGCTATTAACTTAAAAGTTTTGATTTGATAAACTAATAAAAATAGCATATAACTTTTAAGCTATGTTGCATCTTTTTTTTTCTTTTCTAATTTTATTCTTTTTAATTTTCGGAAATGACAACTTTAATTTTACTCTCCCCTAATTAATACTTTATTTTAAATAAAATATACATGTATATTTAGTTATTTCAGTTTTTTAATTTTTTACAAATATACTTTACCTAATAATAATAATAATTTTGTGTTTGTGGAACGGAAAGTATACGCTTGTGGTTGTGGACGTCGGAACCAAAGAACGAAAGGTATTTCTTTTGTTTTGTTCTGCAATCAAAATCTCACCCAGTCAATAGTCATCGTCTTTCTTATTTTGTTTTGTCCCGCAATCACAATCTCACGCACCTAGTCAATAGTCGTCGTCTGTTTCTTGTATGGCAGGCATCTACCGCTACATACAACATTAGTTTTCCACATTGACTTCTACCGTATGGGACAAACTGTTACCATGTTAAATGGTTTTGAATTTTGATCGATCCAGCACGAAAACATTAGCAGAAACACGTACGAGAAGATCTGGACGTGGGAAAGTAGCCTAGCCGCCGAGAAACAGCTGAGCCCGGATATCTCGCAACAAAACCGCTCGTAACAATTTGTCTGCAAGGGGGACGTACCACACGTACGGTGGGTTTACTCTAAACACGTGGGTTCAGGATATGTTTTGTTATGTATTGGTCTTGACTTGATTTAATTCAAAAGTTCGGATGTTTAGACTCTTCTTCGTTGGTTTCGTATTTAGGCATAATGGGCTAAAACTGCATGTAGCTAGCCTGGACTCTGATCTCTTTCCATTAATTTTTTTTTTTCATGCTCTAGCCTCAAGGCATAATCTTCAGATCAGTTTAGTAGGGATTTTTTTAACAGTAAAAGGAAAATAAAAAATGGAAACATCAAATGTACATTTTTTTATTCATACTCTTCCTTGTTTATATATTCATATTTATTTACTTTTTAAAATATATAATTTAATTTTTATATACTATCTATATAATTAATTTTACACTGTCAAGTAATTAGAATTTATCATGGATATATTTTTTAAAGTAGTCATTACAAAAGTTAACAATCTTATTATATATGACAGTCTATAATTGGATGACAGAGTAAAAATTATTTACATTGTCATTGTATTTATTTATTTATTTTGTAAAGATCACAGGTATCCTTCATGGAAAAAATCTTTTTCGACCTGGATATGACTATTATGGGCGATAAAGCTGTCCTTCTAAGTATTTAGCGTAGCTGCATATACAAAAGTTAGGACTCAAACTTGAGACCACTAGTTATAAGCTTGAACAATTCTGCATTAGTTGATCTACACGTTTGGTAGTATTTAAATTAAATCCATATATATATATATATATATATATATATATATATATATAATTCATTGTTGAACAAATTTTTGAATACATCGATCATGACCAAACTTAACGACATTATATTAAATAATTAAAATAATAAAAATAAAAATTAAAGGTAAACTTTAAAGGGATAAAAGTTGAAAAATTTTGATAACGTTAAATATGAATAAAAATATTTAGGTTATTGGATTTATTTTATTAGTTTGTGGTTTGACATTTGACTAGTAATTTGTATTCTTGACTTTTATAATAATTAGTACATATATTATGTGTTCATTTATATTTTTAAGTTGAGGTCAAAATTAAGATGTATAAATTAAGATCAAAATATTTTAACAAAAAATTTAAATTATAAAAGAAATATGCATGCCAATTTTAAGCAGAATCTTAAAACATATATATTAAAGACGAATTTTACAGTGGACCAGCATGATAGGTGGTCCACCATGCATCACAATTTTTAGCTTAGATTAATCTCATTCTCACTATATTATGGTGTACCTAGCCTCCACACCATTTTTTTTTTCTTTCTATTCTCAAATCTGAGCTACCCTTCGTAGCCAACCACCGTGTGTTGCTACAAAAGGTGACTTTCGGCATTGGCATTGACATTTCGTAAATGGCTACGGCGAAGCTGAATCCTAAAAACTCTCATCGTTAAAATACAAAGGCGTAGTTCAGCAACAAAACGGTCACTAGGGCGCATAGATTTGTGAGAAGCACCAGCACATGTTGCTTGACACCTTCAACGACGAAGAAGAGGGGTGCCATAGCCTATGACTTCGTCACGTGTAACACCACATAATACCAAAGTTTGTATCACAGCACCGCCCTTGAGAGTCAACATCTCAGTGGCTTACACCTTACGACACTTCACTCGGTGCACCAGCTCCACTCAACTTTCTCTTTGGTCAGAACCCTCCACCGATCAGAACCGTCCGTAGGTAGCTCTTTTTGAGACATCGATAACCAACTCTGATATCACTTTGTAACACCTGGCCACTTTCAGGATTGACTACTATCCTTACAAACCAATAAAAGACTTTTTAGCTTATTTTGTCCTTGCTCACATGCTTCTTCTGAAGCTTCTTAGGAGGTCACCCATTCTAAAATTGCTCCCAGTCAAGCACGCTTAACTATGGAGTTCTTAGGTGATAGGCTATCGAAAAGTAGATGTATCTTGTCGGTATAGGTAGCACTTATGAATTCTTTTAAGCTATCCTCAACTGTACAGTCTCACACTTGCATAACCTCTAGATCCCTCTCATTCTAGTGTGTATTCGATTCATTCATGTGTCATTCCCACTAGAAGCCTGCATGGAGCTACTCCTTATCCATGCCTTATCTCTTTTGCACCGATGATCACTCCCTGTCCGTCGTCAGCGCCCTGGATGCTACATCACGTAGAGGTTTTGCAGCCAAGACGACATCACGAACTTCAAGCCTTTCGCTGGCGTTGGTGACAATGAATCTAAGTTCTCAACTCGCATTCCAAGTTCGAGATTTTTGACATGCTCCGCAAGCACACCTACAACGATGAGCTCCAACAGAGCATGCATGGCAGGAGGCGCTGCCCTAACGATAAGACAAACATGTTCAAGAAAACAGTTACGCTAAGTGACATCAGGAAGCTGAATTGAATTGGCTAGTGATACCAAGGCAGCACGTGAAGAAGCACTAACAGAACCTCGCCATGCTTGGTGGTAGTAAAGGGAGTGTTGTTGAACTTTGAGGACATTGGAGGGAAAGTGTGGCGGTTTCGTTACTCATATTGGAACAGTAGCTAGAGCTACGAGCTTACCAAAGGATGGAGCCACTTACAAAATGCCGCCATTGGAAATTGCCTTTGGCAATGGCACACGGTGGTCGGCGGCGATGGGTGGCTTAGATCTGTGAAGGGAGAAAAAATATGGCGCGGAGGGTGCATCACAATATAGTGAGGATGAGATTAATCTAAGGGCTAAAAAGTGTGGTATATGGTGGACCACCTATTATGCTAGTCCACCGTAGAATTTGTCTATATTAAAAGGAAAAAAGTTTAAAATTGTGAGAAATATAAATGTATTATCTACCTATAGAGAAAAAGTATATACATTGACAGCGTAAAATTTTTTACACTATTATTCAATTACAAACTACCATGTATGGTAAGTTTGTTGACTTTGATGATAACGACCTTAAATGTCATAACAAAATTAATTTATAATTAATTGACAGTGTAATTTTTTTTTACATTGACAATGTATATCCATTAAACTTTTATCTATATATCTACGTATCTATAATATAAAGGTCATTCTACTAAAGTCGTAACATGATACTATTTTCTTAAATTATTATTTTAAAATTCTTTTAAATTATAATTTTATTTGTTTTATTTTGACTCATATTTTTCTTGACTTTTCATATATTCAATCTTCCAAATTTTAAAATTTTATTACAGTTATTTTTATTATAAAACACATATATCCATCTTAAAATAGAGAAAAATAAGATATACATTAAACTTAAAATACGATTCTTTCCATTATTTATAAATTCTATTATTTTTAAATATTACTCTTGAGTTCTATGAAAAATATTAGAACACTGATTAAATTTAATTATTATATATTTCATTGGTAATTGATATAGTTCAATTTTATTAATACTAGCAATATTGACATAGTTCGTCTTTTTTAAATAAATATACATGCTGACATATTAAAGAGAGATCTTACTTAATATAATTTGAGATAAATTTATATCTAAATTTTAAGTTTTCAATAAAGGTTAAATTATTTTGTTAGATAAAATAAAAAATTCTAATAAAATAACTAAAAAATAATAAAGTTAAAGTCTTAAAAGTTAGTTTAATTAATTAGCTAGGGTGAACACGGGTCGGGATCAACTTTGAATAAATTTTGAATATGAATCGATTGAAAATACTCATGTTGGATTAGATCAAGTTTAGTTTGTTAAATTGGTATATATTAGTTTGATTTGACCCAATCCGATTACTTTGAATAAATTTGAGTCCGAACTGATTGAAAACACTCAGGTAGGGTTGAAGTTAAGAATGGAATCGGATGAGATGTACTTTGCTTTAGATTCGCACTTTCGATTTTCTTTCATAAGGTTTAATTTAAATTATAAAAAATATTATGTTGAGTTTTATAATTATTTTAATTAAATATTGATGTAAATTTTACAGTATATAATATATAATATGAATTAATCTATCTATTTTATGAAAATGGGTAAGGATAATTTGTTTTATTAATCTTACATGCTTAATATTTTTTATTTTCTATATTTGTTAATGCGAATATCATAATATAAGATAAATATAATATGTACAAAAAATACATATCACTTTACTTTTTTTTTTTACTGAACTATTAAATTAGTTCTCCAAAATTGTACTTAGCATTAATTTGATCATCTGTAATATTAAATTAAGTCTTCCAAATATTAAAGATATAAGAAAAATGGTTCTTAATGTTTAGTAACTTAATAATGTAAGAATTATGTTAATGCTACTTTTAATCTTTTAAGAACTTATTTCATATTATAAAAATTTTAAAGATTAAAATTAGTGTCACGTGAATTTTTAAAAGATTAAATAAGTAGTTTTGTTTTTGTTAAGTAAATTATAATATTTTTGTTTATTATTGTTCATGCTAGAGAATGCAGCTTGCCAGGGAGTCCCAAAGCCAAAGATGGACTCAAGAGACCCTAGTAACCTTGCCAACCTATGAAGGTGGTCTTACCTCTATTTATACTGAAACTTCCCTAACGGTCTCTATGACCTTTTTACTACGTGTCAATAGGTGATTCGAGCACTACACTTAACTGTCCTTGAATGGTAGTGCCAATACGTGCCTTCGACATGTCAGGGTGCGATGCGTCCTTTGCCACCTTGGCGTGTCTTCCCCCAACATGTCAGGGTGCTATTCGCTCCTTGCTGCTGCTGCAATGTGTATTTTAGTAGTGCTTGCTTGTCCTTGTTGGGAGTTAGAGACCCATGCCATTTTGTTGTTCCATACATGTTCTCTCAAGGTATGATCGACCTCCTACTCTTAGTCATCCTTTGGAATGTCTGGAAATCGGTCTTCTCGAGCTGAGCAATATTTGAACCCCTAGTTAAGCATCTCGGGCTAATGTGTCTATGATAGTCGATCTCCCTAGGTTGGGGAGTTGGGTGTTTTCGGGAGTCGGCCTCCCTATTCGAGACAATCGAGATAATCCACAACCATCCAAGTGCTCAACCTTAGGACGTGGACCCTTTAAGAAGTCGGTCTTCCTAACCAAGACGGTCCACAACCTTTCAAGCACTCATCCTAAGGGCATGGGTGCTTCTAGGAGTCATCCTCCTTAACTAGGACGGTCCGCATCCCTCCAAGTGCTTAGTTTAAACCATGACAATCCGCAACCCTCCAAGCGCTCTACTTGAGGGCTTGGGCATTTCTGGGAGTCAGCCTCCCTAACTGGGACAGTTTACAGCTCTTTAGGCATTAAGCCTGAGACATGTGCGTTTCTAACAGGCGACCTCCCTAACTGGGTGGTTGTTTATCCCTTGACAAGTGTACCAAATCGCATTAATAGCAAGGGTAAATAAAAGTATCGTTCCCACAGAGACTTGACTCAGTTCCTAGCAATTCCTAGTTTTACCACTATTTGGACAATTAAATGGAATTTTTAATCTATCTCTAAGTATGTGAATTTAAACTTTAATATTAAAATTGTAAAACTAACAATTTTTCTCTTTTTTAAATTTAAGAAAACAATAAAATTAAAAAGGATTCTTGCAAATATGAAAACTGTTGGGGGTTCAGTTAGCCTAGATATCCTTCTTATGCTCAAAAGATTATCTAATCAAATTTCAAGTTTTAATGTTAAGAAGATTCTATACAATTACTTATGATTCAATCCCTTAAACCATAAGCCTAATTTCCACAATCAACCCATAATCCCTTAGGCAGTTCAATTGCAAAAATTGCATTAAGAACAAGAGCTCTATTTTTCCTCTAATGAAGCAAATCTCATTCCTAAAATATGTCTCATTAGGTACTTGATTTCAGTTCAGAATTCAACTAGTATTTTCCAATCACCAATCGAATTGTTAAATCATTCAAAGGTTGATCAGTCCAAAGAAAGCATTAAGCATAGAAATCAAATACTAACATAAAACTTTGGAATTCAAATAGAAATAGAGTATAATATTTACATTGAGATATCAATCTAGTTAACCTACACCCCAACAACTAAGAAACTAGCCACTCATAATCATCTTACAATCCCCACTTGAAATTCCTTGTATTCTTGATCTTGAAAGCCTTTGGAATAGGTCTCCAACCCTTTAGCTCCCCTTCACTTCATAGCAGAGTCTTCGAAAAAATTATCAGTCATTAATTCTTTTGAAAAGTCACTTTAAATAAGGAAGACTTCTCATTAATGCGTGCTTAATGCTTTGTTTTGTGCGCTAGCCACCCTTTAATCACTAATTCGAGGTCTCTGGTGGGTGAGTACTAAGCCCCCTGAGATGAGTGCTTAGCCCTTTGACAATTAACCTTTTTGGCCATTGCACGTTTAGCCTTCTGAATTGGGGGCTAAGCCTTCAAACTTAACTTCGATTTTCCTTGATAAGCTTGGGCTGGACCTTTAACTCATTAGGTTCTTATCTTGGGTTGTCCACAAAGTTGTTGTTGGGCTTTTGATATGCACAAAATAACATATAAAATAAGTAAAAACCATATATATTCACAAAATAAAGAGAACTTAATTTTATTAACTTAATTAACTCAAAATATAACTCAAACTAAACATTTTATAAAAACCTAACCATAAAAACTTATAAATTATAAACAAGTTTTATCATTTTACAGTGGTCCAATTATCATATATAATAAGTTGGATAATATTTACTTATTTAATATTAGGCTTAAATATGTTTTTCATCCTTGTAATTAGCTCTTTTTCATTTTTTCGTCCCTATAATTTTTATTTTTTTTAGAATCATCCCTATAAGTTCTAAACTTTTTATTTTTAGTCCCTGCTGTCAAGTTTTGTTCCAAAAGCGTTAATTGTTAACGTTATGGTGACATAAGCATGTGCCACATTAGCAAAAATGTCGCCATGATGTCATCATCATGTGACACGTTAACACGATGCTACGATAACAATAGTGCCATGTTATCGTTACTGTAGAGGGACTAAAAATAAAAAAAATTTACAAGAACTAAAATGAAAAAAAAATATAATATAGGGACCAAAAATAAAAAAAAATTACATGGATTAAAAGAAAAAAAAAGACACATTTACAAGCAACAAAAAAAAAAGCCTTAAATATAACTTATATATTTGATTTAAAATTAATATAAAATAAAAAATATTTTTAATAATCACGCATTTTCTCAACTTTTCTTTATTTTTTCCTTGTTCAACACTATAAGGTCATTTACACATTGTATAAACACTCTAGGTTCTTTCACTCGCCATATACATCATTCCTCCCCTCTCCAACCACAAACCTCACAAACAAAGAAAATAAACATGGCTTATTGCCTGCGTATACCTCTATAACACATTCACTTTTTTAAACCCTCTTCCATTTCTTTGGGGGCCTATAGCTTGGCCTGCTTAAGGCTTTTCCTGGCCTGACCTATTTATTAAAAAGACTAGATTTAGGTTTTTTTAAGAAGCCTTTTTAAGTAAAAAAGCCTAGTCTTTATTCATTTAAAATTAATATCACTTAATATCAATTTTTGTTGGCCTAAACACCCTACATACTAACCAAGACTTTAAGACTTTTATTAGAACCCATCGCTCAGGTCATCGATCAATAGAGTATGAAAGATGCGAATAGAATAACAGTTGTGAGTATGACGTGAAGAAAGAGATAATGTTAAGCAAAAACATGCCAGGCCAAACTTTATTAGGCCTGAGTCTGGACTTGGTTAGAAATATAAAGTATGACCTTTTTACTTAAAAAGACTTTTTAAAAGCCTAAATTTAGTCTTTTTAATAAACAAGTTAGGCCTGGCCTAGTCAATGCAGGTTAGGTCGCAAGCTCTCGACAGGCCACCTGACCTATTTTTACCCTTATCTACTGTGAATAATGATAAAAGAAATAGGAAGGAGTGTAAAAAAAAGTGTGTGAGAGTATTGAGTGAAGAAAAGATGCACATGATGAGTGAGAGAGCCTTAAGTGGTTATGCAATTTGTAAATAGACTTATAGTGTTAAATGAGGAAAAAAAAAGGTAAAGAAAGGTTAAGAAAATGCATGATTATTAAAAAGTAATTTTTTATTATTTAAGATTTTGACTTTAAATTAATTTTAAATTGAATTTATACATATTAATTTAAATTAAATTTATACATTATATTTAAGGCTTAATTTTTTTCGTGCATGCACATATGTCTTTTTTTTTTTCTTAGTCCATGTAATTTGTTTCATTTTTTGTCCCTCATTTTTTTTTCATTTTTGGTCCTTGTAAATATTTTTTTATATTTAGTTTTGCTTACAATAATGATGATGTGACATTATTGCTGACATGTCACATGATGACATCACCATGACGTCATGTGGTACATGCTAACCTCACCATGACACTAGCAATTTAATATTTTTGGAAAGGAACTTGACAGCAAAGACTAAAAATAAAAAGTTTAGAACTTACTAAGATGATTTTGAAAAAAAATTTATAGGGACGAAAAATAAAAAAACACTAAATTATAAGGACAAAAAATAAATTTAAGCCTTAATAGTGTTATTAATAAATTTTGAATGATTAATATCAATAAGAGTGGATTATTACATAATATTCAAACTCGTGTCCTAGGTACAAGATCCCTGGATACAAAATCTAGTTTATATTTAGAGGTGGATTACTTTGTCGTTTTATTTAAATCATTACATTGTTAAACAATTATTTATTAAATATTTTATCCTTTTAATTAATTAAACTTAACCAATTCATAATTAATAATTTTATAAAAGAATTACATTATTTTGAGTTTACATTATTACACCAGAAAATAAGCAAAAACAAGAATTATTCTGTTAAGTCAAAATAAATTTTTATTTTTATTTTTAAAATGGTATAAAATAAATATTTTAATATCTTAAATTTCCAGAGTAAATTTATGGCAATTGTTATACGATGATTATACTATTAGGTTGCTGTGAATTAGTTTTCACTTTATTGTACATAAATTAGTTCTTGAATCTAAAAAGATATTCTTAAATTAATACTTTTTAATTTTTTTTGCAAATAAAAATAAAGAATTTAATTTTGATACATTGTTGTTGTATTTACACTGTTAACTAATTAAAAATTATTCTAAATATGACTTTTAAATTAATTATTGTAAAAGCCAATGATTTTCAATTATATGACAATATATGACTAAATAATAATATAACTAATCTTTACATTCAATTAAATTCATCAAATAAAATTGATATAAATTAGTTTTTTTCATTTTCTTTTAATTATTTTTGTTGTTCCATCACCATCTTTTTTAATATGTTCTTGATTTTTATTTGAGTTAAATATGTTTTTAACCTTATAGATACGATAATATTTACTTTTAGTCTAAAAAATAGTCTCTTATTGATTCTAATTTTTAGAAATATGTTAGGCATATATTTACCGTAACTAAAAATATATTTAATCCTTTTTATTTGAATTTACGTTGATTGATCGGTGAATTAGTATTATTTTTATGATGCAGGTGCATGCAGCAATGACAAATCATGAACGTTGACAGTAATTTCTAAGCAAGCAAATGAATGTTCTGACAATGCTCCAAGGAAGAATGAATAAGCAGACTTAAACATGGAATGGGACCAATAAAAATTAGAGTTAAAAACTGTTTATAATTACAGCCATGTTGACACATTGATTACGTACGTCGCCTAAGCACGATTCCCTTTCAAGTCAAAGTCACAACATGGCGCTGGTATATCTGTCATCCTACAGAATGTCGATGATTTTCTTCGTTGCTTTTCTAGGTGGTCTATTTATTCAAACTCAGGGTCAATCAGGTTTGATAAAGCAAAACATGAACTTCATTGGTTCATTTTTTTTTTTTTGTCCAAGAACTTCATTATATCATTATTTAGTAAAAGTATAGCTGAAGCCTCAAGTCCCATGCGTATATATGTATTTTTTTGTTTTAGGATTCATCAGCATAGATTGCGGAGCTCCTGCAGATGTGAGCTATACTGAGACGACAACAGGCATAAATTATACTTCAGATGCGAATTTCATAAATACTGGTGTGAGTAAGTCAATAGGATCTGATTTCAAAAATGACTATCCACGACAGATGTGGAATGTCAGAAGCTTCCCAGAAGGAAGAAGGAACTGCTACAAAATAAACATCACAAGAGGCTCTAATTATCTTATCCGGGCTATTTTTTTGTACGGAAATTACGATGGCCTAAATATGTTACCACGGTTTGATCTTCTTCTTGGAGCTAACCAGTGGGATACAGTGACTCTATACGATGCACACGTCGACGGAAAAAAGGAGATCATTTATGTACCTTCACTGGATTACGTACAAATCTGTCTGGTTAAGACCGGCTATGGGACACCATTTATATCAGCTATAGAATTGAGGACTTTGAATGATACATACGTCACTAAATCTGGATCACTGGAATTTTACTACCGCTGGGATTTGGGTTCAAGCAAAAGCTCCATCAGGTGAAGTCATACTTTTGGTTTAAATCTTTTGCATTTAAAGATTGATTCTATTGGCGGACTTGTTTTGATTTTCTCACAGGTACAAGGATGATGTTTATGATCGTATCTGGTATACCCGCGACGACAATAATGATTGGACGCAATTAAGTGTTTCTATTCGTGCTGATTCTTTAAGACAGAACGATTACCAACCGCCAGCAATTGTCTTGAGCACCGCAGTTACACCGGTAAATGCTAGTGCTCCATTGGTATTAAGAATGGAGGTGCCAGAAGATCAAACTGGCCAATTCTGTGTCTACATGCACTTCATGGAGATTGAAGTGTTAGAAGAGAATCAGACAAGAGAATTCAACATCATCCTGAATGGAATGCTATGGTATGAACATTTCTCTCCAGCGTACCTGGGTGTTACCACTATATATAGCAGGTCAGGCACCAGTGGGAAAGAAATTAAATATTCACTTGAGATGACAAGAAATTCAACCCTACCTCCCATCATCAGTGCTATCGAAATTTACAGAGTAATAAACTTCCAGCAATCAGATACATTCCAAGGAGATGGTAAGCCACATAAATATGATTTCTCGTATTTTTAACCCACTTCTTTGGTTTACACTATTATACTTGATCTTAACTACCTTTAACCTTTTTTTTTTTTTTTTTTTCATTTAAAAAATAGTTGATGCGATTACCACCATCAGGTCAGTTTATGGGGTGAAAAGAGATTGGCAAGGTGATCCATGCTCCCCAAATGCCTACCTGTGGGAGGGTCTAAATTGTATTTATCTCGGAAATGAATCCACAAGAATCACAACTTTGTAAGTCATGCTTCTCAAATTAATATTATAGCTTCATAAAACTAGAATGATAACATATATAATAACTATTGGCTGTGCAAAACAGGAATTTATCTTCAAGTGGATTGTTAGGAAAGATAGACCCTTCCATTTCAAAGCTCACCATGTTGGAGAAGTTGTGAGTTTATTTCACCTGGTCCAATAAATGATGAGACCAGAAAAAACCTCTTATTTTAAATCTTATTTATTCTTTCTGCTATTACTTACGTGCCCAGATGTCTTGTGGTGCATGTGTCAAGATTTAAACATACTTAAAAGTGGTAATTTATTTGTTTTCCAGGGATTTATCAAACAATAGCTTAAACGGTGAAATTCCCAATTTTCTGTCTCAATTACAACACTTGAAGATTTTGTAAGTTGCTTCGTCAGTTAATGGAACAACTGTGTGATCCTCTGTATCAAAAAATAGAAAAGGATATTATAGTTCCGTTGTTTTTGCAGAAACTTGGAGAAGAATAACTCTCCGGTTCAATTCCATCGGCACTTAAGGAAGGTTCCCTCTCACTAAGGTGTGGATCTTATTGAAAATTCTCAAATTCATAATATCATTATTTATGTAGATGCTATGCATGATTATCAATTTATATTTTAGTCTTTTACATAAAACTTCTATGTCTTTGTCCAATATTTTGTTTTGCAATTATCTTCTCAATCACACTTGCTATTTTTATAATTAATCGGATCAAGGGTTACACCAAATTATAGCCCACTTTCCACTGTGTAGACCTTAATGCCCATGACCTATCATAAAAGAACTGAATCTGGAACTCTTTAAGTTAGTTTACATGTTAAATAATGGTGTCACCTATGCTTTTCCATAGGCAGTTGTTGATTCACTGAATATCTCGGCGCAAGAAAAATGAATCGAAGTATCTTTAAAATTATCAATGACCTGTAAGGTTTACTGAAAGTTAAAACATAAATCTTTTGTGATTTCCATTCTAGTGTGTGCCAAAATCCATATCTACGTGAATCTGGTCAATGCAACGAGAAGAAAAAGGAAAAGAAGAACATTGTTACACCCTTAGTGGCATCAGTTAGTGGGGTTTTGATCCTTCTGGTGGTCGTAGCAGCTATATTGTGGACCCTTAAAAGGAGAAAATCGAAAGGTGATGCCACAATCATTAAAGATTTGTAATTTTTATTGATAATTTGCCAAACATATTCAATCGTAACCTGTTAGGTTTCAAAACTATTTTATGATATTTAACAGCTTTGACGGTAGAAATGGATCAAAGTGAGATGTCACTGCAAAACACAGAACACGATGATTCATTACTGCAATTCAAAAAACAAATATATAAATACTCTGATGTCCTTAAAATTACCAACAATTTCAATACAATTGTTGGTAAAGGAGGATTTGGAACAGTTTATCTGGGCCATATCAATGACACTCCAGTTGCAGTGAAAATGCTTTCGCGGTCGTCTGTTCATGGTTATCAACAATTCCAAGCCGAAGTAAGTTATTTATCACTTTACACTAGGTTTCTAAGGTCAAGAATAAATATATACGGTTAAACATGATTGTGATTTTGATTTCCAGGTTAAGCTTCTAATGACAGTTCATCATAGAAATCTCACCTCCCTTGTTGGTTATTGTAATGAAGGAACCAATAAGGGTCTCATATATGAGTACATGGCCAATGGAAACTTACGAGATCATCTCTCTGGTCAGTTCCTAAATAAAATTAATTTCTTGTTAAAAATTTGCACAAATCAATAACTAGGTATGTATTCTGAAACTGTGGATATGAAAATTTTCTTATTGGGTAATTGTAAGAGTCATATATGACTGACTTTTAGACAACCAAAAACAACATAGAGAGAAAGTTATAGAACTTGATTCTGCAGGTAATCACAGCAAAACAAAATTCTTGACCTGGGAAGATAGGCTTCGTATAGCAGTGGATGTAGCCTTAGGTGAGGAAGTAAACTTCAAACTCTGTCCTTCCTTAACTAACTCCTCCTTTCCTCTCAATATATTTTTGGTCTCAGGATTGGAGTATCTGCAAAATGGTTGCAAGCCATGTATAATCCACAGAGACGTAAAATCTACAAACATCTTGTTGAATGAACACTTCCAAGAAAAATTATCTGATTTTGGTCTATCCAAAATTATGCCAACAGATGGGGTAACTTATGTGTCAACTGTTGTTGCTGGTACTCCTGGTTATCTGGACCCTGAGTGAGTAATTCAATTATGTTGTCTTATCCCTTTCTATCATTTTCTTGGAAAATATAGTGTTTCTACCTGGGTGTTTATATTCACAAATGTTAGGAAATTCACATTTTCTATTTTAAATGTGGCCATCATATTTGATACAATTACATTAGCTATTTAATTTAATAAACTTATTTTCAAGTGGTCTAATTTGGTAGACGCATAGACTTCTAAAACTAATGTGAGTTTAATGAGTAGACAACAATGTTAGTCCATTAAAAGATTGTGAGAATCATAAATGATCTATTTATAAGAAACTAATTGGTTATGGTCCCCAATATACTAAAACACAATACAATTTCCCTTCTCTTTGTTGGGAAATGAGACGATTTTATTGAGAAACTGAGGCTTTTTAATTGAAAATTAAAGACCACAAACCACCTTCTGTATACGTGATTGATTGCCACAGAAATTCTGCAACATTTTCCAATCAATTGTTATGAATTCAAGTATTTATCTAAACCTATAAATCCTTCATAATCTGACATGATGTACATCTTAGGGTTGTTGGTGTTTTGTTCTAGGACATTAGCATCTAGAATCCAGATTAAAGATTCTTAAGTGAATAAAACTTATCCAACTTATTATTATTGTTTAACCATAAAAAACATTGTTATTGTATTTAAATTGTTTTTTCAATAAGTGATATCAGAGTAGGTCATTATTGTTAGATTATTAGGATCTGTAAAATTTTATTAGTATGGTGCTTGGATTGTTTTCATAGAAGAATATTTGTGGTCTTTCCCAAATTTCTCAAATTCTTGGTTTTTTTTTGGGTTGTTTTGGATATTTTGAACACTTAATTCCTATGCAACACGGTGTTCATTGCATTATTTGCGTTTACTGCTGGATCCCAAATTTGGAGATCATGCTTGGGCATGGTTTAGGCAAAATGAAAACCTTTGGCTTGTCTGGTATTTTTTAATTAAGTTTACTGAAAAAACATGTTGTCAAAGTAATTTTTGTTATGTAAATTAATTTAATTAAAATTACATAAATGTTTGTGTGAAATTATTTATATAAACTTATTCGGCTCAAAGAAAGACACAATTTGTTTAAATAATGGTATGCCTACCATGATAAATATTAGGGGTGTTCACGGGTATGAGTAACCGCGAACCCAAACCGATCCAACCCAACTCAAACACTTTGGTTTGGTTTTTGGGATTGTTCGGGGTAGAACCCAACCCAACCCGATCAAACTTGTTGTTGTTCGAGTTGGGTAACGGGTTTTATTGTTAAACCCACGAACCCAACTCAACCTAATGATGTGACATTTTAATTTTTAATTTATTATTTATATATAATTTTCACTCAAACTTAGGTAATATCTTAAAATAAAATAAAAATAAAAAATAACAACACACACATGAATAATTGATATCTTGCTTTATTTACTTATGTTTGTTAGATATTTTGTTTTATTTATATGCTATGTTGATATCAACTAAGCATTTTTTTAAAACCATAAACAAGATTGATATTTCATAATGCTCGAATGAGTTATCCCTTAGCAAATAGCTGAAGTGTACGATTCAAGTATACAATGTTGATTTGTCTAGTTGAAGAACAAATATCAAAATGTATATTCCAAGAAAAAAATTGACTTGGAAAGAAAAAAGAAAAAAGAAAAGGCATATACAATTATTCAAATTTATGGACAACTATATTTATTGTAATTATATTTAGTGGAGTAACATTTCTTTTTCAATTTTATCATCAGAATTGTTTATTGAAATGGTAAGAAAAAATTACAAATATTTAGAAATTTTAATTTTTTTAATTTTATGTACCAGAAGACCCAACCCAACCCAATCCGTTATTAACTGGATTGGTCTGGTTTGGTTTTAACAAAAAAAATTACACAAATCCAATTCAACTCAACCCAAACCATTTTGATTGGTTTGGATAATAGTTTTAGCAAAGGACAAAACTTAGGTACAGTTTTATAGGTGCTGCTTGTACTATTCTCTAATCAGAATTAGAGTTCATCTTGATAATCTGCATAATCTTTAACGTAAATCTTTATTTTGCAGATTACTAAGGTGAGACTCTAATTCTAATTGGAAAAAAGTACAAACAGTACCTATAGACCTGTATATAAGTTTTGTCCTTTAACAAACTCAACCCAAACCGACCCATGAACACTCTTAATAAATATTTGATGATAATAAAGTTTTATTTTTATTATTGATTGATAGAACTAATCATCAATGTTTAATTATTACATTGAAAATACCACTTGCAAATTAATTTCTTTGTCTAAAGACTAGAAATTAATCTTGTATTTTTCTTCTTGATGGAGAGAAGGAAAATTATAGTGTTTTGGTATTACGAAGAACATAACCAATTAATTTTTTTATATATTAATAATCAATTAGGGTTATCATAACCTCCTAATAGGTCAGTATCAGTATTCACTCGTTAAACTCACGTTAGTTTTAGAAGTTTATAGGCTTAGCAAATTAGACTACTTAAAATTAGGCCTATTAAATTAAATAAATAATATAATTATGTTAAATATGATGTGCAAGTTTAAAATAAGAAATGTGCTAATAACAAATTCTGATAGAAAATGAATTGAGCTACATGCTTTGTCTTGTAGTTACTGCATATCCAATAGATTAACAGAGAAGAGTGACATTTATAGCTTCGGTGTTGTTCTTTTGGAAATAATCACAAGTAAACCAGTGATAGCGAGGAATCAAGAAAATATTCACATAAGTGAATGGGTTAGCTCCTTGATTGCAAAAGGAGATATCAAGGCCATTGTTGACTCAAGGTTAGGAGGAGATTTTGATAGTAACTCAGCTTGGAAAGTCGTAAAAATAGCAATGGCTTGTATGTCTACAAAGCCCAACGAAAGGCCAATCATGAAAATGATAGTGACTGAACTAATGGATACTTTAGCAACCGAATTAGCTCGAACTAAACAACACATTGATGCCGATCTAACAAGATATTCAGCTGAACCAGTCAACATGAATCTGGAGACTGAACTCACCATGCCCAGGTAAACGATAAGAAGAATAAAATAAAGTTGTAATAAATAACTAATTAAAGTGTGTTCAAAGATTTATATAAGTTGGGTAAGTGGTCTTCCTCTTGTGCAATTCCAGAATGGGATCAAGCAAAGTGATGTTGCATAAGAAGTTGGTCAGTAGGTGCTTTACTTTGCTCGTACTTTTTCCCAGTGGTGCTTGTATAAATGCGGCACTTGCCCACTTGTCCTTCGTGTGACTCTGTTTGGGTGTGGTGATTGTAGTGCAGTGTGCGAACAGAGTAAAAATATATAAGAGGAATGAAAATCAGTGTTATTTATTTTTCCTTGGATAAAATTTATAAAATAAACTACTTTTACTTTCCGCTCGTATGTGAATGAACGTAATTTCATATTTTAAGAAATATAATATTTTTATTTTGCTTTAAATTAAATTTAGTCCACAAGTGATTCTTTTACTTAAACTCTCAACAAATTTCCAAACCTATCGTTTGACTGCTTTGGTTTTAAATTATACAAAACTTCTAACAATACTTTGTAAAAGGAATTGTGTTTTAAAATAAATTAACCCAGAGATATCGATGCGGGTGTTAATTTCAAATTAAAAGGATCTTTGTATCTTCAGATTAAAAAAAAATGTTAAAGTGTGAATTATACTGAACTATAGAAGAGATCAGTGTACTTTTTTCTTGTTTTTTTTTTTTTCCCCCTCACGTATCCTTCTTTGAAAGTAATTATGTTCAAAGTATGGTGAGACACTAAATATTTAGAATTCATCTCAGCTGTTCCGCCTTCTCGTTACACTGAAATATACCACTGGGAATCGGGAGCCCCATTTTTATCAATATAACTATCAGAACTTTCACAAGTCAAGCTTTTCGGCATTCAACCACATAGCCTACTTTCTCAAGACCCAGTTACTTATTCTAATAATCATATTAATAATAACATGGACCGTAACAATGGATCATTTTAGTCAAATATATTTTTGATACACAAGATCTTCAAAGAGGCGAGTGTAGAGCATACTCTATATCTCAGATAGCCATTTCTCTGTTTCTCTCTAAAAGGCCTAAGACATAATTAAAAGATTTAAGCTTTCAGGAAGAAAGAAAGAAACTCAGAAACTCATATCGATGAACACACAAGATTTTATTTAATAAGTGGTTCTTGGTCGATATCTTACAACTGAACCTGAGTATCCCTTATATAGACGAAGGGGCTCACAAGCTGACAAACTTGTCAACACTACTGGGACAGATAAGTTTTAATAAAGATATAGACATCAGTATAGACAGACTTTAATAAAGCTTAAAGTACAAACAAACTTTAATAAAGCTAAAGATAAGTCCACTCAAACTTTACACAAGACGACAAATTTACTTTCACGCTGTCTTCTGCTTTTAGTCTCATCAGTATCCTTTCATAATGGGTTCATGACTTGGAGACAGATTTGGGTCATCTGAACTGTCATACGTGGATGCATATAGATTCATGTAATACTAATCTTCAAGATCACGAGCATCATGCATGATTGTATCAGTGTCTTTATGCATTATTATCTGTCCTTGTGTCAAAGCACTTTCTAGTTGTAGTTGACATGCTTGGCTCACATTGATTGGTGGTTGAACTTGAGTTACCTGATTGTAGTATTTTTCTTCATCAGGATCAGGAGGGCAAATTACATCAAGTGGTTTAAGATTAACACTCGTGGAATTTCTGTTAATGACTTATGCAAATGTTCCATTAATCCTATGAAGTTCAATTATCAGATCACTTTGATAAAAAGGGACTTCATCTTCTTTTGTGAATATCTTCAACTAAGGAAATGTTAACCAAATTCTGACTTGATTTTGTGTCCAAAGTATTCTAGTGGATGGATTTTTGAAATAGGGACGATGAATTATGGCCACTATGACACATTTGTTTAATTTTTCTTCAGAAATAGACAAATTGTCTATTGTCATATGAATTCTTGTTCTTTCAAGTTCATGTTCATGATCCTTTTTCCAAAGTGAGGCTGGTTGATACTAGGTCAAGAAAGTCCAAAGTAAAGATGTCTGGTTTTCTTGAGAATTGATCAAATTTAACATTTTGGATGTTGGGAAGATGATTGGATAATTATGGAGTATAGAAACACACTATAAATATCATAGATCTTCTTCAAGAAATGGTTCTCCAATTAAGAAAGCAAAGATGTTCAAGAAAGGGGTATCAGGATTAAACTAATTTGACTTAGGTTTAATTTGATGGTTTTGGAGAGAAAGAGCTAGGTAATGAAACACATGTTCTCTGGCAAATTGTTGCACAGTAGTAGGAATGAGAATAAACTCAGAAGAGATTTCTGGAGGAAAATTTCTTTCTCTTGTGGATGATTGTGAGGAAATAGAGGGAGATCCTTGCATAAAAATGAAAGGATATGAATGTGTTGAGGTAATGACGTTAACTGCATGAATTTTTGAGGAAGGTTTTGGTCTGGACAAGTAGTCAGGAATGGTGTTTTGCTTTCCTTTAATATGTTTGACTGAGAAATCATATCTAGAAAACCATTCTTTGAGTCTGAGAGTTTGAGCACTGGGAGGAGTTTTGTTTTTGAACTCAAGCATTTTTGGGAATGATGAGTTGTCAAGCTGTATCTCAAAATGATGTCCTCTAAGATGAAAATCAAATTTTTGAATTCCATATTTCACTGCAAGTGTTTCCTTGAAAATGGTATGATAATGGAGTTCTGAGTCTTTGAATGCTCCGCTGGCTTGTCCACAATAGAACTTTTGTCCTTGGACTTCTTCTAGCAAGACAGCACTCCAATAGTGATCACTTGCATCTGTTTGCAAAATTCTTTTTCCATCTCTTGGAATCTTTAATGGAGGAGGATTTTGAGCAACTTTCTTCAAAAACTTTACTAGCTTCAATTTGTTCTTTTCCCCATGGAGGTGGATTTTTCTTGAACAATTTTGAGAGCTTTGACGTGTATCTTGAAATATTAGGAATAAAATTCCTAACATAATTTAAAATACCAAGAAACTGTTGAATTTCTTTGACAGTCATGTTTTCATCTGGAAAATTTGGGAGATTTTCAACAATATGAGGCTGGGGAACATATCGTCCTTGAGAAAAATGCATTCCCAAGAAATCCACTTCTTTTGCGCCAATTTCAGTCTTTTTGGAGGAAAGCATAACTCCATAATGACTGCAAATATCATGAGATTGCTGGAGAAGATTTTTATGACTTTCTTCATCAGGGGAGAAGAGAAGGATATCATTAATGTATATCAGTGCATTGTGCAGTATTGGCTCAAATATTCTCACCATGGCTTTTTGAAATAGTGAAGGGGCAACCTTAAGACCAAATGGAAGAACAATCCATTGGTAATGAGCATTTGGAATGCAGAATGCAGTTTTTGGTCTATTTGTAGGATCAAATCCTATTTGCCAGAATCCAGACTTCATATCAAACTTTGAGAAGTAATAGGCAACCTTGATGTAAGAATGTAGTGAATATATCTTTGGAAGAGGAAATTTGTCATCTTTGATGAAAAGATTCAGAGGCCTATAATCAATAACAAGTCTCTTTTTCTATTTGACTTGTTCAGATCTTTTATTCACGTAAAAGGCTATGCATGCCCAATCAGATTTTGTTGGTTCAATCAATCCTTGTTTCAGCAACTGTTGACATTCTTCTTGTGCAGCTTTGAGTTCAGATGGAGACATGCCAAGATGAGTTGCTTTTGTGGGATTTATATCTTCATTCAATTTGAAAGGCAATTAAACAAAGAACTCTTCTTTCTTCCACAAAGGATTTGGATGTTGGAAAAGATCATGGCTATCAACATAGAACTTAAGCAATTTATTTTTGATCTCTTCATATCCTGGAAAGACTTCTGCTAATGAAAATAAATTTGGAGTTGAACAGAAAGGCTTAAAATCTCTCTTGAATCTTATGCCATTTGCTAAGATTCTTAATCTGTTGTTTTGCACAAGAACATCTCTTCCGATAAGTATGTCTTTGCCATGAAGATCACTACCGATGACTTTTGTCCAAGTAACACAATTTGGGAAAAACTTTATCCCAATTTTGTGACTTGTCATCAAGTTTGTTTGGAAAATTTCTCCATTTGCTGCCTTGAATTTATTTGTTTCTGTTCTCTAAAGTTCTACTGGCAAGATAGCTGGATTAAGCATTGTGCGTTGAGATCCAGTATCTATGAAGGCTATGGCCCTTATAAGTATATGATATTTGGAAGGCAAGATGAAAACTTCTACATTGGGCATTGGTGGTGACTCTAAGCAAACATAAATGATTTCTTCTTGAATTCTTAAGACAGGAAAATGTTTTGTCTCAGAATCTTCTGTTTCAAAACTTTCTTCTTCTGTATGTTCAAAGCCAAATACTGTGGATTCATCTGGAGTTTCCTGCTTATCATAAAGAGATTCTACATCTTCATCATCTTCAATCATGAGTGATTGAATCAATTTTGTAGCTTTATCTTCTTTTGAGGACAATTTCTTGAGAAATGTCCCTTCTTTCCACAAAAGAAACATCTTTTATTGGTTCCTTTTCCTTGAAAGGGTTTCTTCTTGAAAATTTTGAATCTCTTCTTTTTTCCTTTCTTTAGGAAAACTTTCTTCAAATTCTTCTTTGAAGGCTTTATCTTGCAATTGCAACTTTCATCTGCACATTTGATTTTCAAAAATCCTTTTTTTGCATACCTTTTTGTATTTTTTCTGGTCCATCATCATTTTTTCAAACATTTGTTGTTGGCTACAGATCTTTTCTAGTGCTGTGATGTTGATTTGATAAATTTCTCCCACGGTCATGTTTGTAATCTTCTTGTTCATGGGTTGAAGAATTCTCCATATTTCATTATGCAATTCTTCTGGAAGAGAGTTGACATAAGTATTCTTTAGACTGGGATCATTGACACCATTCAATTGATAGAATCGTTGAGACATTCTTTGATAATGTCGTTCCAGATCTCTCTTATCTAGTGAACAACATTTCATCTTGAAATATTCTCTTCTAACTTCTTTATCTAGAAGAGTTTGGTCTCCTAAAAAATGGAATTGTAGTGCTCCTATTACTTCATCAATGGAAGCATTGTGAAGACTATTTTGGTTTACTGCTCCGAGACTTATGTACCATTCCTTTAAGATTCTTGTTGTATAGGCATAGAATTCTTCTATGACTTTGTATTGATCAGCACTGGCATCCACCATTTTTGCATCCATCCAGGCTTTGAAGTCCAAGAATCTTTTCCTCAATTGAGATACGGTGTAGAGCACAAAGATAACACAAGAAGGGAGGGTTGAATTATGTTATAGCTAATTTTCGTAAAACCTTTTCAAAAGACGTATCATCTGAAGGATTAAACAAAGGAATTTCTTAAGAATGTTTTCAAAGAGAGACAAATACTGAAGAAGAGACTGGAATGCACACATAAGTTATACTGGTTCATCTCACCCCAGAGACTACGTCCAATTCTTGGCAACTACCAAGTTTCACTAACTTATCCAAGTTACAAGTATTTTTTCATCAAGCCTCTTCAGGCTCAACCCAAGTAGTCTTTAACTTGCCTTTCCAAGCAAAAACCTAAGTATTCTTTGACTCAAAGCCTTTTCAGGCTTCCACCAATTTTTCCAAAAAAAGGTTAAATATGAGTTACCACACTGAGTTTAATGTCTTAATAGACAAATATAAAATGAAGAACAAAAGAAATGTATTACACACAGAGTATATGAAGAGTACACAATGAAAACTTTCCAATAGTTAAAGATATTATGATTCGTCAGCTCTGAGATTGAGGTCTCTTCTTCTATATATAGGTTTCTCCAAAAGTATCCATTGTAAGTGTATGTAAGAAACAACCTTCGTTTGTTGAAAAGAGTCATTGGAGCATTAAATGCAACATTTAATGCCTTTTACCAACTTGCCACTTTGATAAGATAAAGCAGGCTGCTTATCTTTACCATTCTCGTACTCGATCTTGTAGCAGTAGTCAAATCTACTTTCCTGTTTTGACATCCGCACGCACATTTCTTCTTTTTCACATAAAGATAACTTTCCTTGAGAGTAGGTATGTAGGCTTTATACATATTGAGGGAGTTTACGTTCTAATTGGTGTGCAGATCATTTAGATCATCGTCTGAAAGTTGTTAGTTGCTAAATTTTATCTAGATAAAAGATAAAGACGATATGAACTTAAATTATTAGACGGTTGCTTGTGAATATATTACGGATGACTAGACGATTACGTAAAAACATGTTTATTAACTGTTTGTTATTATCAAAATATTTGAGGGTTGCAAATTCATCCTTTGTCTTAACATAGAGGAATATCATCAATAGAGAATAATGGAGAATTTGCGTCACTAGGTGTATTGACTTCCCTTAGATGTAATTTGAAATTTGAAGTTCCTTCTCCTCCTATAGTTCTGGCCATGAGGCTTTTCGTGAGATCTACAAATTCAAATGAGTTTTTAGATAGTTGTTCCATAATTCTTCTAAAGGCATTTCTGAAGAATTTTATGAAAAATTTAGACTTTTTGGATCTTCTTTATCATGAATCATCAATGGAAAATGAGGATTAGTTTGAGGAGATTTAGGAGAATTTTATAAAGGGGCTATTTCAGTTTTCTTTGGTGAAGGCTCTGGAGATGGAGATCTAGGGAGTGATTTATCAGGAAAGAATTTTTCTTTTCTCTTTTCACTTCGTTCAAAAACTAGTGAACTAGTACCAGGTTTTGTTGGAGGGAAAAGAGGAGTTGATTTCAAAATATTAGGAGTGGTGCTAGGAAAAACTTTTGATGGTATGACAAAGTAAGGATCTTTGTCAGGTGGCAAAGGACTTTGTCTTTTTGCAACATATTGTCTGAGTTCTTCATATTGCTCCTTAGTTTTTTGTAGCTCTCTCTCCTTGTCCATTAAAGCAGGAATAAATCGACAAGTTTTCTTTAACTCTCTTATTAGTTGTTCTAGTGCACCAATCTTGGTAGTTAGATCTCTATAGTGAGTTTGCAGTTTGATAGACATTTTCTTAATCTCTTGCTCTAATGAGTCTGCAAGGTCGTCTAACTTCTTATCCATTTTGTATAAGAAGTTATTCTGAGCAAGTGAATTTTCAGTCTGCCAGTTGAGTACTTCTTCTGCTTGTGTGACTGGTTTGAGGTTACCATCAGGCATGACTTCATAACTAGTGATAAAAGGCTTTGTTTGAACCCTTTTTTCAATATCCACCTTTCTTTCCAAGTTAGGAAAGTCTTCCTTGCCAGTAGTTGATGTCTGAGAACATCATACAAGCTTCTATTTTAGGAAGGGCTCTCCTAGAGGAAAATTTATTTTCTTCTCATTTACATCCTGAAGGAGGAGGCCATGTAATTAGGGTAGGATCATTTGGAGGAGGAGGAAGTTTTTCTTTCCTCAGGATCTTGATCATTTCGTCATAAAACGGCAAAGGTTTTGGCTTTTGTGTAAAAGCCACCCATGGTCTTGCTTTTGGTTCTGGCCTTCTTGGTTTTGGAGGTGGTTTGCATGAGCCTTTCCTCTTTAGTTCTAATTCACCTTCAGAGTTTGATGAATCCTCCTAATCTCTCTAGCAGTCATAGTCAGGATCACACATTTCTGGGGCAACATCCCAGAGAAAGAGTTCAGCTTGTCTGTATAAACAGGTGTTCCGTTTTGGCAGAATGAATAAACGGGTATCTCCTTTTCTTTTTCTCCCAAAGAAATCATCATCGTAGAGAAGACTGGATCTTTTAAGGAAGATGGCTTATCATCTTTTCTTCTAAAGATGGTTTTGACATTCCCATCTAGAAGTCTTTTGAAAGTCGAGTCTGAAGCAATCACAGGCTTTTGACTCTTCTTGAAAGTTTCATAATTACCAATCCACTGGAGAGGAATCAGTTCTTCAAGCTCCTTCCTAGGGATCTGTTTTGGAATCTGGACAATTGAGGGGATTTGGTTCTCAGAATTTGCTATCACCATCAAAGCGTTTTCTGAGAACTGAGAGTCTAGAGGAAGATCATAGCAATGATCTTGAACTCTAAAAATCAGTTGTGGTGTAGAGTTGTTGCTAAAGCATTCTCATCTTGGGCTGCTCCTACCAACTGTATTTGTACTTGTACTTTGAATCGTCTGGGAAAAGTTGGATCTTTAAGTTGAACGTTGAAGTTTGGGAACATGGTGAGAACTACACTTCCAGCATTTAGTGTAGTCAAAACCATTCCTATCACAGCATGCTCATAGTTGTGGAAAGTAGAGTCTATTAGAGAGACTCTTGCTGTTACTGGAAGTCCTTTTCTTCCATGCAGTGTGAGTACCAACCGAACGGCTCCAAAACGGAGGGCAACATAATTTTCTCTTTGCCATAGTTTTATCAAAGAAGGATTTATTTCTAAATCCACATACTGTTTAGCAGAGGTGGCATTCAGAGGGCACTGATCCAGTTTTGTAATCTGGATAAACTCTTTGATTCCTGGTCTTGGAGTTAAGATGAGTTTTCTAATGTTCTAGGTAAAGCTTCCTTTATGTCTCCGAAAGACATTGTAGGGACTTAACAATGGTGGTAAAACACTTTCAATTTGAGCATCCTCTGGGACATAAGAATGCTCAATAAGGTTTTCTAGTTTTGAGGCTAGGGTTTGTTTACAAGAGTTTGGGATAAAAAGGTTTATTTGAGAGGTATGGGTAATTGAAGGTCAGGGGTTGTCTATCTGTTTTTCACTCATGATATTGTGTATTCCTCCCTATTCACTCTCCTCTTATAATTATATATATATATATATATATATATATATATATATATATAGGGAGCGTATACTATGAGAATGACTTTCTTATGTGAGAATGAGAACAGTTAATCTCAACCGTTAAATTAAAATAGAATGCCTAGATTAAAATATTTAAGAATTCAAATTTAAACCCTATGTAACTATCAAATCTCTAAAAGATTCACCAAACAAAAATCAAATCTTTAAAAGATCTTGATTGTCACGTCCTAAAATATCTCAATTATCACGTTATTCTTCTTCAAGATTGTTGTTAACCCATCACCATCACCACCATGACCGCCGCCACGCCA
This sequence comes from Spatholobus suberectus, assembly GCA_004329165.1. Taxonomy (NCBI): domain Eukaryota; kingdom Viridiplantae; phylum Streptophyta; class Magnoliopsida; order Fabales; family Fabaceae; genus Spatholobus; species Spatholobus suberectus. The sequence continues at coordinate 4,423,479 of CM014736.1, forward strand.
CCACCACCGGCAGCGACAGTGGCAGTGGCAGCGATGGTCATGACGGTGGTGGTGGCGGTGGTCATGGTGGTGATGGTGATAACAGTCATGGTAGTGGTGGTGGCAGCGATCATGGTGGTGGTGGTGGCGATGGTCATGACGATGGTAATGGTGACAGTCATGGTGGTGATGGCGATGATGACATGATAATTGAGATCTTTTAAAGATTTAATTTTTGTTTGGTGAATCTTTTAGAGATTTGATGGTTACATGAGGTTTAAATTTGAATTCTTAAGTATTTTAATCTAGGCCTTCTATTTTAATTTAACGGTTGAGATTGACTGTTCTCATTCTCGCATAAGAAAGTCATTCTCATAGTATACGCCGCCTATATATATATATAATGATGACAATGAAGTTCAAACATAAGATTTCATATAAACAATTCAAACCTCCTACTAAGCCAATCCTAGTATGTTATTGTTAGTGAATAAGTAGCTCCTAGTTATGCTTCATTAGTCCTTAATATCAGTCTTAAAAATTTTCAATATTAAATTAATGGCAACAATTTGCATAATATAAAACTATATACTGCTATAATCTATAGTATATAAATTTAAGAATTATTTAATGGCAAGTTTAGACAGGTGTCACATTCTCACAAAAAGAACTCTTTCTATTTACTTACCAACTTTAGAAAGTTTTTATTATTCAATCTATAGCGCGTTTCCTTTTATATCATTCTTCTTATACAAATTTTCATTTTATACCACTCTTCTTATATACATATATGTTCATGGAAAATAATAATTTATTTTGTTTTGAATATCATTGTAAAAATAATTGAATTATTTTATCAATTTATAATTCAAAATTACAATAAAATTTAAATTTAAGTGTAATATTAAATTCAATGTAATATATTTAATCATTTTAACATCTAATAATAATAGAAAATTTATTTAAAATTATATATTATTTACAACATTAAAATTGACAATTTTGTTATTCTCAATGCTTAAATTATATGAAAAAAGTTTTATATTCATCATTACGTTATAGAGTAAATATGTCACACATAAATAATTTATAATTAATTTAAATAAGTTCTATTTAAATATAAAGCTATTTTTGTATCTATAGTATATAAATTTAAGAACCATTTAATGGTAAGTTTGAACAATTATCACATTCTTGCAAAAGAACTTTCCCTATTTGCATACCAATTTTAGAAAGTGTTTACTATTCAATCTATAGTACATTTCCTTTTATACCATTCTTATACAAATTTTTATTTTATACCGCTCTTCTTATATAAATATATGTTCATGGAAAATAATAATTTTTTGAAAAATATCATTGTAAAAATAATTGAATTATTTTATCAATTTATATTTCAAAATTACAATAAAATTTAAATTTGAGTGTAATATTAAATTCAATGTAATATATTTAATCATTTTAACATCTAATAATAATAGAAAAGGCATTTAAAATTATATATTATTTACAACATTAAAATTTACAGTTTTGTTATACTCAATGTTTAAATTATATGAAATCATTAAGTTATACAGTGAATATGTTACATGTAAATATTTTATAAATAACTTAAATAAGTTCTATTTAAATATAAAGCTATTTTTTGTTATTGAATATATTAGTAATGATATATACTATATAGTTTTAATATTTATATAATATTGAAATAGTATACTTATTTAAAATTGTATGAATATTTATATCATACACAAATCATATAAAACTCAAGTGTATAATAATTCTCACTATATAATACCAAATATATAATATGTTTAAAAATTAAAATAAATGGAAAATATTTATTTATATAAATTTTAAAAAAATAAAAAATAAGACTATTGAGCTTGTGTACCGCTACAAATACACAAATTATATTACATTATTCTTTTCTTTAAAATATATAGTTTCACTATAAATTAAAATATTTTATTGACATTTAATTTTATCATATATTATGTTAATGTTAATATATTTACGGCATATAATATCAACTAATATCATTAAAAATCTTTAATGAAAAAGTGATTGTAATATATGGAAAAAAATATCACTCTTTAAGTATTTATACAACTAACATACTTTTCTATGATTACCTAATATTGCACGGTTATCTTAAGGAGAGAAAAAAATACTTATATTAGAGAAATAATTAGTACATTTTCTTATCATAAGTGCTATAATAAAATGTAAATTGTCTAATAGGGAATAAAATAATAATTTATTTAAAGTAATATTTGATTTCAATAGTTTACATCTAATTTAATTAATTTTTATATTTTAATTATTTAAAATATTATTTATATAGTCAAATCCCAAAATATTTAATTCTTAAATGTTAAAATATTATGAAATAACAATTTATTTTTGTTTAAAATATCACTATAATTCAACGCTGCCTCCCATCATCAATGCCATTGAAATTTACAGGGTAAAAGACTCGCAGCAATCAGATACATTCCAAGGAGATGGTCAGCCACGAAAATATGATTTCTCTTTTTTTAAATCCATTTCTTTGGTCTATACTATTGTACAAGATCTTAACTACCTTTTCTTGCATTAAAAAAAAAAATAGTTGATGCGATTACCACCATTAAGTCAGTTTATGGGGTGAAAAGAGATGGCAAGGTGACCCATGCTCCCCTTTAGCCTACTTGTGGGATGGTCTAAATTGTACTTATTGCGGAAATGACTCCCCAAGAATCACAACTTTGTAAGTTATGCTTCTCAAATTAATATTATAGCTTTATAAAACTGGAATGATAACATATATAATAACTATTAATTGTGCAAAATCGGAATTTATCTTCAAGTGGATTGTCAGGAAAGATAGACCCTTCAATTTCAAAGCTCACCATGTTGGAGAAGTTGTGAGTTTTTTTTATTTCATCTAGTCCAATAAATGATCAGACTTGAGACCAGAAAAAAGCTCGTAATTATTTTAAATCTTTTTATTCTTTCTACTATGTAACGTACTTATGTGTCAAGATGTCTTTTGGTACATGTTTCTAAGATTTAAAAATACTTAAGAGGGCCAAGTTATTTGTTTTCCAGGGATTTATCAAACAATAGCTTAAACGATGAAGTTCCTGATTTTCTGTCTCAATTACAACACTTGAAGATCTTGTAAGTTACTTCGTCATTTAATTGGAAGAACTATATATGTGATCCTCTGAATCAGAAAATAGAAAAAGATATTATAGTTTCCGTGTTTTGGCAGAAACTTGGAGAGGAATAACCTCTACGGTTCAATTCCCTCTGCACTTGCTGAAAAGTCGAAGGAAGGTTCCCTCTCACTAAGGTATGAATCTAACTAAAATTCTCAAATTCATAATATGGTTATTTATGGTGATGGTTATTAATTAATTATATTTAAGGCAGTATTTGGGATGTGTTTGAAAGAGGTTAGCACTTATGAGAATAATTTGTAATTTTAAATATATCTATAAGTTATTTTAACCCAATCTAAGAATTTGAGTTTGTGCATAATTCAACTTCAAAAGCTAACTGATAAGATAAGAGTTGCTCCCTATTTGTACACTATTTTGGTCATATTATTGATTAATGTGGGATCTCCAACATTCAATGATAGCTTATGAAAACAGCTCATGACTTAAATGAAAATAGTCCAACCCCATTTCCTCTTTGAATATGGAAATAACTTATAAATAAATGTTTACATGATAAAAACTTTTTTAATAGGCACTCAATTAAATTGTTGATTCAAACCATCCTTAGTCTAGCTTTTTCTGAGATTCTCTTCACCTTAAAAGGAAAAATTGGGTCAAACATATTTTATGAAAAACATTTAAAAATTAAGAAACTTGATTTTTGTAAAAGAAAAAAAAAATTACCTCTCATGTTAAAACAATGGTGTCACCTATATTTTTTCGTAGGCAATAGTTGATCACCGAATTTCTAGGCACAAGCAAAATGAATTGAAGTATCTATGGAAATTATCAATGACTTGTATGGTTTACTGAGACTTAAAACATAAATATTCTGTGATTTCCATGTTAGTGTGGGCCAAAATCCATATCTATGTGAATCTGGTCAATGCAACGAGAAGAAAAAGAAGAACATTGTTACGCCCTTAGTAGCATCAATTAGTGGGGGTTTGATTCTTCTAGTGGCCGTGGCAATATTGTGGACCCTTAAAAGGAGAAAATCAAAAGGTAATGCTGCAATCATAAAAGATTCGTAATTTTTATCGATAATTTGCCAAACAAATTCATTCTTAACCTGTTAATTTTCAAAACTATTGTAGAAAAATTAACAGCTTTGATGGTAGAAAATGATCAAAGTGAGATCTCACTGCAATCCACAAAACAAATGATTCATTACTGCAACTCAAAAAACAAATTATGTGTTTTGACAGTTTTGTTAACTCCCCTTTTTTCTTTTCAATATGTTTGCCATAAATTTAATTTCAGGATTGGAGTATCTGCAAAATGGTTTCAAGCCACCTATAATCCACAGAGACGTAAAGTCTACAAACATTTTGTTGAATGAACACTTCCAAGCAAAATTATGTGATTTTGGTCTATCCAAAATTATCCCAACTGATGGGGGATCTCACGTGTCATCTGTTGTTGCTGGTACTCTTGGTTATCCGGACCCTCAGTAAGTACTTCAACTATTGTTCTATCCATCATTTTCTGGGAAAGTATACGTGTGCTAATCATAGTGAGAGTTTCTACGTGGATATTTGAGTTATCACCACTTACTCTGACAGAAAATAAATTGGGTTACATGATTTGTCTTGCAGCTACTCCATATCCAGTAGATTGACAGAGAAAAGTGATGTTTATAGCTTTGGAGTTGTTCTTTTGGAAATAATCACAAATCAACCAGTAATGGCATGGAATCAAGAAAAGGGTCACATAAGTGAACGGGTTAGCTCCTTGATTGCGAAAGGGGATATCAAGGGCATTGTTGACTCAAGGTTAGAAGGAGATCTTGACATTAACTCAGCTTGGAAAGCCGTAGAAATAGCAATGGCTTGTGTTTCTCTTAATCCCAATGAAAGGCCAGTCATGAGTGTGATAGTGTTTGAACTAAAGGAGACTTTAGCAACCGAATTAGATCGAACAAAACTTAATGGTGGTGCCGATCCCAGCTATTCAGTTGAACCGGTCAGCGTGAATCTGGACACCGAATGCATGCCCCTGGCTAGGTAAAAGCTTATCCAAGATAAGAAGAATAAAATAATGTTGTCATAAATAAGTAATTTAAGTGTGTTTGAAGACGGAGATGAGTTAATGAAATCAAGCCACACAAGGGGAAGTGACGTTGCATGAGAAGTTGGTCAGTAGGTGCTTTATTTTTCCGTACTTATTCTGAGTGATATTTGTATAAATGCTACACTTGCTTAGTTGTCATCCGTGTGAATCTGTCTTTGGGAGTGGTGATGGTACTGTAGTGTGCAAACAGAGTAAAAATAAATACTGAGGACCGAAGGGAATTGAAAACCAGTCTTATTTATTTTTCCTTGGATAAAATTTATAAAATAAGTTATTTTTATTTTGCCCTCGTATGTGATGAATGAACGTAATTTCATTTTTTAAAAGTATAGTGTTTGTTTATTTTGCTTTAACTTAAATTTAGTCTACAGTTGATTTTTGTACTAAAACTTTCAAATTTCCAAACCTACCTCGCGACTGCATTGGTTTTAAATTATACAAAACTTGTAACAATGCTTTGCAAATTAAAGGAATTGTGTTTTAAAAAAATTAACCAAGAAATGCGAGTGTAAGTTTCAAGTTAAAAAGATTTTTATATCTTCACATTAAAAAAACTTAAAAGTGTGAAATATACTAAAATGGAGAAGATGGGAGTGTAGATTTTTCTTACCTTTGATTACAAAAGATATTAAAATTCGAAATTGCGATATTAAAATATAAGTTAGAAAAAATGTAGAGTAGTCATCAACATTTTATTTGTTGAAAAATATTGGAAAACTCATTTAAACAAAAAAAAAAGGTTTTCGAAATTAAATTTCAAATTTAGGAAACGACTATCCGTAAGGAAGATATTAATATCATATATGTACATTGAAACAGTGACTTCTAATACATTAAGCAAATTGTTAACAAATTCTAACATATTTATCTAATCCTAAAACATAACTGAAAACTAATTATGAGAGATAAAATCATGAGAATTTTATTTATTCATTCTTTCAATTCTTTATTATTGTTTATTCACTTATTATTGCATATTTATTTTATTTTTGGTAATAATTAAATTTTAATAAAGAAGAAAATTAAAGAAATTTTTTGGGAACGATTTTATTTTTAATAAGGGATAAAGTTGAAGAAAATATTTCTGGAAATGGTTTAATAATTTTTAGTAAAGGGAAAAAATTAGAAAAACATTTTTTCGGTTTGACAGAGGTGTCTACTACATATCTTTTGGTACAATAAAGAATTCAAAGTTACATAATTCTTTTTACATATTGTGAATTGGTTGATGATTTATTATTTTTAAAAAGAAATTTTAGGATTTCTAAGTTGTTACAAGTCATACTCTTAAAAACTGGACTAACAAATTAAATGTGTCACACCCAAATCAATTCTTTAAAATAATTTGATTATTTAAAAAAAATTGATTCCAAAAAGAAGTTTCAAGGTCACCAAACTGTCACAACTTGCGTCTCAAAACATAAGATTAACAAGACGTCATATTCAAATTGACTCATTCTTGACAACAACAACAACTAATGATAGATTATATGAAAGGAATTTAAGAACACTAAACTGTCTCAGCTTGTAAATCTTAAAAATGGGTGTGGAATTAACAAAACTGTCACAATGGAGTTAATCCCCTAAAATAATTTATTTTTTAAAACTTGAGGACAAACAGTGAAAGATAATATGTAGATGGTGACTTTTTGGTATTTTTCAAAAAAGAGGGTATTTCAAGACAATTCACAATTTCGCATACACCTCAATAGAATGGTGTGGCAGAGCAGATGAATAGAACTTGCCTAGATAGAATAAGAGTTATGTTGAAAATAGCAAGATTGGCCAAATCTTTTTGGGCAAAAGCAATTAATAATGTCTGTTTCGTGATAAATCGATCACCATCAACAACAATTGATTTAAAGACACCAATGGAGATGCAGAACGGTAAACTAGTTGATTATTCTTCTTTATATGTGTTTGGATGTCTTGTGTACATGATGTACAACTCCCAAGAAAGAACAATGCTAGATCTAAAATCTAGGAAATGTATATTCTTTGGTTATGTTGACAATGTTAAGGAGTATCACTCGTGAGATTCCATTGCCTATAAGGTTGTTAGAAAGGATGTAGTCTTTGCAAAAAATGAATTGCAAAATGAGCAAAAAAATGACAACACTACCAAAGACACTACTATAGTGTAGATAGAGAAAAAGTCTAGAGAAGATGACTCTTTTGAAGCATAACAAGAGCCAAATAAGGTCAATGATGAAGAAGTTCAACAAATAACACGTCAGATAAGAGAACCATCTTAGCACCCAGACTATGTCATGGCAAGCGATGATGCATATTTTCTTCTTACTAAAGAAGGAGAACCTTAACTTTTCAAGAGGCTTTGAGTAGTTTAGATGCTTCTCTATGGATGATAACAATGCAGGAAAAAATAGAAGCTTTACATAAAGACAAGACATGAGAACTTGTTGAACTTCGAGAAGGTCGAAAAGCCATTGGGAATAAATAGGTTTACAAGATCAAACGAGATGGTAATGATCAAATGCAATGATATCATGCAAGATTGTTGGTCAAAGGATATGCTCACATTTGATCAAGTGGTCTTGTAAGCAACATATCGTACATTTGATTGAGTCAATCATATCTCCTTCCTTTTACATTTTCTTTGTTTACTTAGAGAAAAATTAAAAGAGAAAAATAGTTTTTCCTGAGGTTCTCTTGGTATTTGTATTATCTTGAGAATTGTTGTAATTTCTTCCTAAAATTCTCTTCTATTCTTGCACATTATTATTTTCGTCAATTCCTATCTTCTCATCTCTTATTTTATCTGCGAATTATTATTTTATTACTCTATACATATTTATTGAGATTTAAAACATAAATCTTCCGTGATTTCCATGCAAGTGTGGGCCAAAATCCATATCTATGTGAATCTGGTCAATGCAACCAAAAGGTCGACAAGGTAGAGAAGAAAAGGAGGAACATGGTTACCCCTTATTAGCATCAGTAAGTGGGGTTTTTATCCTTTTGGTGGCCATGGCAGCCATATAGTGGAATCTTAAATGGAGAAAATCGACAGGTGATGCTACAATCATTAAAGATTTGTAATTTTAATTGAAATTTTTTCAAACAAATTCAATTTTGACCTTTTAATGTTTAAAACTGTCGTATGATACTAAACAGCTTTGACGGTAGAAAAGGATCAAAATGAGATGTCACAACAATTCACAGAACAAGATGATTAATTACATCAATTCAAAAAACAAATATATTCATACTCTGATGTCCTTAGAATCACCAACAATTTCAATACAACTGTTGGTAAGGATGGGTTTGGAGCAGTTTATCTGGGCTATATCAATGACACTCCAGTTGCAGTGAAAATGCTTTCCCCATCGTCTGCTCTTGGCTATGAACAATTTCAAGCAGAGGTAAGTTATTAATCACTTTACAATTAACTTTTGAGGTCAAGAATAAATATATATGGCTAAACATGGCGGTGCTTTTGATCTTTAGGTTAAACTTCTAGTGAGAGTACATCATAGAAATCTCACCTTCCTTGTTGGTTATTGTAATGAAGGAAGCAATAAGGGTCTTATATACGAGTACATGGCTAATGGAAACTTACATGAACATCTCACTGGTTTGTTCCCAAATAAAGTTCATTGCTTGTTAAAAATTAATGAAAATCAATTTCCAAATTAGTTTTGTATTCCCTCTGTATATGGAAATTTTCATATTGGACAACTGTTATAAGAGTCATATGACTGACTTCTAGTCAACAAAAATGAACACGTATAGAAAGTTACAGAACTTGTTCCTACAGGTACACAGCAAATCAGAATTCTTGACTTGGGAAGACAGACTTCGTATAGCAGTGGATGCAGCCTTAGGTGAGGAAGTAGACTTAAAATTATGTGTTTTGTTATTTCCCCTCTCAATATGTTTGCAATAAATCTAATCTCAGGATTGGAGTGTCTGCAAACTGGTTGCAAGAATCTTATAATCCACAGAGACGTAAAAAATCTACAAATATCTTGTTAAATGAAAATTTCCAAGCAAAATTATCTGATTTTGGTCTATCCAAAATTATCCCAACTGATGGGGTAACTCATGTGACAACTGTTGTTGCTGGTACTCCTAGTTATCTGGACCCTGAGTGAGTATTTCAATTATTATCCTATCCGTCATTTCCCGAAAAAATATAATGATTGTATATACGTAGATCATGGTTCTAAATTGCGGTCCGCAACCGCAATTGCAGCCGCATCAACCGCATTTTCCCGCAATTTCCCGCAATATTAGGGATTTCAATGAAATCACAACAGCGACTGTAACCGCAATTTAGAACCATGACGTAGATATTTTAGTTATCATCACAAACTCTTAAAAAAAAAACTGGGTTATATGATTTGTCTTGCGGCTGCCACATACCCAATAGATTAACAAAGAAAAGTGATGTTTATAGCTTTGGAGTTGTTCTTTTGGAAACAATCACAAGTCAACCAGTAATAACAAGGAATAAAGAAAGGACTCACAAAATTGAATGGGTTAGATCCTTGATTGAGACACGGGATATCAAGGCCATCGTTGACTCAAGGTTAGAAGGAGATTTTGAGATAATTCAGCTTGGAAAGCCGTAGAAATAGCAATGGCTTGTGTTTCTCCAAATCCCAGTGAAAGACCAATCATGAGTGTAATAGTGATTGAATTAAAGGAGGCTTTAGCGACCGAATTAGCTCGAATTAAACACAGTGATGTCGGTCCAAAAAACTCAGTTTAACCGGTCAACATGATTCTAAACACCGAACTCACTCCCCTGCCCAGGTAAAAGATAAAAATAATAAAATAATGTTGTTATAAATAACTAATTAAAGTGTGTACGAAGATGGAGTTGAATTAGGAAAGTGCGTGGTCTTCCTCTTGCAAAATTCCAGAATGAGATCAAGCCACAGAGGGGAAGCGATGTTGCATAAGAAGTTGGTCAGTAGGTGCTTTACTTTACTCGTACTTTTTCGTAGTGATACTTGTATAAATGCTACACCTGTGTTTGGGAATGGTGATTGTAAAGAGAGTAAAAAAAAAAAAAAAAGAACACTAGTGAGAAATGAAAATTAGTATTCAGAACAATGACAATATGGTTAATTCAGTGGCTAAAATGGAAATTTTAACAGAAGATTTTGCTGGGAATATGGAATTAAGTAAGCTAACTAATAGAAAGATGGAAATCAATGCATATAAGATGCAGAGCGTTTGAGGAAGGAGAACGCCCCGCTGTTATATTGCTTTGTTGCACAAAAATGAAGAGAGAAACTAAATGAACGTACACGTGCATTTTGCACGAAACTTCTTTCGTAACATTTATCATTTTCCTTTAGCTAATTATGGCAGCTTATTCAAGTCGTCATAGTTCCCATACATGAAAGAAGCAGTTCTTACAGTTGACAACGTTATTTGGATGTCCTAGTGTGTAGCAATTCCTTTTCCCCTCAGGAAAGCTCCTCACAGTTGAGAACGTTATTTGGGGTGTTTCAGAAATGAACTTGACGGATATGTTTTTGCTTGTTCCAGTGCCAATGAACTGTGTGTCTGAAGTGTAATGAACCCGAGTTTTGCCATCAATATAGGCAAGGTCTTCTGCTATCCCAGAGTCAATGCAAATAGAACCTAGAATTAACACAAGCTGACATTAGAAGAATTATGGATGTAATAATAAAGATTTTAGTAATTATCTTAATCCGTTAAAATTATTAGACAAAATTTTGATGCAAGCTCGTAGTAGTAGGAGAAAATTCTTTTCAGTTACGTCATCTAGTTTCCTTCTTCCTTGTTTGTAATTAGAGGTGGCAAAGCAGATTGAATTTGAGAGGCCAACCAAAATCATAGATAGACTAAATGAATTAGCCATCTGGTCCGCCTCATCCAACCTGCCAACTCAGCAGCTCTAGGTGAGTTGGTCTGTCAAGCTATTATTATTATTTTTTGGATTATGTTATTACTTTTAGTAATGTCACTGTGTCACCCTCAATTATTTTTAATGGTACACCACATTATATTGCTGTTCTTTTTGATAAAAAAAGAAATTATTGTTACAATCCAGATTTTAAAATTTTTATAGAGAAAAGTTTTCTAGAATAGATAAAATATATCCTTTACTTTAGCAAATAATTAATGAAAATTGAAAGGTGTAAAATAACGATAAGATTCAACAAACGAAATAGAACCGTTGCAACTGAAATGGTATGTTTTCATTTTGACGTTGTGTTTTGGAAAGCTACATGTTCTTTTTCAATCATATTTTTCTTTTTATTTGTTTATTTTAACGAATATCCTAAAGGACGTCAAAACTTAAGTGCAGTTACTTAGGTGCTTTTGGTATGGTACTCCGATCAAAATTAAAATTTCACCTTGGTAATCTGCATACATTAAAGATCAATACAAATTATTGAAGTGAAACTCTAATTTTAATTAGAAAACAACACTAAAAACACTCAAGGAACTGTATCTGAGTTTTGTCCTATTATATGAGCAATATTAGTAGATTGATTTTATAATTGTTGCAAAGTTGATGTATTATAATTAATATAATTGAAACTCTTTAATTCCAAAGAGGACTTTGATTTAGAATGAATTCAATTAGTAACTACATTCAATTGATGAAATTGAGGTTATTGAAAAATAATCTCATTATTTTTTCTCTTTTATTTTTGACAGCCAACCCACTAGCCCACCCATAATAAACAAGGAGGACTAGAACTTTCAACCGACTCACAAAATAGGGCTAACCCATCCTAGCCCACTTTGCCACCCCTATTTGTGATGCATAAAGTACTTGTTTGTGGCCATGACTATGGACTTTCCAGTTAATTCTACGATGGTATATGCAAGGACACACCACAACGTGCAACGTCCAAGCCCAACAACTCCATGAAATTTCAGAAAGAGTTCACTATTTGCTATAAGCAAATATTATCAATCCTTGGATATGTTTTGTGATTGGAAGAAAAGGATAAGACATTTATTGTAGAAACTCGTATAGAGTGGTTGGGGAATTTATAATTATAATAGTCTGTATAGGAGGAGATTTATGACACCATGTTGATATTTAAACTTAGAAGTGCATTCAATCCGTGGACCAGACAGATTTCATAGATCAATGAGCATAAGTTACTCGTTATTGGGAAAAAAAGAGTCTTAGTGAAATTTTGTATAGTCATCAAAAAACCAATAATACATGTTTTTACGAGATACCTTGTCCTTGCTTGGTGACTATAGGCACCCTATCTCTAACGTAATCCTAAAGTCATGTTGTACATCTGGTATGCATTTGGTACTCGTGGATTTGTAGCGAACACGTACCAAAAACATCTGGTATGCATTAGGTACTCATGGATATGTAGCGGATACCTAGTTTGGAGGAGTTATATGCTATTTTTGGTGTATCATGAGATGACTTTAACCCTAAACAGATCTAACCAAGGTCTACCTATTAGGGGGCAAACTCGAACTCGGGTTGTGCCCTAGGCTTAATCAATAATAGGCCCATACCCCAATAGTTGAAATAGGATTAACCCTAAGAAATCTGAAGATTTAATTTTTATACATACAAATCTTCATCCCCTCTCAAGAGAGGGTAAGACTTATAATGGGGTGAGAGCAAAATTTAGGATATTGGTGGAGATGAATGAGATCCATTTGAATGGGCTAAAATTTTGAAGTTATTACTTTTTCTCTTGATGAACTAGATTTAGAGACATTTCTTTTCATTGGTGATAAACAAGGAAATGATGAGACTAAAACTATTAAAAGTGTGATGTTATAGTCATGCTTATAACATTTACGTATTATAGTTTTTTATTGTGAGATATTTTTTTGTCACATTGAAGATTTTGATCTCCTTTTTTTGTTATAAATTATGTTTATTTGTGTTTATTATTTTTACAATTTAGTCATGTTTATATAAAATTATAATTTTTAAAAAATTTAAATTAAAATATTTGTATCTTAAATTTTTGATAAATCTCATTTTCCATACTCGTATTTATACCTGGTACCGCACCCATATTCATGCAACATAGATCGTATGATTAATAATTGAGGGTGGGTTGAAATTGGAATAGAACGAGTTCTTCTTTTAACCAGATTTTTTGATAGGAATGTAAGCTAATGAAATCAAAAAACAAAACAAAACAAAAACAAAGAGTTAAAATTGAGAATTTCCGTAAATGTAGCTAATTGTTTAATCTGGCGACTTGGTTGTGTGAGAAATGTACAAACCCAATACTTCATCCTTACATATAGCCAATAAAAAATTAACAATTAATAAAATAAAATAAAAATGTCAACCTGTCAAATAAAAGAAAAATAAAAAGAATCTAATATTTAATATAAAAAGGAAAATCACAACTCTTTCCTCCGTCTACGTAACTGTATCATTCTTTTTTCGTATTGTGTTAAATTTGTTACTATAAAATCTATGCTGAAAGCAAAAATGTATATATGAAACTATTAAAATATTTTTTTAGATTTTTTTATTACAATTCTTAGACTTTGAAAAGAGAGAAATATGTAAAAAAAAAATCATTCATCTTATTTAACATAATCTAATAAGAAACTAAATAAAAATGTTGAATTATTTTTATTATATTCCAATCAATAAAATAATAAAATAAATAAGGCAAATAATTCAAAAAAATATTCCTAAAAAAAATAATGCTAGCTTACGAAAAAGAAAAAAAAATATAAGACTGTATTTGAATTTTGAAAATATTTTATTTTTATTAATAATTATAAAATCATAATATATATTATTTTTATTTTTAAAAATTTATTTAAGAACAATAAAATGATGTTCTTAATGCGTCGTTCTCTTTTTTATGTTACCACCAAACTAGAAAAAGAATTTTAATTTCCTTTACACTAAAATATCATATGTTAGACAAAGTTTAGAGAATATATTTAAAAAATAAACGAGTAAAAAGAATCGATTGAAGTTAATTACATATTTTCCAATTTTATTTTATTGTTTTATTGATTGAAAGATGATAAAAATAATTCAACATTTTTATCTAGTTTCTTATTAGATCATGTTAAATAAAATGTATGGTTATTTTATTTTATTTTATGTCTTTCTTTTCATAGTCTAAGAAATAAATAAAAAATCTACCAAAATGTCACCCTTAAGTAAGTATCTAGTTTCAGGACTTGATTATAAAATTTATAGTTTAGGGACTTATTTAAAAAAAATCAAAAAGTTCAAGGACCTGCAAATATATTATCCCTAAATAAAACTTAATAATAAGAGACATGTCCTGTAATTTGTACATCTTATAAATTTGTTTCTACGGGTCCTCTTTGTCCTAAAATTTAAAAGAACCACTGAGTCACCCTATACAATAACATATATATGGTAAATTATATAAGAAAGATTAATTGACATTCAAGGACGGAGTTAGAGTCACTTGGCTCGGATCGACAAGCCAAAGTTTGAAACGCAGTGCAGGCCAGGGCTGATTTTCATATAAGCCACGAATTTTTTTTAGCCTATTTGGCCTGATAAGCCTGGTCAAATTAACCCATTTTTTTTTTACATAAATTTATATATTTTTATATGAAAAAAAAATTGTTCAAAAAGGCTTGGTAACTTTTGGGTCAATATTTTTATAGCCCGCCCAGGCTCGTTTGCCTCATCTAGCCAGGCCAAATTGACACTATTTTTTTCGGGCCTCAAAATAAAGAGTCTAGCTTGGCCCACTAGGCCATCAGGTCAGGCCAATTTTGACAAATCTAGTCTTTAGAAAGGGTTATAGCTTTCTTTTTTTTTATATATGTAATTATGTTAAAAAAATATTATTCCCTACATTTCAAAATTAAAAAGTTTTAACACATAAAATTTACATATTAAATAATTTTTGAGTTTTTTTTTAACTAGGTCCCTAATATTTTCCAATTTTTTAATTAGGTCCCTGTGCATAATTTAATTGTTTGTAAATGGACCATTAACCCCAGGGACTTAATTACAAAAATTAAAAAATATTAGAGGCTCACTTACAAATTTTTATAATTTAGGGACCTATTTAAAAAAACACAAAAAGTTTAGGAACCAGCAGATGTATTATCCCTATCATGTATATATAATATATATGACATCATTTCATAGAAAAAAAAAACATAACATATTGTAGTATGTATAAAAAGAGTTT
Organism: Spatholobus suberectus; assembly: GCA_004329165.1. Lineage (NCBI taxonomy): Eukaryota > Viridiplantae > Streptophyta > Magnoliopsida > Fabales > Fabaceae > Spatholobus > Spatholobus suberectus. The sequence goes on from CM014736.1 coordinate 4,438,894, forward strand.
AATTAATTTTCATACATCGTGAATGTAACAATTTTTATATTATTAACTAATAAAAATATTTTAAATATTACTTTTGAAGTAATTATTATAAAACTCAATAATTTTATCATATATGACAATTTATAATTAAATAATAGTATAAAAAATGTTACGCTCTCAATATATTCTAATTACTATAAAAATGCCATAATTTTAGGCTTACGAAATGAGAAGCAATAGAGTAAATAAGAATATTTACATAAAACGAGTAAATAAGAATTGCTGTAAATAGAGTAAATAAAAGAGTAAACTCGGAGAGAGATCTGTTCATAGTAATCCTCTTCAACTCCAGTAAAATTGTCTTTTGGGAAAGATACTTGTGTATTGCAGTATCATTAAAAAAAAAATAATAGTGAAAAAAAGGAAAGGACTGGTCAGAAAGAGCCTCAAATTGTGGATATGTGTAAAGAGAAATAACTTTGAAGGATCAAGTTGTGTTAGCTTGTTCTGCGCGCGCCCAATTCGCAAGTCATGCGACTTGGTACAATGTGTTTTCATGAAAGCAACTCCAAGTGCAGAACTTATCCAAAATATGCAGCCGAGTATTGTGAGGCATAATTGCCCTCCAGTTTTCAATCAGGTGAGTTTTATCATGGAGACATGTTAAATTTCTCCATCAATGGAGACGATAAATTACCCGCAACAGTCAGTTACAACCGGTTTTGTCTATTCACATTTTAACACCAAACGAATTTAAAATTTTGTTTTTACCCCATATATAAATACAATACCCGGTGACTTTCCCACAGATTGCATCCCTGCAGTGGTCTGTTCAACGGGTGCTAGGGTTCTACATTTGAAAAGAAGAATTGCAGATCTGTTGTGTTGGGAAGGTACATGTAAGGCTTCTCATTCCTAAATTCTATTAGCACCTTTCCCATCTTCTACTAACTTGCTTTATCCCCTGAAAAGTTTTCCTTTACGCTGTGTTTGGTAGAGAAGAGAGAAATAGAGAAAAAAGAAGTAGGTAGAAGAGAAGAGAGGAGAAGTAAGTAAGAAATAGAGTAAAAATAGAAATTGTTTGATTGGAAAAAAATAGAGAAAAAATAGAGTGAAAGTTTGTTTTTTAACTTTTGGAGATTTAAAATAAAAAAATAAAATTACACTTATATCCTTATTAACCATATTCGAATATATGGGGCCATATATTCGAATATGATAAACCCATATTCGAATAGATGGTATTGTTGGAGACAAATAAAATAAAAAAGCTCAGGGTATTTAACGAAAAAAGATAATTTCTTCACACTTCTTTGCAAAATTGAGTGGACCAAATTCGACGTGGGGCCCACACTAATTTTAAAAATTTCTACGCCACTTCTGCTCTACCAAATGAACAGAAATAGTATATTTCTCCGCACTTCTTTCGTCTTCGTGGCACTTCTGCGCTACTTCTCGCATACCAAACACAGTGTTAATGTCCCAGACGGAATTGCCAAACAGTGAAGTTTTAAGGGGAGATCTGGGGTTTAGGGAGATATTAGTATGGGGAGCAAGCTATTGGTTTATGAGTATATGCCAAATGATAGTCTGGTGGATTTGCTGCATAGCAACAAAGGAGGGTTGTTGGATTGGCCAACTAGGTATAAGATAGCTGTTGATGCTGCAGAGGGCCTCTCTTATTTGCATCGTGACTGTGTACCTTCAATTGTTCATAGAGACGTGAAATCTAATAACATCTTGTTGGATGGGGACTTTGGTGCGAGGGTGGCAGATTTTGGAGTAGCTAAGGTAGTCAATGCCACTGGGAACTGGAAGGTTTACTGTATTGATTCACAAGAAAACCGATCTTGTATTAGAAATATTATTAGTTTGAAAACCTATATTGTATTAGAAATATTGATAGTTTGAAACATTTCTTTACTATGTTTCCAAGATTGTAGGTAATTTGGTATTAACCAACCAACTATTATGACAGGCACATTGGTAATTTGGTATTACTTAACTATTCTAAGATGATATTGCTCAACAATTCTCAGAAGCACATTACGAAGCATGAGTTTGAATACCTCTTCTATGCTGAATTTGTGGCTCCTGAGAGACGCTAAGCTTTTGTTTTTCAGTTTGATTTGATTTTTTCCCCCCAAAATGTGTATTGTCCTTGTTTATTTTACATTAAAACTTTACTCCGTAACCATGTGAGTTCAATAGTAACTTAAACTAGATGAAGATGATTTAGAATCAGTAGCATGCACGTTGCCACCCCAACAACTTATATGCAGAAATGTGAGATTTGGCCAATAAATTGAAATTACCACACGAACAAATTATATATTAAGTTGTAAAATTAAGACTGAATTGCCCAACCTTCTTTTCTTGTAAATTAAATCAGCCAATGAATTATAGAGTTCAAAAAATGATTTATAGTTGATCTTCGCAGATTCATGTTGATTGATTCTTCGAATGGTGGTGTTAAAAATCACGCACATGCATAGCCTTTTACAACAGCTTCGACAGCTATGACAGAAACTGGACACAGGAGTTAAGAAGCACGCACATGAATAGCCTTTTATACCAGTTTTAATAGTCATTTCACAAACTGGACATAGTTAAAAAACAAAAAAAGAGTGTAGCTTTGATTTGTACTGTAGCTTTGTTTCCTTTCCTGGCCTTGGCCCATTTATCAATAAAAAAAAAAAAAAATTTGGCTAAATTTATAAATTGTGTCAAAAGTAGACCCCACACAATAAATATAACAACTTTACTAGCTAATGGCTCCTACAAGTTGTGGATAATCTTTATGACAAGTTGTGGGTAATCTTTATGGGTCATTGGATTTTAAAAAGTACATCTCAACGGCTAAAACTCATTTTGCCCACGGATGGAGACAAAATATACCGTCTCCATGCTAAACCCAACCTTTCAATCAAGGCTGGTTTACTTTTAGATTTCAAGTTTAGATTGCAATTGCGAGGCGTAGTTGCCAAGTAGGACCAGTGACTCAATCCATTTTTTTTTTATTGTTTTTTTGTGGATGACTCAATCAAAATTATGGCGCTACAAGACGTGGACAACTATAAATATCAATCTTGCATGGTAGTCCCCCTCCCCCTCCAACCTTGGCACCAAAGTGATAATAATATACTATGGCGCTAGTTATATATATGACATTATTTTAGGAAAAAATTTAGATACAGTTAATTATATGTATTTTTTTTATCTTGTTTTCCAATTAAATTTAGAGTTTCACTGTAGTAACTTTTGATAAAAGAATGGCTTTAAAAGTTATCACAAGTTATTAAAGAGAAACCTTAATTTTATTTAGAGAATAAAATCAAAACACTCATGATATAGCTTTTTCTAAGCTTTATATCATTTTATATATAAAAAACGTGTAACATGATATCATATGCACACAGATGTCATAATTTTAGACTATCAAATATAAATTAAGAAATAAAAAGTAAAATAATTTTATTATATATATATATATATATCAAACTTACAAAAAGTCATCTAAAATTTACATTTTTAAATAATTAATAATTTGATAGCATATATTTAATATTTTCACATATGCTAATAGACCTCCAATAGCCAACTCCAAAGCAAATTAGTAGAGAACAATGTTTACATATATAAAAGCAACGAAGACCACAAGTTGTGGGCATGTGTAGAGAGAAATAACTTTGAATGATCAAGTTGCAGTAGTTTGTTGTGCGACCACTTCTAAGTCATGGTCACTTGAGACGATGCGTTTCCATGAGTGAGACAATTGACAAGAAAAAATTGTTTAAATTAATAAAAAATGAATAAAAATTATAATTGAGAAGAAAAAGTCAATAAGAATAAGTAAAACTTCTAATTATAATATATAGATATATAATAGAGTAAATTATACTAATATCTCCTAAGATTTTTTAATTGCACATGATACTCTTCCTTTTTTTATCCCTATACTAACCTCTTTATTTGTTTGAAAAACATTATATTGACACCCTTTATACATTATACTAACTTCCCTTAATTGTTTGAGAAATATTATATCACGTACTCCTATGAGGAATGTTATTAAAAATGTAAAAAGATTATATGTAATTCGAAAAAACTTTAAGAGATGTCAGTTAATTTACTATATATAATAATAATATATTATATATTATAATATTGATATGTTAGGAAAGTATCTTGTCATATTAGTACCTTTTCATATAATATATTATATAACTTCAATTTTACTTTTAATCTCTTCATTTTGAATTATATGCAATTTTAGTTTCTTAAATTTAATTTTGAGTCAATTAATTCTCTCTATTTTAAAAAAATTAGGACGAACTGAAAAAATTATGTATCATAAACTATGTAAGGTACACATAATCAATTATATCGGCGCGGAAAAGAAAAGGCAACAACAAAATAGATGAAGAAAATAGAAATCTGAAAACAAAGAAATGGGCTCGATTCTATTTGAAATTCATTTAAGATAAATTTTACTATCTTTCAACAACTAATTTAATCATTTGAATATTATGAAAATATTGATATTTTTTAGAGTGTAGAAAAAAGGGGATCTTAAAGTCGTGGATCTCCTAATTGTCAATAGCCGTTTTCTGCTCTCTTTATTAGTGCCATCCAAGAATTCAAACAAAAATTTGGACTGAATCCAATAAGAGCGAAATATTTTTATGGAATTCATCAGTGATACGACATGCTATTTTAATGTTTATTCCTTTTTAGATCAATCGTGGGTCCTTTCATCAATTTTCTTATATCTAAAACTTTCAAATTCTCATTTTATCTAAATATTTAACAATATATAATGAATTTGTAATATAAAATAATTTAGAATTTTAATACAAAATTGATAAAATTTGAATTAATGATTTTATATGGAAGAATAGGATTTGAAGAACAAAAATTGTGAGATTTTTTTTTTTAAGAAATTTGATGTCTTAATTGATGACTTATGGAAAAAAGAAGGTTTAAAATAATTTAATTTAATTCAATTTGTAAAGAAATTAAGTAGAAAAAGAGAATGTATGGGTTTTAAATGTAAAAAAAATGACATAAGGATAGCATTTGTTTAATTTTAAAAATAAAAAGATTTAATTATTTAGAAAAAGAACTTTAAGAAACAAAATTACACATAATTTAAATTATAAAAAATCAAAAGTGAAATGAAGTCAATAATAATAATAATACATATATTTGTCAAAACAATTTTGTAGCTTTATAAGTATGTCAATTAACTCATTTGATAAAAAATAAATTATTAGAGGTGTTTAGTTAAAGAACTTCTTTGACAAAGCTATTAACTTAAAAGTTTTGATCTGATAAACTAATAAAAATAGCATATAACTTTCAAGCTATGTCGCATGATATTTTTTTTCTAATTTTGTTCTTTTAATGCAATGACAATTTAATTTTATTCTCCCTTAATTAATACCTTATTTTAAATAAATGATACATGTATATTTAGTTATTTCGTGTTTTTCATTTTTACAAATATATTTTTTAAATAAATTACTCCTCCTACTTAATAGACTAAGGGGGGCCATGACTCTACCAAAATTTTTACGAAAAAATAAATTTTATATATATATATATATATGTAATTATTAAAAATTATTTTATATTTTTAATGAGCTCCAATAAGGGGGCTATGGCTCCCCAATTTTTCTTCAAAAACTATATACATACATACATATATATATATATATATATAATATTAAAAATTATTTATATTTTTATTCGACACCAATAAGATTTTCTATTATATTTTTATATATTTGATCTTTAAAGTTATTTATTCTTCAACTACAAATTATTTTTAGCCATTAAAAGAGTATAGACAATTTCAACTTGCAAATTTTTAGTCATTGAAAGAGTATAAATAAGGTAATATTTAGTCATTTATTATTATTATTTTTATAGATAATTTTATGTTAATCTTACACTTTATGTTTTTGTTTTGAGAACTTCAGCTCTTATAGTAATTTGATAATACTATTTATTTGTTATGTGTTCTTATTAATTAATTGTCTTTTCATTATAATATTTTTTTTTGTATTTTTCAAATCTATTTTTTCTATGACTTTTATATCTTCATCCTTGTTGGTCCTCGCTGATGCCATTGCCACGGGCACCCAACACTCTCGTGTGTAGTTTGTTTGTTCTTTTTTCTTCTTATTCCTCATGTACCCAAAAAAAAAAATAATCCTCGTTTTTGTATAGGAAAACTTATAAAATATAACTTGAACATGCAATTTTTTCTTGTGGATTTCTTATGCAGATTTTTTCTATTAATTTTGTGATTTTCTTGCAAATATTTTCTGCAAATTTTACTATAATTTTAACAAAAATTATGATTAATTCCTTAAATTTGATGAAATTTTGTGTGTTCTCATACAAATTTTGTTTGTATAAAAAAAAATAATTTCAAAAAAGCTTTCGGATAAAGTTTTTAATTTTTTTATTCAATAACAGACAAAGTTATAAAAATGGTAAAAAAAAAAAAAAAACCTGAAGAGTGTTATTAATAAAGTAGCAAAACATTTTAATGTAATAAAAAATAATTAATATTTGAATGATACGATTAAATGTTTAAAATTGTCCATAAAATAATATTATTAAAATAATTATATTTAATTTATATATTATATTTTTGATTAATTTGGCTCTTTTATTTTATTTTTTTTCTCAAGTCCCGCAACCGGTGGTGGACGCTGGAATAAAGTTATATCTTTTGTTAATTTTGTCCTGCAATCAATCTTACCTAGTCAATAGTCATCGTTTTTTTTGGTATGGCATTTACCGGTACAACATTTTCGATATTGACTTCTATTGCAAGGAACAAACCGTCACCTTGTTAAATAGTTTTGAGGACGAAATGATAAGGTCAAAATACTGCTACCCTCGAGCAGAAACACGTACAAGAATATCTGGACCTGGGACTGGGAGATCACCAGTAGCCGCCGAGAAACAGCTGAGCCGGAATCCTTCGCAACAAAACCGGTCATAACACTTTGTCTACAAGGAGGAACACACGGTGGGTTTACTTTAAAGACGTGGGTTCAGGATATATGTTTTGTTATGGGTTTGATTAATTTGATTTTTGTTCAGAACTTTCTGTTGTGGTAGGATTAGGATATATCATATATTACACTCCCCACACATCATAATCCCCAGTTTCATAGGCGTTTTTTAACAGTAAAAGAAAAACAATAAAATATATAAATAAAACATCAAATTACTGTTACTAAACTGGAAAGTACCCGTGAGTTTAATTGACCCCGGTAAGCAAAGCTTAACATATCCAATCTTAACTAGTTCTGGCAGTAAACTAAGGATCAAAAAATGTACATCTTGATATTCATTGTTATTTAAGTGGTATATATTCGTAATATCTGATTAAAAATACCACATACATATGAATTATGTATTATGTATTATGACACGCTTACGTAAATCAAATATTAATGTGAATTATGAGTTTAAAAATGGTATTAGATCTTCAATTTGGCAATCGCAATAATGTTCATTTAGACAACAATGGTTGCTGAATGGAAAAAAAAATGGTAAAATGGATATAAATATTCTGCATATTCAGTAATTTAAAAATCTGTTAAAAACTAGTGTTTAAAATTTACGACTAAGAATGGAATGAGACGAGTTTCGATTTTCTTTTTTTATTGACAAATCAATTTTCTTTACATTAGATTTAAATTATATATGATGAAAATTATATTGAGTTTGATAATTATTTTAATTAAATATTAACTTAAATTATATATATATATATATATATATATATATAGGGAACATATTTAGTGAGAGTGATATCTTAATATGAGAGTGAGAGGAGTAAATTTGGGTCATTCAACCATATATAGATGGTCATGATTTAAAGTTATGTGACTACTTAAAAAGTCATATATTTTGTATGTTTTAATTTTAATCATTCATGACAAATCTAATAATTAATATTTTTTCTCTCACTCTCATGAAAAAAGTCCTCTCATTTAATACGTCCTCTCTCTCTCTCTCTGTATATATATATATATATGGTCAGATCCGTTGACACTAAGTGTCAAAGTTAGTCAAATTATACATTCAATAACTTTTTGTAGAATGCATATTTAACCAATCCAACATTAAATTTGATGTTCTTATTAATTAGATTAAATATACAAAATTTTATATAATTCCAAAATTATTTAATACCTCATTACATCACTTTATTTTAATATACAATATAATATTAAAATATATGTAAATATTCAATGTTAGATAACATATCTAAAAAGGTACAAATGATGTGAAATTTGATATACATGATCATGAACATAATATCACACAATTCAATGGTTGGGTTGGTTAAATTTGCACTCTACAAAAACTTATTGAAAGTATAATTTGACTAGCTTTGACACCTGTTGTCAACGGATCCTGACATATATATATATAAAAAAGAAAAGGATTCTTAATGTAAGGATTATTTTAATGCTGCTTTTATTATTTTAAGAACTTATTTCTATAAATATTTTAATGATTAAAATTAATGTCACGTTAGTTTTAAAAAGATTAGATGAGTAGTTTTGTTTTTTAAGTAAATTATAATATTTTTTTATTATCGTATATATTAATTTGAACAAATACTTATTTAATATTGTTATTAACAAATTTTGAATGATTAATATCAACAAGAGTAGATTATTACATAATTTTCAAATTTTGTTCCCTAGATACAAGATCCCTGGATACAAAATCTAGTTTATATATATAGACGATTAGTACATTACTTATTTAAACAAATACATTGTCAAGCATTTTTTATTAAAATTTTACCTTTTTCATTAATTAAAGTTAACCAATTCATAATTATTTTATCAAAGAATAACGTAATTTTGACTTCTCATTGCACCATAAGATATGCAAAAACAGGAATTAATCCGTTAAATCAAAAATAATTTTATTTTATTTTTTAAAAAGGTTAAAATAAATATTTTAAATTTACAGAATAAATTTATTGCAATTTTTATACGATGAATATACTATTAGGGTGTTGTGAATTAGTTTTCACTTTATTGTACATAAACCAATTCTTGAATCTAACATGATTTTCTTAAATTATTAATTAAAATTTTTTGCAAATCAAATAAAGAATTTAATTTTGACATATTGTTATTGTATTTACACTGTCAACCAATTAAAAATTATTCAATCTTTTAAAGCAATTATTACAAAAGTCAATAATTTTCAAGTATATATATATATATATATATATATATATATATATATATATATATATATAACAATGTATGATTGGATAATAGTGTAAAATAAAATTTATGTTCAATTAAATTCATCAAGTAAAATTGACATAAAATCTTTTTTTTATTTTCTTTTAATTATTTTTGTCGTTCTGTCACCATCGTCATTGGCACATTCTTGATTGTTTTTTAGGCTAAACATGTTTTTAATCTTTACAATTATGATAATGTAAGAAGGTCAAAATGAATTAAACCTGATGGAATAACTCATTTAACTCGTCAAAATGGGTTGGGATGAATTGTGTGATTCAACCCTTCAACATGCATAACTCAAACCCTTGTAACCCATCAATCAACAACTCAACCTATTTTTTGGTAGATTGTAGTTAAATTTACCCATTTTAACATCCCTACGACAATGTTTACTTTTAATCTGAAAAGAAATCTATCTGTTGTTGATTCCTCATTTTTGGAAATATGTAAAGTATGTTGGAAATATTTTATTCCTTTTATTTCAATTTACCTTGATTGATCGGTGACTTTATTATAATTTTTTTGATGGAGATGCATGCATCAATATTAATGACAAAACATGAACGTTGACAGGAATATCTAAGTAAGCAAATCCATCTTCTGACAATGCTTGCAAGGAAGAATGAATAAGCAGAATTAGACATGGAAAGGGACCAATAAATATTAGAGTTAAAAACTGTTTATAAACTACCTTCATTTGACACGTTGACTACGTCGCCTGAGCACGATTCTCTTTCAAGTCAAAGTCACAACATGGCACTCGTATATCTGTCATCCTACAAAATGTCGATGACTTTCTTCGTTGCTTTTTTAGGTGTTCTATTTATTCAAGCTCAGGATCAATCAGGTTTGATAAAGCAAAACATGAACATTTGTTTGGTCTAATAACTTCATTATATCAGTATTTAGTTAAAGTTTAGCTGAAGCTTCAATCCCATGCATATATATGCATTTTTATGTTTTAGGATTCATCAGCATAGATTGCGGAGCTACTGCAGATGTCGGTTATACTGAGTCGACAACAGGCATAAATTATACTTCAGATGCAAATTTCATAAATACTGGTGTGAGAAAGTCAATAGTATCTGAACTCAAAAATCAATATCAACGACAGATGTGGGATGTCAGAAGCTTCCCTGAAGGAATAAGGAATTGCTACAAAATAAACATCACAAGAGGCTCCAAATATCTGATTCGGGCTAGTTTTTTGTACGGAAACTATGATGGCCTAAATATGTTACCACAGTTTGATCTTCTTCTCGGGGCTAACCGGTGGGTTACAGTGACTATATACAATGCAACAGCTTACCAATACAACGAGATCATACATGTACCTTCACTGGATTTCGTACAAATCTGTCTGGTTGACACAGGCTATGGAACACCGTTTATATCAGCTATAGAATTGAGGACTTTGAAAAATGTTACATATGTCCCTGAATTTGGATCACTGGAACGTTACAGGCGGTACGATTTAGGTTCAATCCATTGGTACAGGTGAACTCATACTTTTGGATTAAATCCTTTGCATTAAAAGATTGATTCTATTAGACTTATTTTGATTTAGTTTCTCACAGGTACAAGGATGATGTTTTTGATCGTATCTGGGATACCTATGGCGACAACAATGACTGGACACAACTAAGTTTTTCAATTCCGGCTGATTCTTTCGATCAAAACAATTACACACCGCCAGCAATTGTCATGAGCACCGCAGTTACACCAGTAAATGCTGATGCTCCATTGGTAATAAGATGGGAGCCAGAAGATCCAACTGACCAATTCTATGTTTACATGCACTTCACAGAGATTGAAGTGTTAGCAGAGAATCAGACAAGAGAATTCAACATCATGCGCAATGGGGAATCATGGTATCAAAATTTGTCTCCACGGTACCGGCGTGTTACCACTATATATAGCCCGTCAGCCTTCAGTGGGAAAGAAATTAAATATTCACTTGAGAAGACAAACAATTCAACCCTGCCTCCCATCATCAATGCCATTGAAATTTACAGGGTAATAGACTTCCAGCAATCAGATACATTCTAAGGAGATGGTAAGCCACGAAAATATGATTTCTCTTTTTTTAAATCTGTTTCTTTGGTTTACACTATTATACATGATCTTAACCACCTTTTACCATTTTTTTTTTTCTGCATTAAAAAAAAAAAAAACCAGTTGATGCGATTACCACCATCAAGTCAGTTTATGGGGTGACAAGAGATTGGCAAGGTGATCCATGCGCCCCTGTAGACTACTTGTGGGATGGTCTGAGTTGTACTTATCCCCGAAATGACTCCCCAAGAATCACAACTTTGTAAGTTATGCTTCTAAAATCAATATTATAGCTTTATGAAACCGGAATGATAACATATATAATAACTATTAGTTGTGCAAAACAGGAATTTATCTTCAAGTGGATTGTCAGGAAAGATAGACCCTTCAATTTCAAAGCTCACCATGTTGGAGAAGTTGTGAGTTTTTTTTTTTTTTGGTTTCACCTGGTCCAATAAATGATGAGACCAGAAAAAACCTCTTATTTTAAATCGTTTTATTCTTTCTGCTATGTACTTATGTATCAAAATGTCTATTGGTATATGTGTCAAGATTTAAACATACTTAAAAGGGGCAAGTTATTTGATTTCCAGGGATTTATCAAACAATAGCTTAAACGGTGAAGTTCCTTATTTTCTATCCCAATTACAACACTTGAAAATCTTGTAAGTTCTTTGTCAGTTACTGGAAAAACTACGTGATTCCTGTGTATCAGAAAATAGAAAAGGATATTATAGTTTCCATGTTTTGGCAGAAACTTGGAGAAGAATAACCTCTCCGGTTCAATTCCCTCTGCACTAGTTGAAAAATCTAAGGAAGGTTCCCTCTCACTAAGGTATGAATCTAACTAAAAATTCTCAAATTCATAATATGGTTATTTATGATGATGATTATTAATTAGTTATATTTAAGGCAGTATTTCGGATGTGCTCAAAAGAGATTTAAACTTATGAGAATAATTTAAAATTTAAAATATATCTACAACTTGTTTTCAATTCAATCTAAGAATTTGAGCTTGTGGCTAACTCAACCCCAAAAGCTAACTAATGGGATAAGATACACTATAGAAATGCTTGCAAGACACTCTTTTTAATACGTTTTTTCTAACACATTTTTTATTATTGACTAAAATTTGTTGAAAAGTACAAAATTGTATGGGTCTAATTCCTTATTTAATGAACTCCACTCATCATTTTGTAGTTTTCAATAAATTTTAACCTATAATAGAGTGTGTTAAAATTAGTATATGAAAAAGTATGTTGCTAGCACTATTCATATACACTATTTTGGTTGTATCACTAGTTAATGTGAGATCTCTAACACTCAATGATAGCTTATGAAAACAGTTATTATATAAAAAATATAGTTCAACTCCATTTCCACATTGATTATGGAAACAACTTATACATAAATGTTTACATGATAAACACTTATTCAATAAGCAATCAATTAAACTATTGATTCAAATGCATCCCTGTTCAGCTTTTTCTAAGATTCTCTTCACCTTAAAAGGAAAAATTGGGTCAAACACATTTTTTAAAAATCTTTTAAAAGTTACAAAACTTATTTTTATAAAAGAAAAGAAAAAAAATTTAGTTCTCATTTTAAAAACAATGGTGACACCTATGCTTTTCGATAGGCAATAGTTGATCCACTGAATATCTAAGCATAGGCAAAATTAATTGAAGTCTCTATTGAAATTATCGATGACTTAAGGTTTACTGATATTTGAAACATAAATCTTCTGTGATTTCCTTGCTAGCGTGGGTCAAAATTCATATCTATGTGAATCTGGTCAATGCAACGAGAAGAAGAAGAAGAACATTGTCACGCCTTTAGTAGCATCAATTAGTGGGGTTTTTATTCTTCTAATAGTCGTGGCTATATTGTGGACCCTTAAAAGGAGAAAATCAAAAGGTAATGCTGCAATCATAAAAGATTCGTAATTTTCCAAACAAATTCAATCTTAACCTGTTAATTTTCAAAACTATTGTAGAAAAATTAACAGCTTTGATGGTAGAAAATGATCAAAGTGAGATCTCAATGCAATCCACAAAACAAGATGATTCATTATTGCAACTCAAAAAACAAATATATTCATACTCTGATGTCCTTAAAATCACCAACAATTTCAATACAATTGTTGGTAAAGGAGGATTTGGAACAGTTTATCTGGGCTATATCGATGACACTCCAGTTGCAGTGAAGATGCTTTCCGAATCGTCTGTTCATGGTTATCAACAATTTCAAGCAGAGGTTATTGATTACTCTACACTAGATTTTTGAGCTGAGTAATAAGTATATATGGTGAAACATTGTTGTGATTTTGATTTACAGGTTAAACTTCTAGTGAGAGTTCATCATAAAAATTTGACTTCCCTTATTGGTTATTGTAATGAAGGAACCAATAAGAGTCTCATATACGAGTACATGGCTAATGGGAACTTACAAGAACATCTCTCTGGTTAGTTCCCAAATAAAATTGTCTTCTTGTTAAAAATTTGTGCAAATCAATTTCCAAGTTAGTTTTGTATTCTGAAACTCTAGATATGGAATTTTCATAATGTGCTACTGTATGAGTTGTATGACTGACTTCTAGTCAACAAAAATCTGCACGTATAGAAAGTTACAGAACTTGTTCCTGCAGGTAAACACAGCAAATCAAAATTCTTGAGCTGGGAAGACAGACTTCGTATAGCAGTGGATGCAGCCTTAGGTCAGAAAGTAAATTTCAAATTATGAGTTTGACAGTTTTGTTACCCCTCTCAATATGTTTGCCATAAATCTAATCTCAGGATTAGAGTATCTGCAAAATGGTTGCAAGCCTTCTATAATCCACAGAGACGTAAAATCTACAAACATCTTGTTGAATGAACACTTCCAAGCAAAATTATCTGATTTTGGTCTATCCAAAATTATCCCAACTGATGGGGGAACTCATGTGTCAACTGTTGTTGCTGGTACTCCTGGTTACCTGGACCCTGAGTAAGTACTTCAATTATTGTCTTATCCATCATTTTCCAGGAAAATATAGTGAGTGTTTCTACGTGGATATTTGAGTTATCAGCACGAACTCTGACAGAAAATTGATTGGGTTACATGATTTGTCTTGCAGGTACTACATATCCAATAGATTAACAGAGAAAAGTGATGTTTATAGCTTTGGAGTTGTTCTTTTGGAAATAATCACAAGTCGACCAGTAATAGCAAGGAATGAAGAAAGGACTCACATAATTCAATGGGTTAGATCCTTGATTGCGACAGGGGATATCAAGGCCATTGTTGACTCAAGGTTAGAAGGAGATTTTGACATCAACTCAGCTTGGAAAGCCGTAGAAATAGCAATGGCTTGTGTTTCTCTAAATCCCTACCAAAGGCCAATCATGAGTGTGATAGTGTTTGAACTAAAGGAGACTTTAGCAATCGAATTAGCTCGAACAAAATACAGCGGTGCAGATCCAAGTGATTCAGTTGAACCGGTCAGCATGACTTTGAACACCGAACTCATTCCCCTGGCTAGGTAAAAGCTTACCCCAGATAAGAATACAATACTGTTGTAATAAATAAGTAATTAAAGTGTGTTTGAGGATGGAGATGAGTTAAAGAAATCAGGCCACACAAGGGGAAGTGATGTTGCATGAGAAATTGGTCGGTAGGTGCTTTACTTTTCGTACTTTTTCCCAGTGATATTTGTATAAATGTTACACTTGCTCTTTCTCCTCCGTGTGAATCTGTGGGAGTGGTGATCGTAGTGTAGCGTGCAAACAGTAAAAATAAGTAATGAGGAATGAAAACTAGTAAGGTGTTATTTATTTTTCCTGGGTTAAAATTTTTAAAATAAGCTATTTCTACTTTGAGTTTGTATATGAAGAATGAAATTTATTTTATATTTTCAAAAATATATTATTTGTTTATCTTGCTTTAAATTAAATTTAGTCTACAAATACAATTGATTTTTGCACTAAAAAACTTTCAAATTTCCAAACCTACCACGTGACTGCCTTGGTTTTAAATTGATCAATCATCTGGATAAACTTTTATGTACCAAATAACATTGACCAAAGAGCCAATCATCAAACAATTGAACAAGCCAAATGCTTCCACATTAAACATCTGATCTCATTAAATAACAGCAACAACTATCTTTAACCTCTGGTTCACATTACTGATGAAGACTGCAGTAAGTATAGTTCAATAAAAGTCTAACTGCAAACATTTATAATGTTTGCTTGTGAGATCAAATAACTTTCTGATTAGTTTAAAATCAGGCATTATGAAATCATATCTCTCAAAAGATTGCAACTTCCTTGTAAAACCAGGCATTTGGAATCAAATTTGATAACTTAAAACCATCCACAAGCAAATGCCAGGTATCTGACAGTTAGAGACATGAACAAAAACTAAAATACCAAAAAACAGAAAACAATTAAGACCAAATACATCTGAAAGGAGAAGTTAAAGGTAGCTAAATACATATTAAAAAGGAGAAATGAGGTTGCAACGATGGCAAGCTCCTCACACTTGTCGAAGATTTGTTAGATTTCCAATTGCTGCAGACAGTTGCAGAGAGAGAGATTGGCTAGGCGCTCCCCTGCATACACAAAAATCAAACGGAAACAATGTAGTAAGTAAGCCAGGAGGGTGTGAGAAAGGAAATGTGGTAAAAGAGACACAGAAGAACTAACAGGCCTAACTAATATCAAAGGAAAAACTATGGGTTTGTCTAACCTACCGCAAGTAAAAATGGGGTTAAACAGCCCCATAAAAAATGATTGATGTAATTTTCTATGTACTTAAAAATGATTGGTATAGTATAAAAAATTCCACCAATAATCTTTGATAGGGTTGTTTTACCCCATTTTTACTTGGAATAAGTTAAACAACCTCCCAATATAATTATCAAACTCCACCAAGATGGATATCCACTATCAAAATAATTTCCCTTTCGGATCATACCTTGAAGGAAAACCTCCACATCTCACCCCACAAAGCTAGTTAAAAAAATTACTATTATAAATATGATATTGATTTTGAATCGATAAGTTTTCATGCTCTGTACTTCGATGGAATACACTCAACTAAGATCTACCTGCTAGTTTAATCATGTTAGCATTGACAGTTGATATCTTAAAATCCCAACACAACTCACTTCTGCAAATCTGAAACTACAAAGGAAAGAAAAGGGGAAAATGGGTGCACAATTACACAAAAGCAAACAACAATGCCATTCTTGACATATCATAATATAAAAAATCCAGTACAAAAAAAATTTCCATTACAAGTTTACTACCTCCCCTCCCCTGTTTCTATGAAAGGAAAAGGGGCTGCAGCTGGAGTGAATTACTATGCACATGGCTTGTACAAATGTCACAACACAACTTCTCATAACATTAACACCAAATATGCCAATTACCTATATCACCTAGTAATTTCCAACCCAAATCCTTAACTATTCTTTTGATAATTTTATAACCAGTGGAGTTAGAATTATTGTACAAGTCTGGTAAGTCAACATTCAATTTGAAAGGGCAACCAAAGACACATGCGATGTGTTAAACCAATCCAAATTCTACCACTGAAATGTTTAAGTATTGACCCAACCCAAAAACCTATTATGCAGAACAAACACTACAGCTGATGACTTGATGGAAGCCAAAAAAAACTAGCCAAAAAAACTGGGAAAAAAAAAGTTGGCGTAAATCCAAAGCCATTTAGGAGAGCTAAATCCAACCATGAACCCAATGTCAAAAATAAGAAACTAGTCCACACTTTGTTTTCCTGTACACTGATTCCTCAAAGAACTAGCATGTGGAATGAGTATATGATCCCATTCATGCAATACAGCATATCATTAAACACAAAAATTAACTACAATGAATTTCTAGCTGCCTAACAATACTTCTTTTAAAAAAAGAATTAAAAGAAAAGAGTGTTGTTGCCGGGGACCAGTGAGAGGTGAAGCATCGCATCCTCTGGGGTTCATGGCAATAGGGAAGAAGCCCCTCTTGAGAGCTTCAAGCACAAAGAACCTTGTATTGGTATCCATGCTCCCTTGCAGAGCACCGGGTCATCTTAGAATCTGAATTTGAGTCTAACTCAACCTCAAAAACTAGCTCCAAATGTGAGGATTGCCTCCTACTTATATACTCTATTTTGGTCATATCACTGTTGGATATAATAAAAAAAAACCAAAGAAGACAACAGAAAATGAAGGCTAAAACTCATACTATTTTGATTCATACGTACAATCTTTAAATACAAGAAATGCACAACTAGAAAATAATGACAAATTAAGCTACTCATAAATTTGTAGCAGCCCATAAACTCTCATACTAACAAAATAACTTATAACAGCCATGACAGTAGAAATTCTACCATAAACTCTAATAAATTCTAATAAATACTAATAAACAGATACTGATTCATATTCTTAACACTCCTCCTTGCATCAATAGTTCCAAGTTTGGCTCTCAAGTTCTCAAACCTTCCTTTCAAAAGTGGCTTTGTAAAAATGTCTGCCAATTGGTCTTTTGTCTTACAATACTGTAGCAAAACTTCCCCTTCCTTTTGAACTTCTCTAAGAAAATAGAGTTTAATATTGAAGTGCTTAGTCTTCTCATGAAAGATCAAATTATTTGAGATAGCAATCGCCACTTAATTATCTACAAACACCTTGGTTGAATCTGTTTGAGCCATTTGTAGGTCAACAAGAATTTTTCTCACCTACAAAGCTTGATTAATAGCTACAGTAGCAGCAATGAACTCTGCTTCAGCAGTTGATTGTGCCACAATATCTTGCTTCTTTGAAGTCCAAGAAAATACTCCAGAATCAAATGAAAATCAATAACCTGAAGTGTTTTTCATGTCCTCCAATGATCCTCCCCAATCGAACCCATGGAAATTAAATTCTTGATTAAAAATAAACCAAATACCATAATCAAGAGTTCCTTTGATATATCTAAGCACACATTTAGCAGCTTGAAGATGCACTTCACTTGCACAATGAAAGAACCTTGAGAGAATACTTACAACATGCAAAATATCAGGTCTTTTTGCTATAAGATACATGAGACAACCAACAAGACTCCTGAAATCAGTCTCATCAACCTTTTCTACACCATCTTCCTTACATAGCTTCATCTTGTGAAACATCAAAGTACTCACAAGTTTATAATTCTCCATTTGAAACTTCTTCAAAATCTTTTTTTCATATTTCTTTTGGCTAATAAAAGTTCCTTTTTCATTCTGTTTGACTTCCATTTTGAGAAAGAAAGCCATTTCTCCACAATTAGGACTTTTTCTAAAGCCAAGACTTAACGAGTACTCATCAATCTTGTTGTACTAGGCCCTTGGAGCCTGCTTCAAACCATACAAGGCTTTTTTTAGCAAATAAACCTTGGTTTCCTGCCCTTTAATTGCAAAACCCTCAAGTTGCTCAGCATATATCTCCTCCTACAAATAACCATTGAGAAAAGCAAACTTCACATCTAGCTGAAACACCTTCCAAGCTTTTTATGCTGCTAAAGCAAGGACCAATCTGATTGTATCAAGTCGAGCCACTGGAGCAAATGTTTTAAAAAAATCAACTTCAAATACTTGAGCATATCCCTTCACTACAAGTATGGCCTTGTGTTTATTAATGAAACCATCTGCATTGAGTTTGGTTCTTAACACCCATTTAACACCAATAACATTTTTGTGTTGGGGTCTAGAAACCAATTACCAAGTTTGGTTCTTCACAATCATGTTAAGCTCCTCTTGCATTGCAACTATCCACTTTGAATCCCTTTCTACTTCTATAAAATTTTCAAGTTCTAACATAGCAACATTACATCTTTCATAAATATTAGAAAGCAATCTAGTTCTTTTAACAAGAGAATCATCAACATTTTCATCTTTCATAAAAGAAAAATCAGAAATTTGCTTCCATTCATCTTTCTCCCATCTCCATTGTTTATCTTCAACAAAATAAACATCTTTGCTTATTAGAATCTTACCAGTTTGTGGTTGAAAGACTATAAGCCTTTGAAGTTGTGCTATAGCCAATAAAGATCCCAATCTCTGCCTTTTATCTAACTTATCTCTTTTCATTTTTGGTACATAAGTAAAACAAATACATCTAAAAACTTTGAAGTTAATTTGAACAAAAGTTTTATAGCCATACCATGCTTCAAAAGGAGTTTTCCCTTTCACTACCTTTGTAGGAAGCCTGTTTAATAGAAACACAACTATATTAGTAGCTTCAGCCCAGAATTTCTTTGGAAGTCCTTTCTCATGCATCATACATCTAGCCATTTCCATTATTGTTCTATTCTTCCTCTTACTCACTCCATTTTGTTGTGGAGCGTAAGGGAGTAGTAAATTGGTGCTCAATCCCAACCTCTTCACAAAAAGAATTAAATTTATCTAAGACATAATCTTTCCCATTGTCAAACCTTAAAACCTGAATTTTACAACTAGATTGATTTTCAGTCCAAGCCTTAAATGTAACATCCTAAAATTATTATATTATTTAATTGTTATATGAAAAAAGTATATAATAAATATTACTTAGTTATATAATTATTTAATCAATTAAAATATTAAGTGGTTGAGATAAGAATTGCTAAAATTATTTTGTAAAGTACAAAAGAATGCAAAAGATAAAATAATAGATAATAAGATAAAATTAGATAACTTATGTAGAGAATCCACGTTAAAAGAGAGAGAGAGAGAGAGAAAGACAAACCTCAACAAATCATGTTGGTGGGTAAACATAAGAGGGACAGATAGTTTCTTATCTTGGTTACAGAGTTAGTCTTTTCTTTGAAAAATAAGGAGGGCAGTAGACTGCTTGAGGATTGGGAACAAGAAAGAGACGGAGCCAACCTTGTTAACATAGTCAATAGAGAGAGAATCGAACAACTTTGTTTCAAGAGGTGAGTAAAACATCTATCTTTAAAACCTCCATGGTATTTTCTTGAAGGGTGTAATTTTCTAGGGTTTTTGATAAGAAAAATTTGGGGATTATTGAGATTGTAGGTATTATGTTGAATTGCATATGAATATTCATGTAAAACTAGATAGATAATTTTTTTAAATGGTTGAGATTATCTTGTTTACAAATTTTGTGTGCTGTGACAATATTTATTTGCTAGACGTTACGCAGATTTGTGCCATAGCTTTTTGCTCTTCCTTGCGTACATAATGAATATACTAGAATGGAAGTTTTGGTACGCCTACAACGATTACGAGAAAAAAAAGGAGGGGGGGGGGGGGTAGTGGCGGTAATTTTATTAGGTTTAAGTTAAAGGCTTTGCAAAAGCATATGAATTTATGCATTGAAGCATATTACGTGGATTCAAAATCTCCCCTGGGCCATGTGTTATGTTTTGGATAATGTATATATATATATACCTTTTCCTTTATTATATTGTAACGTGATGTTGCTATTGTGATGCTGTACTTATTCTTATGGTTTAAGTTTATATATATATAAGCTTTTAGTGCTTTTAGCCTTCATTATATATGACTGAGAATATAAACAAATAAATAAGTACGTATACAAATATTACTAATTGTTGTTTATTATATTATAGTATTATTATAGTATGATTTCGAAAATTGTTATTGAAGTATGGAGTTTGGAAATTTATTTTATAGTCATTGAAGATGACGTATTTTTGTTATTGTGAGAGTTAGTCGTTATCTTCTGGGAAGGAATGATGATATACATTTTATTCTAGGAATAGGATGAGAGATATCACCATCTGGGATGGGATATTTATTTATTGAACATATCTACATCTGGGATGAGATATGATATGAGATACCTCCATCCAAGATAAGGAAGGTAGTGGGATGCCATTGCATGAATATGAGCTCATATACCTTAGTGAATCCGGGATTCACAGTGGGTCAAGGACTCACATTGGTTTTGGGAACCAATTATAAAAAGAAAATATTAAATATAAGTGAATCTGGGATTCACATTGATTTCAGGAATTGAGGAGTCAAGTAGAGTGATTCTAGGAATCACTAAGTAGTGTATATAGTTAAGTGTTTGGAATACAAATATTTGGGCATGAAAATTGTTGATTTCATTTTAATCATACGTTTGAACTGAATGTCTTGTACTTGCTTTCTAAAAAAAATATTTTTATGAACATATTTTGTGGGTACCATGGTTGTCATTTTCCGGTTACCGCACCGGCTGAGAACAACACTGTTTGCGAACTATTTTAGAACTTGTTTTATTCACTGGGATTATTATCTCATTAAAAGTGTTGTTTTCAGAACACAAAGGCGACGTTACAGGGACGGAGGAAGCCTGAAGTCATAGTTTTTTTTCTTTGAGAACAATGTTTTTCTTTTCCTTATATAAAGATTATAAATATTGTTTTATTTATTTATTTATTTTCATTATTGAGGTATTACTTCAAGTAGTTTCATCTCTTAAATTTCACTTTCATAATTATTTGAGATTATGTTTAATGTGGGTTATTGTTGTAACGAAGGGCGTTACATTAAACCTCCAAAAAATCCTGCAACTTCATATTTGAATCTCAAGAAATAAATCCAGCACATTTTAGTAAAATCATCAATAAAGGCAATTTAATATCGACTTCCCTTTAAAGATAATTCAGGTTGCAGTCCTCCAAGGTCTGTGTGAATCAACTACAGCTTTTGTGATGCTCCACACCTTGACTATGAAAATGGCAGCCTGGACTGTTTTCCATATTGGCATACACTACAGCTACTTACATGGTCTTCTAATAATGACAAGTCTTCCACAATATTCTATTTTTTTCATGTGCAGCAATGAGGCATGGTTGAAATAACTCAATCTCTTGTGCCAAAGCTCAGTGACATTAATTAGGTTTGAAACAGCAGCCTGCACCTCTTCCATAAGATCTTAAGAGAAGCTTTTTCCTTTCATTTTGATCTTAAACAAATCTTGACCCTTTGCATCTTAAATTAGACACATTTTATCTTTAAACAGTACTTTGTAGCCTTTTGCAAGTAACTGGCCAACACTCAACAAATTTTGATTAATATCTAGTACATAAAGCACATCAGTAATGATTTTAGTACCTGATCAACTTTCAATTGCAATAGTGCCTTTTCCTTTAATAGCTATGCACTCTCCATTGCCTATTCTGACTTTTAAAACAATTGTTCTATCTAACTCCTTGAACAACTCTTCATATGTAATATGATGGGTACATCTGCTGTTAATAAACCAATTTTCACCATTGTTGTTGGTGGCAAAACATGTTACTGTAAATAATTGCTAATCCTCCACCTGTTGTCGATCAACCACTTTAGCTTCAGTTTGAGGTTGTCTTTTGTTCTTGCAAATTTTTACAATATGACCAAGCTGGTTGCATTTGTTGTATATCAAGCCTCTTCCAGCATCTGAAGTTTGGATGGTTGCTTTTTCCACAATGTTGGCATGGAGGATGATTTGTCTTCTCATCTCAACCGTTACTCCCTCTATTGGAACTTTCTCCTTTTTCAAAATTGTTCCAATGGGACTTTTTCTTCTTTCCTTTTTGACCCTGATTGATCTTTAGTTTAGCCTGTAAAGCACCTTCAATCATGCCTTCTTCCCTCATAAGTCTCCTTGGCTTTTGAGCTTGCAAAGCATACACCAGTTCTACCAAAGTAATTTTTGATAGATCTTTGGAATTTTCCAAAGAGGAAATAGTGGATTCGAACCTCTCACAAATAGTTATAAGGATTTTATGAACTATCCTTGTATCAAGAAACTCGATTCCAAGCTACTCACCTTGTTAATGATGCTTAGAAGTCTATCAGAATACTCCTTAATTGTTTCTGACTTCTTCATCCGTTGCATCTCAAATTCCCTGATCAAATTCAACACTTGCATCCCTTTGACTTTCTCATTTCCTTCATACTCCTGCTTGAGAAATCCCAGATTGCCTTTGCTGACTTTAGAGTCACAATTATGGTAAAGATTGCTTGAGATACAGTAGAAAATAGATAGGACTTTGCCTTAAACTTTCATTGTTTTTTTACCTTATGAATCCTGATTTGTGCAACTATTGGATTTTCTGGTCAACAACCTCCCAAAGATCACTAGCATCAAGATAAGCCTCCATTCTGATTGCCCATAAGTAATAATTCTCTCCCTCAAAAATTGGCAATGTTATGGCTGAGTTATCATACCGCATTTTCAACTCTCTATGTAAGTGTTTGGGTGTTTGGTGGAATGCTCTCCTTACCATGTCCCTCAAGAACAATTGAGCTCAGATACCACTTGTTGGATATAATAAAGAAAAACCAGAGAAGACAATAGAAAATGAAGGTTGAAGCTCATACTATTCTGATTCATACGTATAATCTTTAAATACAAGAAATGCACAACTAGAAAATAATGACAAATTAAGGTACCCATAAATTTGTAACAACCCATAAACTCTCATAATAACAAAATAACTTATAACAACCATGACAGTAGAAATTCTACCATAAACTCTAATAAATTCTAATAAACACTAATAAATAGATACTATTGCAACCGGGGTCACGACGAAATGGTGAAAATGAAATAAAGTCAGAGAAGTCGCCACCAAAGTTTATTAAAGGAAAACATATGGAAAAATCCTATGAGAAAATGGTCTCAAATTAAAGATTGAGTTAGCGAGTTGGTTACGCGTAGGGAAGGTGCTAGTACCCTACAACGTCCGTCATAAAGATGATTATCCCTAACTAAATGTGCAAAACTAGATAGCTTCAAAATATTTATTTTACCCCTACAGAAAGAAAATATCTTTATTTTATTATTAAAAGAAATTTATTTAAGAATGAAACATTTTATTTTTAAAAAGAAATTAATTTTATTATTTTTTGAGATCAATAGGAGTGAGCCCCTACTCCTACATATCCTCTAGTGTACTAAGAAACTCAAACTCACATAGTTCTTTGGGTAGAAAATCGTTTTGTTGGTTGATTTTTTTTATTCTTTTTATTATTAAAGGTTTACTTGATAACCAAATAGGAAGTACATCCAAAATGATTATCAATACACCTTTTAATGTTCTTACAATACCCAAATAAGAAGTTCATCCAACATGAATATTCATAAAATCTTTATTAAAAAAAGTTTGTTTTAATTTTTTAGAAATTTTATACAAAAGGCTTTTACAATAACCAACTAGGAAGTGCATCTAAAATGGTTATCATTTCACCTTTTAAGATTTTCATAATAGTCAAATAGGAAGTGCATCCAAAATGACTATCATTAAATCTCTTTATAAAAAATGATAACCAAATAAGAAGTGTATTTAAAATGGTTATCATTAAAAACTTTAATAATGTCCAAATAAAAAGTACATCCAAAATAACCATTATCAAGTTTAATTATTTATTAGAAATTATTCGTTAATAACTTATTAATTAATTTCATATTGAAAACAAATTCAAGAGATATGAAGCTTTAGCAAAAAAATAAAAATAAAAAAAATAATTACACCTTTTTTTTTGTCTATCAAATTATTTTTTTAATTATTCTGTATTTATTATTGGAGAACTGGATGAGAATCTTAAAATTTGATCCTTACAGTTACGTTTGTATTAGTGAGTGATATTTAGTTTAGATTTTAATAATTTTTGCGAGAATGGAGCCTAAAAATTAGTAAAATAACCATTTTGTCCTTAGAAAGTCAGATAACAAAATTAATAGATAAGAATAGTTAGAAGTGTTTTAAAAGTCATCAATATACTTAGAATAATTAATAATAATTTTAGAAATTTTTCTGAAATTTATCAAGATAATTTTTGTGAAATGATCAAAATACTCCTAATTGACTGCGGGAGCAGATTAAAGACTTTTTGACTTCAAAGTATTTTTCAAATTTTATAATAGGTTTATTTTAATTATAAAAATCTTAGTTTGAAAGAAAATTAGTGAAAAATATAATACTCTTATTTCAGTTTTTCAACTATTTTTCTAATATTTGACTATTTAATTCTGAAAAATTGGGAGAAAATTTCAAAATTATGATACCTACCATTATGCTCAAAATTTCAAGAGCTTTCTAATCGTGATTTTTAATAATTTTTCCAAACCGGAGCCCGAAAAAATTAAAAAATGACGATTTTGTCCCTATTTTTTAACATTAAAGACTGATATGAGAAAAAGATTCAATTAACATTAAAATGTCAATTTGAGCTTCGAATCATGTCATATATATTAAAATATAATTTTGGAAGTTTTCTGGA
This sequence comes from Spatholobus suberectus, assembly GCA_004329165.1. Taxonomy (NCBI): domain Eukaryota; kingdom Viridiplantae; phylum Streptophyta; class Magnoliopsida; order Fabales; family Fabaceae; genus Spatholobus; species Spatholobus suberectus. The sequence goes on from CM014736.1 coordinate 4,464,459, forward strand.
AATTTTTTGGAATTTCTGTGTAAAATGACCAAAATACCCCTAGGTATCCGATAAGCCAGCCAATATTGGTTTGATATTCAAAAATGGTGAAAATGGTAATTTCAGTTTATTTATAGGTTAAGTATTTGATTTATAATTTCCATAAAAACTTTGGTATTTATTGAATTAAAATGAATTTTTTATGAATTTTTTAGCTTAAAAATACAAAATAAATACATATAATTCAAAATAAATTAATAACAACTAAAATTTATTATTAGAAATTTATTTTTGATGAAAAATAATGTATTTGTCCAGTTTTTCATTAAAATACATTATTTTGATATTAAATGCTAATTTTTCAAGTTTAAGCGTTTTTATTAATACTGGTTAATTCACATACAGATAAAATTTACACTAAGGAACTTGAGGACAGCTCATATAGCATGTCCCCAAGCCCAGGAGGGGTGATTCACCACCCTAAGTGGTGTATGTGTCCCTAAATTAGATTAAAAATAAATAAAAATTGGATTTAAGACATAATGCTTACATAATGAGTGATGTAATTTTGTGGACACCTAACACCTTCTCCTCCTCTATAAATAGTCATGATTTTGAACCATTTTTCAGCACCTCTCTCTATCTCTCTCAAGCCACCAAATTCTTAGAGAGCTTCTCTCTCTAGAAATTTTTTTCTTTTACTTTGCTTTTATACTAAAATTTTACTAGTTTTCCAACAACTAGTAAAATTCTCTTCCTAGGAGCTTTGCATTAACAATTGCATCCTCTTCATCAACCACCTTAGAGGTAATGGGGGGAGTGAGGTTGGTTCTAAATTATTGTCACTTTGCATGTTGATAGAAAGGGTTTTTTCCTAAACCTGTTTAGTCTTAAGTTTTATTATTATTATTATTATTGTTATATTGTTTGATGTTAAACTTTAGTTTTTTCTAAGTTGTTACTCTGTCCAAATTTAGATTACTAAATTATAATTGCTAAGTTGTTACTCTGCTCAAATTTAAATTATTGAATTATACTTGTTAAGTTGTTACTATGCTCAAATTTAAATTATTAAAATTATACTTGCTATATTGTTACTCTACTTAAATTTAGAAAATTAAAATGTATTTATTTATTTGTTATTTTGCCAAAATTTTAGTCATTAAATTATAATTACTATGTCGTTATTATACTAAAATTTTATGTGATTATGGTATTGTGCAATTTCTGCAATATAAAGCAGAAATATTAATTGTACTGGTGCTCAAATTAAATGAGACCAGGGAAACCTCTGTTTGAGAAGTTAGGAAGTAATAAATTAGTGAGTAATGTAGAGTAAGTGACATGCAGTGACATGACACCCTACTAGGGAAGCTACAGTTTGGTACACTGTAGGATGAAAGGCAGGGACCCATGGTTAGATCTAAAGGATATGGTATCAAGTGGTGAGCGTCCTAATGGCCAAGGTCTCTTAAGTTGGGACAATCACTTAACCAACTTGATAACCTTAACAATTGCTCAGCATCACCAGGATTGGTGAGAGTGTATCTCTATAAATGGATATCCTAAATTGTTATTTTGTTCCTCAATGATAACGAGGATTGTACCATGTGATGATGTTGAGAGAAGTATATGTACTCCCAGTCACTTTTCAGGTTCTGTTAAGAATTATTATCCACTAATGGAGAATATAGATCCATACTGAGTCAAAGATAGTATAACATAGAATAAACTTTAGATTTCCCTTTTATTGTCAACTGGGTTTTATCTTTATTTTATGGTAGAATTCCTATCATACATGTAAAAGTGATATTAGAACAAATCACCTCACTTTATTATTTTTTATTTTATGCATGATTGATCGCAGTTAATGAAGACCCAGCTATTGATGAGAACCTATAGGGCTAGTCTAATAATTTGTTATTTTATGGGATAGGGATAGACAGACACTGCTCTGATTAAGATCTTTTTTATGTACTGGAAATAAGTAGTAACAATTTTGATGAATATTTTGATCTCCTTGTATTTCAGTAATTTTTCTAATTATGAAATCATGATGTACAATTTTACGATGAATACATACAGATTTTATCTTTTACTACCATTTTCAAATTTTGTTAAATTTACAAATTTGCTATTATTAAAAGCGGAGAAAAATTTTACTCATATTTTAAATAAGTAAATAAGCATGGGTTATGTTCAATGTAAATGGGTGTCACAGGAGACAACGAAGAACTTGTGCTGAGGTTGGTGAGGAGTTAACGACCAAGGGCGATCTCACCGAAGAAGGCGACAGAGCATATGGAGAAGCTATTTTTGATGGAGGAGCGTGACGTCGTGGTAGCACAATGGCAGAGATTCGCGCAAGAGAAATGCAATGGTGACTGCGCGTTACGGTGGCACAGCGCCATTGTGGTGGCGCTATACCATTTCAGTGACAAAATGGCAGTCCACTCTATAGAGATTGAGCGATCACACTTATGGCGTCACAGAGAGCAGGGCGAATGTGAGGATTGTGCATATTATTTATGGTCGATGTTGTGGTTGTATGATGTTGGTGATTTTCTCTTCTTTCTTTTTTTGAAAGTAAAATGAAATTGATATATCAATAAAGCTGAGTATTATTTAATTTTGAATTGTTGTGAGAATTGTGTAGTGTTAGTGAAAACAAATTGAAATAATGCGTCATTATTTGTTCTGCTCTTTATATTCAAATGAAAGTGTATGCAGTGCTTAACCAGTACACTCTGTAAAATGCAGAGCATTTAGCAAGCCTAGCTCTGCCTCCTTAAGCTCAAGTATGGATCATAGGTAAAGTATAGGAACTCAAATTGGAGTAATTAGAATGAAAAAAAATAAAAAATTCAAGTGCAATTCAGATACACTAAAATAGAACAAAATTCAAACCATAAGCAATGCGCAAAGTAAACCGTATTGGCATATAAATGGTAGAACAAAGAAGAGGAAGAATACCTTTGTAGATTCACCATTGGAGCAAGAATGTACTCCTATTTATGTTGTACCTCTCTCTTAATTCCACCAACCTTTCACCACCTTTTTTCTTTCCCCCTTCCCGTTCTTTCTTTCCTTTTTTCTCTGCTTTGTTTTTTCCTCTTTTTTTCGAGTGTGATTTCTAGAAAGAATTTGTGAGAAATAATGTGTTTGTGGAAAATGTGTAATCCCCTCAAAAATTTCCTAATGCCCTATTTATAATCATCTGGTCTTTCAAACTTGCTATGCAAGTTACCGAAACTTAGTCTACAAGTTTCCCTAAAAATTTCATTATTTATGTTTTTCTCTCTTTTTTTTTCTTTTACAAAATTGGGCCAAAGGCTACTTGCCCAAACCCTTTTATTTAGAATTTCTTTTTTATTTTATTATTGGGCCATAATTGCTAACCCAAACTTTATTCTTATTAATTTATATCTTTTTCTTTCTCTCATTTTCATTTATGGGCTTAAGATAGAATGGCCCAATATTATTATTAATATTATTTTATATATTTTTCTTCTATATTTACTTTTGTTATTTTTCTAATTACCCAGATAAAATTGAGTGTTCATAGATACTGATTCATATTCTCAACAATCACTAATAAGTGTGGAATCTTCAACAAAATTGTTGGTGGATTTGAAGCATAGCAAGAAGATAATGACACCCTTTAGGTAAATGCTACATAATAGCCAATAGGGATGAGGCTGTAATTTTTGGATCACGTTATTTTTCCACATATGACATACTAGTAGCATATAATATGAATTTGAATTAACTAAATAAAATGCCTTCAAATGCTTCTAATCTTTACTCTTAGTGCCTCGAAGTCCAAAATACTGACTTCTAAAATAAGAAAATACCAAACGCGTAACAAGTCCCAAAAAGAAAGGAAAAATAATGAAAATATGTTATGATTAAGTCCTAGATACTAAAATATGCAATATATCCTAAGTAAAATGCTATGCATGAATGGTATAAAATATAACGCATCAGTTATTATGGTTTTTTTTTTTAAATTATTGGAATTCCATAATGGGTTCTTTGAAGGAGTAATATTCACCGTAACAAATAGATAATACAGTCTATGGACTAAGTGTTCATAATATTCCTATATATGTTATTGTTTGTCAGGACAAAGAGATAATACAACCTATGGACTAAGTGTTCATTGTATTCCTATATAGGTTATTATTCACCGTAGCAAAGAGATAATACAACCTATGGACTAAGTGTTCATAGTATTCTTATATATGTTATCTTTAGCCATAACGAAGGGATAATAAAGCCTATGGGCTTAAAGCTCATAATATTTCAATATATGTTACCTTTCCTGTAACGACGAGGTAATGCAGCCTATGGACTAAGTGTTCATAACATTCTTATATATCTTACCATTTGCTGTGGCGAAGAGATAATACGGCCTATGTACACATAATATGACATGACACTGGATGGGGCAAAACCCCCAGCTTATAATGTGTATGACATGATGGGTAGAGACCTCTCTCCATTTAGTATTTACTAAATTCTTCACAAGTAACCCATTATAGATATATGTCAAATTTTATGAAAGGTCATTACCTTCAAACTTTGAATGCTTATGTATTATGGATGATTTCTAAACAAAATGAGAACTTAATTTGAAAGATAGACATCATTATATATATATATATATATATATATATATATTACATTTTTTTCTCCATTATGTGTTTTAATTCATATTTGGTTGTAGCATTCATACGAGAACTTGGTTTTTCCTCCCCCTTGTGCTCTCTTTGTTTACTTTGCTCTCATTAAGTCTTTGTGACTCACCTTGTTCCTTTCCTTCAAATTTGGAAGTTGTTGAGTAGTAAACTTCCTAGGGTTGTTGATCAACCCAAGAATTTGTTCATCTTTGGTAGGCTTCCATTACATATGATGGTTAGTATTTTGATGACTCCAGTATAATGTAGCTATAGGGATAAGGATAGTCTCTTTATTTTGAGTTGTAGGTGATCCTAGCATTTTGATATACTAATTATGTAACTACCTTGTTTTGAGAAATTACAATAACTATTATGTATGAACTATATGATTCATGGATGAAGTGTTTAGATATGTGCATGTTGAGGACCTACGTTGTGATGTATGGTTCTGACACTTGGCGGCTTTTAGTGTAGTATTATTCTTAGGTTAGCCAGGTTAAGTAAATCTTAGTATGTGCGCCAATCATGGTCCAAGGGTGGGTCTTGACATTTATTTTTTCTTAACTTAATGAAGTTTTTTACATCGGTTTGTAAGGAAATTATTCTTTCATTAATTTGCAATCAATTTATTTGGAAATAATTTCTTTATTAAATTAAAATTTTGGCTTAATTGCATTTTGGTTCATTAAGTATTATAATTGTACGATTTTGGTCTCCAAGTTCAAATTATGCGAATTAGGTCCTTTAAGTATCACAATATTGTATGATTTTGGTCCCTTCATCGAACTTAAAAAAATATTTAACTGATTTTACTGACGTTGCACTGGATGATGACATGTCAATGATGTGGTAGCTGACGTGTTACCTAATACATATGATAACGTGACTTAATTACACTTTTGGTCCTTCAGGTATCATAATCGTGAGAGACCAAAAGTGCAATTAAGTCATGTCAGCATGTGTTAGGCAACACATCAGATGCCACATAATCATCCAGTGTCTACGTCAGTAAAATCTATTAAATATTTATTAGAGGGCTAATGGAGAGACTAAAATTGCACAATTACGATACTTAGAGGATTTAATTTGCCCAATTAGAATTTAGAGGACTAAAATCACATAATTGCAATACCTAGGGGACCAAAAGTGAAATTAATCCTTAAAAATTTTAGTTTTTTTTTCCAATAAACAATGGTTTTGTGATGGAATTGTGAGAGCATAATTTTCTCATTATATTTCATTATCATTCCCTTGAAATTTTTTTTAAAGCAAAGGTATGCAAAGGCATCACAATAATGATTGCAATCCCAACCAAGTTGGCACCCTAGTCATTATCAATCATTTGCAGCACACCTGAGTATTATTGAAAAAAGAAAATAAAAGAATACAAACACATGGGGGGACATAGACCAAACCCATGAAGAGTTATTTTAACCTAAAGTATGGGAGAGCATATCTATTTCTAAAAAAATCTTCCTTAATGAAGCTAGGAATTAAATCCCACCATAAAGAACCTTGTATGGTAATACCATGAGAGGCAAGTTTATTTGCACAATTATTGCCTTCACAGTAGATATGAGAAAAAGTAAAACTCATCCTACTAATTAGCTCTATACAATTCAACCACTTGTTCCGAAGTCTCCAAGGCGCCAAGTCAGGAGCTGTAAAAGCTGAAATCACAAGCTGTGAGTCACACTTTAGCCATAGATTGGGCCATTCTTTGTCATAAGCAATTTCAATTGCTATCATAACTCCAAATAATTCCACATGAAAAGTAAGTGAGATACCAAGATTAATTGAAAAACATCCTAAAGTGGCAACGTTGTGGTCTTTAAAGATTCCTCCACAAGCAATTATCATTCCCTTGAATATTTGTAAGGGAATGAGATTTTGTCACTAATCTGTTGCAAATTAGATTAACAGCAGTTCCTCACTAACTTCCCTCACTAATCTACAATTTTCTTGTAGTGCACATGAAAGAAACTCTTATCAAGTAAATAACATTTATACCTTTTGGATGTCATAATGTGTAGTAATTTCTATTCCCTTTAGGAAAGCTTCTCACAATTGTGAATGTTCTTTAGGATGTTTTCAAAATGAAGGCATATATGTTTTTGCTTATTTCTAGTGTTAATGAACTGTGTATCTCAAGTGTAACGAATATAAGTTTTTTCATCAATATAAGCAAGGTCTCCTACTACCACACAGTCAATGCAAATAAAGCCTGAAATAAAAACAGAATGACATTAGAAGAATTTATGGATGTGATAATAAAGATTGTAGTGCTTAATTTTCTTTAACCTGTTAAATATTTTTATTTTTAGTTTACATTTACATACATATAAATTATTAAACAAATGTCATGCAAGCTCATAATATTGAAAGAAAGAGACAAATCATCTAATTTCCTTCTTCCTTGTTTGTGATGCATAGAGTTTTTCTCTATAAGCATAACTATGTACTTTCTAGTAAATTCTGTAATGGTACATGCAACTAGGACATACCACAATATGGCATCTCCATTTCTATCCATGAAATTTTAGAAAGAGTTCACTATTTGCTATAAGTAGATATTATCAAAAACCTTGTATATGTTTTGTGATTAGAAGTAAAAGCTAAGTGACTATTCTTTGATTTATCTAATTTTTCCTATTATTTTAGAGAGATTTAAGTCACTTATTATAAATTTTAACTCAATTTGTTTTTAAGAAAATGAATTTTGTCGTATTATAGTGGAAGAAATTATTTGTTTTATTCTGCTATTAGATTTAAGAGTAAAATATGTTTTTGATCCCTCAAGTTATTTTGAAATTTGGTTTCAATCTCTATAAAAATTTAATACATATTTACTCCTTATATTTATCAAAAGTGATGTGGTTTTACTTCCTCATTGGGGTCTAAAAACATGTGTTTTTATTAAAAATGTAGGGATTAAAAATGTATTAATTTTTATAGGAGCTAAAACCAACATTTTGAAATATTTAATTAGAAATTTTACTTATTTTTTTCATTTTGATATTTTAATTTTAAGGAATAAAGAATAGAAATTGATGCTCAAATGGATCAACAAAAGATGTAAAATGACATATGGGCCATTAAAATAACGAAGCTAAATTTTGAGCCCAAAAGAATAATCAACACACACACACACACGTATAAAGGTGAAAACAAGGTGAAAATTCATATTTCTTCAAAAATCCAAGTAGTTTACATGCTTCCTTTATCTTTTTTATTTTTCATCTATTTTTTTCATGTCTAGTTAAACCCTCTTTTGTTAGGGTTAGGTGAATGTCAATATAGTTTATGAATATCTAAATTATTAATGAAATTTGATTTATTTATATTTGTGTTTTTGCTTTATGTACTTAATGTTTCTTAAGACTTGATTATCCTCAAGAAGATTGTTTTATCTATTTTGTAAATGAAAATTTGTTTTATGAATGTGATATAAGACATAGATCTTGTAATCTTCTAGGCTAGGACTAGTTATTGGATGTTTGTTATCGTTAGGGACTTCCACTCTTAAGCCTTATTCCTTTATAATTTCACTTAAGGAATTGTAATTCTTAATTAGGAAAAAAAGTTTAATTGTCTAAAGAATTATGATTTAGATAATTAGCAAATTTGGTAGATAAAAGTTAGAAACCAATTAAATTAATACCCATATTAAGTATTATCGATTGTTTCTGCAAAATTTGGTTCTTCTCCTCATTTTCTTCTTTATTCTTGGATCCTCCTTCTTTAGCCTTCTTGTCCTAATGGCATGTCGAGAGTGAGGGGGTACCTGCAAAGACACTCCGACACTCAAGTGAGATATGGAGGCCTTGTTAAAGGATGCAGGGTTTTGGATAGAGATTAGGGTTAGAAAGTGTGCACCTGTCCCCCTTTTAATGTCAGATGTCTGTTACCTATATTACGAAGTATCTTTGCTTTCATTCCCAAATTTGTCGCCCGATTTCCTTTATTAAATTAGTTTCATACTTTCCTGTTTTAAGATGCTCCATGGTGGGGTTGGTTGGCCACTTGCAAGACATTTGGGCAAGACGACTGATTGGTTCTATCCATCAGTCGTCTTTTGCCTGTTCGGCCAGATCGGGGGTAGTACAACAAATTTCCCAGTTACCTGATTTACATTGGGCCGAGCTATATTTGGTGGACCGCCTCAGTCGAAGGCTCTCGGTCGGAGGCTAAGGGGCTTTTCGATCTAATGTCGAAGTGCCGAATCTAGACAGTACATAAGCCCCCCAAGCTCTGAGCTGGAGAAAGCAAAAGAGCTTATAAGATATTTATGTGGTTAGGCCTAATCGTGCTTTGGCATCATGCCCTTTTAAGTTGTCCATTTAGTCTTTTTGAATCATCAGTTTAACCAAACTCTAATCGTGTAGTGATATATTTGAAGTTCGGGTCTTGTTTTGGCATCATTGCGTTAAGCTCAAAATTGGCTTTAGTAATCTAACTACGGCTGAAGTGGAAGTACTTTTTGGCTAGGACCGAATCAAGCATACTCTAGGAGGCGTAGGTCATGCTAATGATGCTCAAGGCATGAGGTCGGGTTGATGAGGCTCAAGGCATGAGGCCGGGTTGATGAGGCTCAAGGCACGAGGCCGAGCTAATGAGGCTCAAGGCCTGAGGCTGAGCTAATGACATTCAAAGTGCAAGGCCAAGCTAATGAGGCTCAAGACACGAGGCCGAGCTAATGATGCTCAAGGCGCGAGGACGCTCAAGGCGTAAGGCCAAGCTAATAACACTAAGGCTTTATACCGAGCTAATGACGCTCAAGGCTCAAGGCCGAGCAGATGATGCTTAAGGCTTTATGCCGACCTAATGACGCTCAAGGCTCAAGGCCGAGCTGATGATGCTCAAGGCTTTATGCCGAGCTAATGACACTCATGGCTCAAGGCCGAGTTGATGATGCTCAAGGCTCAAAGCCGAGCTAATGCTGCTTAAGACTTGAGACCAAGTATGCTTACCGTTGGAATTTAGTGTGAAATTTCGTAGTGGCATGCTGAAGACATTTTTCGAGTATAGAGAATGTGTTGCTTGGTTTGTCCACTCAGAGCAAGGTTTGTTTAGACTTGTTGCCTCCTTTTGGATGACTGAGTGTGTTGCCTTTTTGTCTACATGGAGAGAGGTTTATTTTTAATTGCTTCCTTGAGGACAACTCAACTCGGTCCTCAAGTGCTTGCTTGAGCTAGGCTTGTTGGTTCCTAGTAATGCAAGGCTTTTGTTTAGTGCTTCTTAATCATCCATTATTACAACGTTTAACAGCGTTTAGCTGAGTATGTTAGTAGTATTGATGTCTCCTGCCTTGCCTTCCTTCAGGTAGCAAGCATCCTTTTATGCATTAATTTAGAGTCTTTGTAAGAATCTCAGACATCTTAGTCTGGTATAGGTTCTGTATATCGACCCATAAAGGACTTTGGGTTTAGTTTGGCATAAACTTGGTGTGTAGGATGTGACGTATCAACCCTTCAGACTTAGTTCAAAACGAGCTTAGTGGGTCAGCTCGGCAAAGGTTTCAGTGTAATGAAACCATTAAGATTCAACAAGCTCGGTGGATCGGCTCGGCTAGGTTTTAGTGGGTCAAAACCTGTTAAGTCATTGAGCTCAGTGGGTTGGCTCAGCAAAGGTTTCAATGGGTTGAAACCTATTAACTCATAGAGCTCGGTGGGTTGGCTCGGCAAAGGTTTCAGTGGGTAGAAACTTGTTAAGTCATCGAGCTCAGTGGGTTGGCTCGGCAAAGGTTTCAAAGGGTCGAAACCTGTTAGTCATCGAGCTCGGTGGGTCGGCTCGACAAAGATTTCAGTGGGTCAAAACCTATTAAGTTATCAAGCTTAATGGATCGGCTCGGCAAAGGTTTCAGTGGGTCGAAACCTATTAAGTCATCGAGCTCGGTGGGTCGGCTCGGCAAAGGTTTCAGTGGGTCGAAACCTGTTAGTCATTGAGCTCGGTGGGTTGGCTCGACAAAGATTTCAGTGGGTCGAAACCTATTAAGTCATCGAGCTTAGTGGGTCGGCTCGACAAAGGTTTCAGTAAGTCGAAACCTGTTAAGTCATCGAGCTCGGTGGGTCGACTCGGCAAAGGTTTCAGTGAGTCAAAACCTATTAGTCATTGAGCTCGGTGGGTCGGCTCGGCAAAGGTTTCAGTGGGTCGAAACCTGTCAAGTCATTGAGCTCAGTGGGTTGGCTCGTAGGATGCAATGTATCAACCCTTTAAAGGTACTTAAGGCACATGGCTGAGATACTCGTTTTCTTCAAAAAACTTGATATTCAGTTACTACCACAAGGCGACACACAAGGAACGCATACAGGGGGAATAATGTCATGTTTCCTTATTCAAGGTTGAATGTATTGGGCTACCATATGTATACCGATATTAGCATGCTCATTAATTGCTCGGACTTGTTAATTAAGTGCGCCAAGTTTAAAATTCTTGGTCGAATGATCATTTCATCTAAGAGTCAATGTCTTTAACCATAGTGCTTCATATTTGAGGGGTAAAAATCGTTGTTCTTTAGTTGTCATTCACTTGCATGCTGTTGTAGGCCTGACACTTATTATTGTATCAGAGAATATTCTAGTTACGATTTTCAAGAGATGCCGAAGGTGTATATATTGGTCTCAATCTAGTGTGTCCTGCTGTTGTTCACCATTAGAGATAACAAAGCTGATGAATCTCAACTCAAATTTGTGCTTGGTGTCCTCCTAAGTCTCTTCTTATTTCGTTTGAAGGTATCACTGTGAGACTAATGTAGTCTAATGGTTCTATTCATTCACAGAAACTGTGGTCATTGCGATTCGGAGCTTTTATGTAGGATTGCGTCGATTGCTCAAGATTGGGCGTGATCCCTTATTAAGGCGAAGCTTAAGTGGTCGACGGATGCCAAGATGGCAATGTCGGCAACTTTAGTGACGAGATTAGCTTGGCGTTGTCGGTTTGGGATCCTTTCTTGGGAACTGACTTGATCCAAACACTAAACGCTTGATCTAAACTCAAGTAAATGATAGAGACTCTGAAATCATGGCAGCCGATGTAGAGGGAGTCTGAAGCCGACTTTCGAATGTCAGATCTCAGTCTGGCGTTGCTGCCTTGGTTATGTCGTCCTGATCTCTTTGTCGACATGCTCATAGGGGAAGCATATCTCAGCTATTTCAATCTCGGTGTAGGGTGATTGTCTGACTTCAACGATAACTCGTCCACGAAAGTGATTGGGACCCAAGTCTTGCAGGGCGCACATGTCAAAAGGTGTTGGAAAGAGCTAAGAAAGGTTTTTTTTGAGCTTGAAGGTGTCGTGTTCCGACGTGTTGTTCAATGCGTTATTTGTGACATGCTCGGGTTTGAAGACTGTGTCCCGCTACGCGTCTGTGTCGGGTTGAGCATGAGATTTGAGAAGTTAGCAATCATGTCTGCCTTTTCATGGGACAAGTACGCTAGTCTTATACCCGATTGGGGTCGATGTCAATGTTGGCAGGTCCGTCCTTTGAACGTGGGCGATGATTTTATCCATCTCGGGACGTCCATAGATAGATATATGTTGGAAAGGTTTTGGTTTACCAATTGAGACCTTTGACAATGGTAGGAGCGCTAGGTCGCATGTCGGTTGAAAAGCCTTGGGTGAGATCAATTACCACGAGCTACTGACATTGCATCGTCCATTTTCTTAGGTCCAGCTTCACATTCTGATGTTACCCTTTTTAACATTTGCCTCTTGCTCCTTCCATGGTCTTTATTGCGTCGTTGGCAACAATATCAGCAATAATCAGATCATCCCGATAGGGCACATTATGGTTGTTCCCCTCCAAACCTAACAAAAACTTGGCTCCACCATTATCAGCCTCCCTATTTCCCACACGGCTGGCTTCATCGCACCTGGCAGGATCGAACCATCATCATCGCTGTTTCCAATCTTCAACTACTATGCCCCTACAAGCTTATGACTTCGGCAAGAGTTTGTGTGGAAAATTGCAAATAAGTGTTAAGGTTACTTTTGGGTTTTGAAACCGAACTGGATCTGTGTTTCAACAAGAATCTGAGCACCAACACCATCCGACTAGAATGGCAATGTTGGTTATAGTAGCAAGTTACAATGTTGGTGAGGATTTATTTCCGACAATAATTTCAATAATTGTCTCGTCTCCTGTCAATTGTCCCTCCTTATCCACGCCACCATGTCGCCATGTTTCATACCATCACCATGTCATTATCACCATACCATCCATTAGCACAATGAGAAATAATTTGAGATAAATGGCATATTGCCAATCAGAGATAAAGCCAGCACAATACATGAACGTCATGGTGATATTATATGACTAACAAATATAACCATTATACATGGGGTACAACTTCTTGAATTGACAAGCCTTATGGTCAGGCATCCTCGTAAATGTTCTAGTTGTCTTATATGATTATTATACATTACGATGCATATGGAACTAACTTTGACAAAAGAAAAGCATATATTATAAGTTTATAATAGATTTAGCATACCATGGAAGGATTTTGGATTCACGATACATATCATGCCATGGGAAGATAACTTATGGCAATATATTAATGCCTACTAACATAACGTCGATGTTTTGTTTCCATTCACCACTTCTAGCATTATCATACAATAATATATATACACATTGATGTTGTGCATTAATATTAATTCATTGGAATGCAGGCCATATGTACATTAACATAACACGGTGAAAAAAGCTTTCTTCAAAGCATAATAGTCAAACTCGTAAGTAACAAGCATACTTATGTCGATCAGCAAATGTACCGATCATGATCTATTGTGTAAAGGTGGATTAAATAAAAAGAACCTCAAATGGGTGAGAGCATGTGAGCCGATAATTGATCGGATGATTTTAAGAATGTAGACTCTTGATTGGTGTGGCTGGGAAAAGTTTTACCGGGCCCCACGGTAGGAGCCAAAATGTTCCTGCAAAATTTGGTTCTTCTCCTTCATTTTCTTCTTTATTCCTGAGTCCTTCTTTAGCCTTCTTGTCCTAATGGCATGTCCGAGAGTGGGGGGTACCTACAAAGACACTTTGACGCTCAAGTCAGATATAGAGGTCTTGTTAAGGGATGCAGGGTTTGATAGGTTAGAAAGTAGTGCACCTGTCCCCCTTTTAATGTCAGATGTCTGTTACCTATATTACGGAGTATCTTCGCCTTTATTCCCGATTTGTCACCTGAATTTCCTTTATTAAATTAGTTTCATACTTTCTATTTTAAGATGCTCCGTGGTGGAGGTCGGCAGCCACTTGTAGGACGTTTGGCCAGGACAGCTGATCAGTTCTATCCATTGGTCGTCTTTTGCCTGTTCGGCTAGATCAGGGTAGTACAACAAGTTTCCCAGTTACCTGATTTACATTGGGCTGAGCTATATTTGGCGGATCCCCTTAGTCGGAGGCTCTCGGTCGGAGGCTGAGGGGCTTTTCGGTCTAATGTCGAAGTGCCGAATCTAGACAGTACATAGATAAAATTGAATGAAATATAATCACGTCTTTGTCATTTGTATCAACTTGTTCTTTTTGTGTTCTTTGTGCTTTTGTCTCTAACACAACATTTGTTTAGACTAAAATATGAGGGAAAGGAATAAAAGGAATTGGAATGGGAGGGATAAGAACTATTTCTGTCATTATTTTTTTTGTTCCCCACAATTATTTTTCTTCGGAGGCAATCTTGTTGGAAATACTGACAAACACTACATGTAGGTGCACCTTTCCCTGCAAAAATTTGAACCTTGGTTTATCACATTGTAAGAGACTAACTCCTTTCGTTAGACCCAACTAGGGATGGCAAAAAAAACCCGTACTCGTGGATATCTGTGGGTAAAACCTGTCATGGATATTAAATGGATACTCGTTTATTAATGGGGCGAGGATGGGAACGTAGTAAGGTACCCATACCTGCAGGTACTTGCAGTTTATAATTATTTAAATATCCTTAATTATATATAAAGTAAATTACTTTAATTTATTTTTAGTATAAACATATATTTCAAAACTATTTTTTTAGTATAAATATATGTTACAAAATTAATTTTTTTAGTATAAATATATGTTTCAAGAATTTATTTTTTTTACTTTTTGTTTTAAATTTTACATTTTAATGAATATCCATGAATACATGTGGGTTAACAGGTACCTGTATAAATATGATGGATATAAGAGGACTATTACCCGTACCTGCCTCACTCTATTGACATCCCTAAACCCAACTACTATTGGTACATTTTTGTCATTTGTTTGTAGGAAAATCAAAATGAGAAATGATAAAATTTCGTGGACCCCACATAAATTTCTTTCCTCTCACCTTAAGCGTGAAATAGAGCGAATTTTATCACAACATTAATGTGTTGTGAATGCACTTATGATTTTGTCCATGCATATTACATTTTTTGTCCATTATTACAACTTTACTAGACATTTTTAATGGTAATATGGTATTTTCATATTACCTCTTATTTCATTCTTTCCTTAATTCTATTCATCCAAATAATATATCTTTTCTTCTTTACTACATTTCTATTTTTATCCTTTTTATTTCTTTTCTACTAAATTTAAAACTAGTGCATTGTACATGTTTGTTTGTTTTTTTTTTTTTTACATTTGTATTTATTATTGTTTTAAAAATATATGTACATAAATAAAATTATTTATTTTTAAAATATTTAATAGTAAATTAAATATAATTACACTAAAATTGAGGAAGATGATTAATTATATTTTTAATTGAGTAGATGTTGTGTTCCCAAATGTTAAGCCTATTGAAATTTGTTAATTATGATTTGTTCTTTTTTCAAGTAATGATAGTGCTATGATACCTATATAAAATACATAAATTGAAAATGAATGTAAGCATAATAAATATAAATATATTAGTATGTAAATTTGAATATTCAATTTTGTTATTGTGGATATTATGTTAGCACGTATTTGATTCTTGTGTGTTTATAATTAATAATTATAAATATATTTATTGTAAAAAATAAAATTTATTTAAATTTGTTGAAATAGTATGATTTTTATTAAATATATATAGTTATTAATTATTGTAAAATGGTGTTTTTAATTATTTAGAAGATATTAATTTTAATTATGGGATATTGTTAAAGTTTTTAATTATGATATTAATTATTTTAATTAACTTTTATTATTTGTTCAAGAATATTCTTATTTATTTGAAACCCTAAATTCGAATATATCAATTTTTGATTGATAGAAATCAACCAATATTTGATTTAATAAATAGTACACAGAAATTAAATTTATTATGCAAGTCTGTTTAATCAAAACTACTAAGATTTATAATTTCTTAATCAAACTTTATTTTAAATTTTCATAAATATTTGAGTCTTTATATATATTTGAAATATTTATTTTAAATTTATTTCAAATCTTTATATCTTTATATATATTTTCATAATCAATCAATAATTTTTTTGGAAATATAAAATTAATATAAAATCATTTATTGATTATGAAACCCTAACAAAAACCTTAAGAAATCTTATTTAAAGCTACTAAAACCCTAATGTCGCCAATTAATGTCATTGAAACCCTACAAAATTTTTCTTAATATATATATTAATATATATATAAGATTTCTATTCTTACTATTTCTTTCTCTCTTATTTCTTTCCTTTTTATTCCATTTCTTGTCTTGTCCAAAAATAAAGCATAATTTTTTTTTTCAAAAATACGTTTTGTTTTTTAATTTTAATTATTATTTTTTCAACGAATTAATTCAAAATCTTCTTTTTATTATTCCTATTAGAATTTTTTTTGAAATTTGAGTCAGCCTTCCTTTAATCCCTAATAACGGTATTCGAGCTTAAGCATTTTGTTATTACTTGTCACGGCTCACTTGGCGAGGTCTCATCACCAAAGGTATTTATTGTAGAAATTAAACTCTTACAGGAATTTTGTTATGAGAGTGGTTGAGGAATTTATGATTATACCAGTCTGTACAGGAGTGGTATGTGAGACCACATGTTGATGTTTAAATTTGAAGTGCATTGAATTCGTGGACTAGACATATTTGACAGATGAATGAGTATAAGTGCCTTGTCCATGGGAAAAAAAAAAAAGCATCATTAAAAATCTGTATAGCAATCAATAAATCAATAATAGATGTTTATTACGAGATACCTTGTGCATTGGTAACTATAGACTCCCTCTGATTAATACTGCAATACCGATCGAGTTCATGTTTTAACTAAAGTTTTTTATGGGAATGGAAGTTAATGAAATCAGAAAAAATGAGTTACAATTGAAAGTTTCAGTAAATGTAGCTAATTAATTGTTTAATCAGCCGAGTTGGGTGCGTTAGTAGTTTTTAGCTTTTAATCAATTGAATGCGATTCAAATTGCCATCGGATGATACGTACTAGTAAACATTCAAGAAAGGGTGAGGCAGTTAGATACTTGATTAGTACATTAGGGTAATAAAATCCATGTAGATATATGACATATCATTTTATAGAAAGATACGTAACATGATATCGTATGTATAAAAATGCCGTAATTCTAGGCTTATGAAATAACATGCAGAGAGTAAATATGAGTGTTTACATAATTTCTTTAGAAAAAGGAAATTGTAGATATGTGGAATGAGAAATAACTTTGAAGGATCAAGTTTTATTGTTAGTTTTTTCCACTTGGTACGATGTGTTTTCTTGAAGGCAACTCCAGGAGTCCAAAAGGACCAGAACTTATCCATATGCAGTTGAGTATTGTGAGCAAGGTTTTAAATATCCGTCACAGTTGCGCTTACAATTTTGTCGCGTTTATTGATATTAATATTGCGGAATTACGATCGTAAACCATTTTTAAACACTTGATTGTGAGTCTTCAGTTTCAAACAAGGTTATTTTAATTTATTTAGATTCCAAGTTTATAGTCAAGAATGGAGACTAGAGACAGCAATTTGCGAGGCATATCCTTGTCAAGTAGGACCAATGCCTTAATCAAATTTGTGGCGCTACAAGATGTGGACAACTTATCTAAATTGCATAGTAATTCCCGCCCCCCCGCCCCACCTTTCCGAAAAAAGGGAAACATCAATTTTTGCCTCTCCACCCTGCCACATTAATGAATTCGATTCAGCAAGAAATGATAATAATCATCCTTACTTTTTGGCACTAAGTGATAATAGTATACTATGGCACATCAAGATCTATGCAGACATGATTATTTTAGGGCAAAATTTAGTTATAGTATGATACGTATTTTTTATATTGTTTTTTAAATAAATGTAGAGTCTCATCTCGATATTTTATGTCCAAATGTTTATATTATAGTGCATTTAAGTTCCATCTATCACATATTATTAAAGTGATACTTCAATAAAAATCAAAACACTTAATATGCATTTAAGTTCCATCTATCATTAACCTCAAAAAAAAAAAAAAGTTCCATCTATCATTTTATTATAAAAAAGGTGTAACATAATATCATATGTATACGAATGTCATAATTTTAGGCTATGTAATATAATAAGTAGAAATTTTTTTTTTGGTGTTCGTGGGCATATAATAATAAAAAATAATAGAATATTTTAATTAAAAAAGAAATATTTTTTGTATCAAAATTCAAAAAAGCATTTAAGATTTACTTTTTTAAGTAATCAAAAATATTTAATAGAATATATTTAATATTTTCTCATCATGTATTATAGACATATAGGGGGTGTCAAAATCGACCGTATCTGATCAGTTAACTTGATTATTCAGATATAAAATATAGGTTAGACTAATTAATAAAATTTAGGTTTAAAATCATTTTAGCTCAATCTAACGTAACTCGAAAATTTATTAGTCCATGGTGGGCTAAGTCAACCAGCTGACTCAGTTTGAAAAATGAAAAAAATTAAAAATTTATGCATACATCATTTGTTTGATAAGAAACCTTAAGAATATTTTTTGAAGCTCTACATAATTTGTTTTAAATTTTAATTACTATTTTTATGTGAAATTGTTATGGTTAATTGTTTTTTTTAAATGTGTAGCGGGGAAGTCTAATTAATAATGCAAATGAGAACAACCAAAGCTAATAATAATAACAATCATCTAAATGTCATCATTTCGAATGAGGGAAAAGAATGAGAAAGAAGATGATAAGTTCTAAGGTTTTATGTGATATATATAGGATCTTAAATTAATATGTGACATGATGTGATTTTATGGTTTTTTTTATGTGATGGAATCCTATACTTTTTTTGTGATGCGACAAGTTCTTGCGTTTTTTTGTAATGAGCTTCTAATTTTTTTTTATTATATTGAGCTTATATATTTTTTGTGATGGGTTTAATCAAGTTGTTGTGACTTATGAATGTAACACCTATTAAATAGTTATATTTAATGTATTAATTTAAAAATGTCACAATATTATTATTTGTCATTAAAATAATATAATGTGTTAGGAAAGTGATTATTTTAGATAAATAGTGTGTGTGTATAATTAAAAAATAATATTATATTATTTATGTTGTTAAAAATTAAGAAGTGATTCTTTTGAAAAACATTGACCTATGAGTTAGTCTGTTTGGCTTGCAGTCCGTAAAGAGTTATTTTGGATTAGAAATGTTACGTCTTTTTTTCCTTTTTCTTTACATCTTTTTAGTCGTTCAAATACTCCTTTGGTCCTTTTTTCTTTCACTTCTCCTCACTATTACCTCTTCTTTTATTTTCTATTTTATGATGACGTTCTTCATTTTCCTTCCTTATTCCTTTGATGGTCAATTTGACCCTACTTCTTTGACGATGCTCTTCCTTCTCGACGATATATATTCTCTAGCGAGGCAATAGGTATATCTCTCCAAGTTTTCGGAACAAAGTACAGAAACAAAAAAAAAACGAAGCATGAAAATGGAGAATGGGAGGGAAACAATCAAAGGTAAGGGAAACGAAGTCGCCAGAGAATAGGAAGAGAAGGTAGAGGTAACAGTAAGAAGAAGTAGAAGGAAGAGAGAACAAGGGGGTATTTGAATTGATGAAAAGTAGAAGGAACAAAAATATTTAAGTAAAGTTATTAGACAAAAAAGAAGAAGATATATTTAATAATAATAAGGGAATACATTTAACAATTACCTTAAATTGATTCGATCTGGCCAACCAAAAATATGATGGCACAACAGATGTCAGTCCAAATTAACAGCTGAAAACTCTTAAGTAAATTAGTACATAAAAATGTTTACACATAAAGAAAAAGTAGATAAGAATTTCTGTAAACAAAGAAAACCACTGGTCAGAATTCAGACCATCAAGTTGGGGACATGTGTAGAGACAAACAACTTTGAATGAACAAGTTGCAATCGTTTGTTGTACGTCCACTTCCAAGTAATGGCCACTTGATTATAATATAGTTATATTTGCAAAGAATATATTATTTTCATATTATCTTTTCATATAATATATATATTTATAACTTTAATTGTACTTGATTTCTCCCGTTTAGATTATGTGTAATTTTAATTTCTTAAGTTTTTTTAAAACAGTAATTTTTTCTATTTTTAAAATATCTTTTTTTTATAAATTTCCTTTTATCTAAAATCCTTAAATTTTCATTTTTTTTTCTAAATATTTGGAAGTCTATAATAAATTGGTGATATGAAATAATTTTATAACTTTAGAAATTAAACTTTGATAAAATTGAAGGATATGGTAAGATATAAGAATAATGTTTGAAGAACGAAAAAGTTGTGATTTATTTTTATGAGTTTGATGTTTTAATTGACGAGTTGTAAGAAAAAGAAGGTTTAAAAGAAGAGTTTAATTTTCGTATATTGATAAAGGAAAGATTTTTATATTATCAATTACTTAGAAATTACTTTAGGCATGACTTTTAAAGTAATTATTACAATAGTAAATTTTTTTACCATAAGTTATGATCTATAATTGGATAACAATAAATTCTAATTAAATTTGTAAAATAATTTAAACAATTCAATTTGTAAAAATTTTGAGTAGAAAACACAGAAACTAAATTTTGCTTAACTTGACAATTTAATGAAAAAAATTTTAAGGACCAAAATTATACATAAATTAAACTAAAGAAAATAAAAGTGTAATGAAGCTCATAATAATAAATAAAAAAAAATTCCATAATAACAACAACAATAATATTATCTATAATAATAATAAAGGGAATATCTCCATTTATTCTACACCTTTTTTATTCTTTACTATTGCAAATCATTTCATTATTCTATTTCAAATTCCCACATCAGTTATACTGTTAAAAAAACCATACTTAACTTCATATGGAAAGGATTCTCTTCAGTGATACTATCATTAGATCAGATCCTAACCTTTCAAAATATTTTTTTAGTATAATATGTTTTTATAAAGAGAAAGTTTTTAAAAACTAACGGTTAAGATCATTACATTTGATCATTTCCAGTTTTTTTTTCCCCCCACTTGAGAGAATCCCTTCCCAACTTCATATATAATTAAATCCAGTTCAAAGAATAAAAATATGCAAATAGAGAGTATCTGTCTTAACACGTCTTTCCGCTAGCTAGTAATTATAATAATAATAATAATAATATGCGGTAGTATATTAATTACTATGAGAGCGGTAGGTGTAGGCTTGGGGAGGGTGGAACCAATGCTTTTTCTTTCGTTTGGAATTTATACCTTGATTAGTCCTATTAGGAGAAACTAACCCACCCTTCTATTAGACTCGCTTTCGACTAGAGTCACCGTACGACTTCTAACGAGGATAACATTTTCACATTAGTTTCTACTGCACAGCCCAAACTGTTAGTTAGTATTGACCGAGTCAACATGCTAAATGGTTTTATATAAGCACGAAAAGATAAGGTCACTGACTCAGTACATGCTACCCTCGAGCAGAAACATTAGACCCATTCAGATCCATGGAGAAAGAACGAGAAGATCTGGAGCTGGGAAAGACGCCGCCGGGAAATACAGCTGAGCCCCAATCCCTCTCGCTACAAAACCTATCATAACACTTGTCTAAAGGAGGACCGCAAGGTGGGTTTGCTCTAAAGACATGGGTTCAGGGTATATTATGTTATGAATTTGTTTGATTTTAATTCAGATATCATTTTCAGTGGTAGGAGGTTAGACTATTTTTGTCTTATTTGATTTCTAGACTTTTTTGTCTTCTTATGTAGTTAGTCTGGTCTCTTTCTTTCCTTTAGATTATTTTCATGGTCTGGGCATATAAGCCTCAGTTTAGGGTAATAATTTTTGAACACTCTATTTTTTTAAATACTTAATTAACACTTATCATTCTCTTTTATTATTTTTTATCATATTATATCACTTACAGTAAATTATACTAACTTTTTTAAAATTTCATCAAATTTCTTTTGATATTTCTCATTTTTTTACTCTTATACTAATCCTTCTTAAGTAATTGTTTTAAAAACATCACACTAACACTCTCTATACATTATATTAGTTTTCTTTAATTATTTGAAAAATATTATACCGTATAGCCTTATAAGAAAATTCCTACAAAGGTTAAAAAAGCAAGGAATTCTCTGTAATATTAAGAAACTTTAGAAGTAGTTTGTATAATTTACTCTATCACCTGTTATACTTGTATTTTTATCTCTTTAATCTTTCTCTAGGTGTCAAGTAACATTTTGGTGTCCAAATATTATTTTTGCTCAGTTTAATACGCGGTTTTTAACAGTAAAAGAAAATAAAAAGATGAAACATCAAATTAGTGTTATTAAACAGGAAAGTACCAGTGAGTTTGACCCAGGTAACATAATTGATCAGTTAAGATTAACATATCCAAGTTATTTCTGTCAGTAAGGACCAAATTTACATCTTGAGAATAAGATTTACTAATTTACTTTTGTTAATTTGTTTACAATAAGTATGTTAATATATTTTTATTTAATTTTCTAAGAATATATTAACAAGTTTTATATATATATATATATATATATATATATATATATATATATATATATATATATATATATATATATATATTCATGGGCTCAACACATACTTTAATAATTCGATCACGAAACTAGATTTAAAACCACCGTCTTAAATAACTGACAAAAGATTAAAAATGAAAAAACAATTAGAAAATTGAAGGTAAAATTTAAAAGGAAAAAAGATGAAATTTGTTTGACAACGTAATAGGAATGCTTGAGTTGTTAGATTTATATCTTTTTAGGTTGTGGCTTTGACTAGTAATTTGTATTCTTGACGTTTATAATAGTTAGTAAATATCTCATGTGTTTATTTATATTTTTAAATTAAGGTCAAAATTAAAATATTAATATAAAAATATTTAAACAAAAAATTAAATTATAAAAGAAATATGCATGTCAATTTTAAGCGAAATCTAAAACATATATATTAAAAGGAAAAGAGTTTAAAATTGTGAGGAATACATATGTACATGTATTATCTATTTATCTATCCATGAAGATATAATATAAAAGTCATTCTACTAAAATTGTTTCGTATTGTATTTTTCTTAAATTATCATTTTTAAATTCATTTAAATTATGAATTTATTTGTTTTATTTTGACTTATATTTCTTTCTTTCATATTTTTCTTCACTTTTCATGTATTCAATTAATCTTTTAGTTTTTTTAAAAATTATTTTATAGTTATTTTTATTAAAAAACACATACTTATTACATATATCAATCTCAAAATAGAGAAAAGTGAAACATGCATTATAAAATACCATTCTTTGAATTATTTATAAATTCTATTACTTTTTAATATTACTCTTGCAAGTTCTATGAAAAATATTAATTCAATTTAATTGTTATATACTTCGTTGGCAATATATTTCAATTTATACTAACATTAACATTTTTAAGTTCGTCTTATATATATATATATATATATATATATATATATATATATATATATATATTATGAGATAAATTTATATTAGTTTATTTTTTTGGTATAATTTATATTTGTTTGAATTGACTTAAAATATGATAGCTTAATTAATGTTTCAATTTCAATAAATTTATTTACAATTATTTAAGATTATATACTTGAATTCAATAAGTTATATTCCTTGTTATTTTAGTAGTATATTTATAATATCGGCTTAAATATGTTTTTAATTTTTATAAAATGAGTGAGTTTTGATTTTGGTTTCTGTAAAAAAGTTTCTTTGTTTTTAATTTCTCTAAAATTTGAAATCATTATTTTTTGTCCCTATAAAATGAGTGAATTTTGGTTTTGGTCTCTGTGAAATATTTTTCTTTGATTTTCATCCCTCTAAAATCTAAAATAACTATTTTGTGTCCTTAATGTTCATTTTCAGGTAGATAAATAACATTTATTTTAAAGATCTATGAAAATGTTTAGAGATATCACATGCTGACATAATATTACAAACACTAGTAAGTGTCAATTAGGATGATCACTTCACTTTTTGTTAAACACATAAGCAGTTAATGAATATTATATAATAATAGAGATTAAAAACAATGATTTTAGTTTTTTGAGGATGAAAACTAAAAAAATTAAAATTATAAGGACTAAAATCAGAACTCACTTATTTTATAAGAATTAAAAACATATTTAACCCTTATAATATCTGAATAAAAATAATTCTCATACATCTTAAATGACACACATACATGAATGAAACAAATATTAGTATGAATTATGAGTTTAAAAATGGTATTAGATAATCAATTTGACCATCCCAATGTTCTTTTAGACAACAGTGGTTGCTGAATGGAATGAAAATTTGGCAAAAAGGATAAATATTCTCCATACTTAATAATTTAAAAATATGTTAATTAAAAACTAATGTTTAAAATTAAGAATAAGAATGGAATGAGAAGTATTTTGCTTTAAATTCACATTTTGGTTTTCTTTACATAAGATTCAATGATTATAAAGGATAGAATATGTTGAGTTTGATATAGCTATTTTAATTAAATACATTGACGTAAATTTAAGGTATATATTATGAAAAGTTCTTTTATGAAAATAGGTAAAAATAATTTGTTTTATTAATCTTACATGTTTAATATTTTTTATGTTCTATATTTATTAATGTGATTACCATAACATAAAAAATATATACCACCACTTTACTCTCTTTTTTTCTTACCGATCATTAAATTAGTTCTCCAAAAATAATTACTTGACATTAATTTGTTCATCTAAATATTTGTAATATTAGGTAAGTTTTCTAAATATTAAAAGATATAAAAGAATGATTATTAATGCTTAGTAACTTGATGTAAGGATTATTTTAATGTCGCTTTTTAATCTTTAAATAACTTATTTGATATTGTAATTTTCTTAAAGATGAATTGAAATTGATGTCAAGTGAATTTTTAAAAGATTAAATAAGTAGTTTTGTCTTTTTTTAAGCAAAGTATAATAATTAATTTATTATAATATGTAATAATTTGGATAACATTAACTTATTAATATTATTATTAACAAATTTTGAATGATTAATATTAACAAGAGTGTTATTACATAAATTTCAAACTCGTGCCCTAGATACAAGTCTCTGGATACAAAATCTATTTTAAATTTTTTTTTTTTGTGTACAATGACAACAATAAAGTTTGAAAATAAGACCTTATACAAATTACACAAACTTCTCACTATTAGGCCAACCTTAATAGGTTACAATAGTGAGGGGTATATTGCTTTATTTATTTATTTGTTTTGGTCCAGACCACACATATCCTTCAAATAAGGGGATTCTGCTCGAGTTGGGTATGGTTATTAAGAGTGACAAAGTTCTCTCTTTGAGTATTTAACGTAACTCCATACCTATGACTTAGACTCGAAACTACTGATTAAACTAAAATAACTCCCTGTTAGTTGATCCACTTGCTCAATAGTACTTTTTTTTTGTTTAATTAGACATTTTGCCATTCATCTTTCATGATTTTGCATATTTTTTCCATCCAACTATTTTAATTACACATTTTGTCACTCAACTTTCAAAATTTCTCACATATATTTTGCCACCCAACTTTCAAAATTTCACATATTTTGTCACCCTCGTAGTTGAATGTTGACGAGACAATTTTGATCACCAATGTGGCAATCAATAGTCAACTTGCCACATAAGCAATCAACCTACCATATTAGCGGTCAGCTAATAGGTAGGGGTGTTCATCAGTTCGGATCGACCTGATCAACCCGAAGATCCAAACTGAACCAATTAAATTGGTTCGGATTTTTCAAGTCAATTGGTTCCAACCCGAACCAAACCTGATGAAACCCGAGAATGATTGGTTCGGGCATCAGATTTGGGCTTGCAAACCCGATGAGCCTGAACCAAACCAAAGAGGTGATCTAACTTACTATTTTTCCTATTTTTCATTTTTGTTTTTCCTTTTTTTTTACTATTAATTAATTGGTGTAAGCCAATTACTACAAAATATGTTGTTTAAACTCTTTTAATGACAAGATTATTGTCAATTTTTGTTTAAAACCATGAATTTTTTATTTTTTTCAAAAACAAATTTTTGCAATTTTTTATAAGATGGACCCGATAGACCCGAACCAAATCAACTCGTTCTTGATTGGGTTGGTTTGGTTCAGGTTGAGTGAAAAAAAAATGGAAAAATATGAACCAAACTGAACCAATGAAAAATGATTGGTTTGGATTTTTCCCCCCCTAAATCCGAACCAAACCGATCTGTGAACACCCCTACTAATAGGGTGACAAAATGTGCAAAATTTTGAAAGTTAGGTGGAAAAATGTGTAACTAAAATAATTGAGTAGAAAAATGTGAAAAATTTTGAAAGTTGAGTGACAAAATGTGTAATTAAAATAGTTGGATAGTAAAATTCGCAAAATCATGAAAAATGAGTGACAAAGTATACAATTAACCTCCTTTTTTTTTGGATAAGGCAAAATATATTAATGAACTATGGAGTGAAAGGGGTATCCCAACCCAAATACATCATAGAGGTACCAAACAGAGGTATGTAATTACATCCACAATGAAAATAAAGAACCTTGTTACATCTCAAAATTTCCAACTCAAAATTCTTCCTATGAGTTACAAAGAAAACTTGCTCTGAAAATTCTTACTCCCAAACCTTAAGAACATAATAAAAGCCTCAAGTGTATTTCAAGGATGATAGACAACATATTGAGTTCACCCACCACTCATAGAAGCTCATCATTACGTTGCCCAACCTAGTCTTTATCCATAACCTTAAGCTCGTTAGTACTTTAGTCAAACCAATACGTTGTCAAACATTTTTCCTTAAATATTTTAACATTTTAATTAATTAAGTTAACGAATTCATATTCACCAAAAAAAAGAAAGTTAACCGATTCATAATTATTTTATAAAGAATAACATAATTTTTCAAGTTTTCCTTACACCATAAGATAAGCAAAAAAGGAATTAATCTGTTAAGTCAAAAATAATTTTTATTTTAAAAACGATTAAAATAAATATTTTCAATATTTTAAAATTCTTGATTCTAACATGACTTTCTCAAATTATTTTTTTTAAAAAAGAATTGCAAATAAAATAAAATTGACATGGGTTTTTTTTTTTCATTTTCTTTTAATTATTTTCGTTTTTCCGTCACCATCGTCGTTGATACGTTCTTGATTAATTTTCATTTGAATTTACGTGGATTGTTGGGTGAATTTAGTATTGTTTTTATGATGCAGGTGCATGCATCAATGACAACCCAGGAACGTTGACAGGAATTTCTAAGTGAGCAAATGGATGTTCTGACAAGGCTGCAAGGAAGAATCAATTCTAACATGATTTTCATTAAACATGGAATGGGACCAAAAAAATTAAGGAGTTAAAAAGTGGGCAAAATTACCTCCATGTTGGCACATTGACTAGGTCGCCAAAGCACAATTCCTTTTCTACTCAAAATGGCGCTCGTATATCTGTCATCCTACATAATGTTGATGACTTTCTTCGCTGCTTTTCTAAGTGGTCTACTTATTCAAGCTCAGGATCAATCAGGTTTGAGGATAAAGCAAAACTTGAACCTCATTATATCATATTCTTTTTGGTTTAAATAGAGCCGGTCTTGATATTTTGTAGACTTTAAGCGAAATAATATAAACATTTAAAAATATAAATATATATTACATAAAAAATAGATATATAATTTAATTAAAAATGATCAGTTTTATTACATTAAACAACATAATTTTAACAAATTTTAAAAGGATTTATTATATTTTTCATTCAATTTACTTCTATATTATCGTTTATTATTGACAAAATATTTTCTTCTTAAATTAAATTTTACATGCATTTTTGTTCTTTGTTAATATACTTACTTTTAGTTTTATCTAGTATTTTAGCTTGTGCACAGCACAAGTTAAATATTTATGTTTTTAAAATTATAATTATAATTATAGTTCATAAGAGAGAAGGTGTTGAAAACCTGTGAGGGATTTACTATCCAAACTAGGAATTTTGAATTAATGTGTAGGAGTAGATTTCTTTATAATTTGAGTTTTAATTTGTGTTTTTTATATTGTTGAAAAAACAAAAATTTTAAGTCTAAGAATTATCATATATCCACTACATGTTTATTTGTCACAATGAGTTAGAAATTCATTTAACATAAACTTATGAATATAATACATTATAAAAAAAATTAACAATTAAGAAAATAATACTTTATAATCACGTCACATTTTTGTTTATATATAAAAAAAAGATATGATAAGTGATAATAATTTCAATTTATTTTAAAAAATAACATAAAATAATATAGAAAAAAGTTATCACACAATTACATAATTTTTTTAAATTTTTTGAACCCTTTTCAGCCATAGATCCTGAGCTATTGCACCTTCACACTAGGCACCAGGCCGGTCTTGGGTCTAAGAATATTATATCATAGGATTAAACATTTTTTCAGTTCTTATAAATATGATAATGCTTACTTTTAGTCCCTCTTTTAAAATACGTTAACTTTTTAGTCCTCCATTTTTTTAAATAGGTAACAGTAAACCTCCGACACTAACATCGTTAGGTGTAGTTATCGGTCATGCAATTTGTGGTTATTTTTTACCACCATAAATGAAAATTAGGGATTCCCACCATATGAAAGTTTATCACTGCCACAAAATACCCCTCACTTGGAACCCATTTTTGCTGTCATCAAAACTTCTTCTTTCTCAAAGTCATAGCCACAGTTATCAACAACACATAAGCACCACAAAGAAACACAAAAACAGAGTTGCATACATTGAATTTAACCGACACAAGGATCGCATGAAAAACATCTCTAGCATTTCAATTAGATCCAACCCTTTGAGACTTTCGTTCATCATCGCCAAATAAACAAGAGTAAAGTTTTACTCCCAACCCAAAATTAAATAAGCAGTAAAAACCTTCGTTGGCATCACAAATCGAAACATCATTTTCACCAGATAATACAAATTCAAAATTTTCTAATGGGCGTAAGATAGCCAGTAGAGATAACAGGCGAAATGGAGCCAGCAAAGGCAATCGGCAAGAGAAAACGGGCTATGGCATTTTGGGTAACAGAGGAGTTGTCGCTGCTGGTGGCGGCATGCCACCACACCACCCTTGAACCACCACCAAACCTGCAATGAAAAAAGCAGTCAATCAAAAAAACTTAAAAGAAAACAAAAAGAGAACAAGAGAACAAACCAAATAAATAGAAAAGAAAAAAGAGTAGCACTGCCATTGACAGCAACGCTCCGGCACACTCAGCCGCTGGAGGGATTTCCGGCAACCCTCCCGCTCCATGTCTCAGTGCTGCGCAACTCTTCCCTTTCTCCCTTGTTCTTTCCTCCACCTGCCGCCATGATGGGCTGCCATGACGGCGGCGCCACAGCTCTCACCCCGCCTTTTCTCTTTTGCTAGACCCAGGTGGCAATAACACTGCTTGCACCACCACCAACAGTCTCCTTTCCCTTTCCCTCACCCTTTCTTTCTCTCCCTCGTTCTGTTCTCTCACGCTTTCATCCTCGCATCTTTTGCGTAGATGACCAGCATCTCTCCTGACAACTAGACTACCGCTGCTGCCACCACTGTTCGGTGGCTCTTCACCTCCACATCTCTGCTGCTTGTGACAGCTTCCTCACGAAATGCCCAAAGCCCCAAAGTGATTAGGCACTGTTTTTCAACTTTCATTTTTTTATTGTTTTACTTTCTTACTGTATCTCTTTTTTTCTTTTTCTTTTTTTAATTTTTGAAATGAAAGGAGTATTTGTAACTATGATAAACTCTCATAAATTGCGAATTCATAATTTTCATTTTATAATAGTCAGAAACCTTCACAATTTGTATAACCGTCAACTCCACCTAACAGTGTTAATGTCAGAAGTTTACTGTAACATATTTTAAAAAATAGAAAACTAAAAGTCGACATTTTATAAGACTAAAAGTGTACATTTGCATATTGATAGGAACTAAAAATATGTTTAACCTTATATCATATCACTATTTAGTTAAAAGTTAATTAGCTGAAGCCTGCATTTTTATGTTTTAGGATTCATCAGCATAGATTGCGGAGCTCCTGCAGATGTCAGCTATACTGAGTCGAAGACAGGCATAGATTATACTTCAGATGCAAATTTCATAAATACTGGTGTGAGTGGGGAAATACTACCTGAACTCAAAAATGACTGGTTCCGACCACTGTGGACTGTCAGAAGTTTCCCGGAAGGAATAAGGAACTGCTACAAAATAAACATCACAAGAGGCTCTACTTATCTTATCCGGACTAATTTTTTGTATGGAAATTATGATAGGCTGAATAAGGCACCACAGTTTGATATTCTTCTCGGGGCTAACCGGTGGTATACAGTGACTACATACAATGCATCCACTCCCCAAGTCAAGGAGATCATATATGTACCTTCACTAGATTACATACAAATCTGTCTGGTTGACACTGGCCATGGGACACCATTTATATCAGCTATAGAATTGAGGACTTTCAAAACTGATACATACGTCACTCAATTTGGATCATTGGAAAATTACTACCGGTGGAATTTAGGTTCAAACAATAGCTACAGGTGAAGTCATACTTTTGGATTAAATCGTTTGCATTAAAAGATTGAATCTATTGGACTTATTATGATTTTCTCACAGGTACAACGTTGATGTTTATGATCGTTTCTGGTATACATATGGTGACAACAATGATTGGAAACAATTAAGTGCTTCTATTCCTGCTGATTCTTTAGATCAGAACGATTACAAACTGCCAGCAACTGTCTTGAGCACTGCAGTTACACCAATAAATGCTAGTTCTCCATTGGTAATAAGCTGGGAGCCAGAAGATCAAACTGACCTATACTATGTTTACATGCACTTCACAGAGATTGAAGTGTTAGCAAAGAATCAGACAAGAGAATTCAACATCACCCAGAATGGACAGCCATGGTATCAAAATTTGTCTCCACGGTACCAGCATGTCAACACTGTATATAGCAGGTCAGGCATCAGTGGGAAAAAAATTAAATATTCACTTGAGAAAACCGATAATTCAAGCCTTCCTCCCATCATCAATGCCATTGAAATTTACAGAGTAATAAAATTCCAGCAATCAGATACGTACCGAGGAGATGGTATGCTAAGAAAAAATATGATTTCTCATATCTCAAATCAATTTCTCCGGTTTACACTATAATATAAGTGATCTAAACTACTTTTTACAATTTTTTTTATTTGCATTTCAAAAAAAAAAAAAATAGTTGACGCGATTACAACCATCAAGTCAGTTTATGGGGTGACAAGAAATTGGCAAGGTGATCCATGCGCTCCTGTAGCCTACTCGTGGGATGGTCTGAATTGTACTTATGGTGGAGGTGATTTCCCAAGAATCACATCTTTGTAAGTCATGCTTCTCAAATTAATATGATAGCTTTATAAATCTAGAATGATAGCACTTACGGCTACTGGTTTTACAAAACAGGAATTTATCTTCGAGTGAATTGTCAGGAACAATAGATCCTTCGATTTCTAATCTCACCATGTTGGAGAAGTTGTGAGTCTCTCGATTTCACCAAGTCCAATAAATGCCTAGACCAGAAAAATCTCTTATTTTAAATATTTTTGTTCAATCTGTTATGTTGTGTCAAGATGTTTTTGGTACATGTGTCATGAATATATCATGATTTAAACATGCTTAAAGTGACAAATTATTATTTGATTTCCAGGGATTTATCAAACAATAACTTAAATGGCGAAGTTCCTGATTTTCTATCTAGATTACAACACTTGAAGATCATGTGAGTTAATTACTTCGTTAGTTTCTAGAACAACTGTGTGATCCTCTGGATCAGAAAAAAAGAAAAGGATATTATAGTTCACCTATTTTGGCAGAAATTTGGAGAACAACAACTTCACCGGTTCAATTCCCTCACCACTAGTTAAAAAATCTAAGGAAGGATCCTTGTCATTAAGGTAAGGATCTTATTTCATAATATGGTTATTTATGGTGATGAATAGTAATATTTAGTCTTTTATGCAAACTTTTTCTCTGTCCAATAGTTTGCAGTAATCTTTCAACCATATTTTGTTTTTACTCGATCGGATCATGGATCACACCGAATTATGCCTCACTCTCCTCTGTGTAAACCTTCATGCCTTTAGCCAATGACAAGAATTGAATTTGGAATTCTTCCAGTTAGTTCTCATGTTAAATATTGATGTCACCCATGCTTTTTCCGTAGACAGTTCTACTGAATATTGAACAAGCAAATTGAATTGAAGTATCTACATATTATTGATGACTTGTAACATTTACTAAGATTTAAAACATAAATCTTTTGTGATTTCCATGCTAGTGTGGGACAAAATCCATATCTATGTGAATCTGGTCAATGTAACGAGAAGAAAAAAAACATTATTATCCCCTTATTAGCATCAGTTTGTGGGGTTTTGATACTTCTGGTGGTCGTGGCAGCTATATTGTGGATTCTTAAAACGAGAAAACCGAAAGGTGATGCTACAATAATTAAAGATTTGCAATTTTAATTGAAAATTTGCCAAACAAATTCAATCTTGACCGGTTAATGTTCAAAACTTATGATACTAAACAGCTTTAATGGCACAAAAGGATCAAAGTGTGATGTCACCGCAATGCACAGAACAAGATGATTCATTACATCAATTCAAAAACAAATATATTCATTCTCTGATGTTCTTAGAATCACCAACAATTTCAATACAATTGTTGGTAAAGGTGGGTTCGGAACAGTTTATATGGGTTATATCGGTGACACTCCAGTTGCAGTGAAAATGCTTTCTCCATCTTCAGTTCATGGTTATCAACAATTTCTAGCAGAAGTAAGTCATTTATCATTTTACACTAGGTTTCTGAGGTCAAGCTTAAAAATATCTGGTTAAACATGGTTGTGGTTTTGATTTCCAGGTTAAACTTCTAATGAGAGTTCATCATGCAAATCTCACCTCCCTTGTTGGTTATTGTAATGAAGGAGACAATAAGGGTCTCATATATGAGTACATGGCTAACGGAAACTTAAATGAACATCTGTCTGGTTAGTTCCCAAATTTACAAACTAGTTTTGTATTCTAAAACTCAGGATATGAAAATTTTCTAGTCAATGAAAATGAACACTCATATAAAAGTTACAGAACTTGTTCCTGCAGGTAAACACAGCAAATCAAAATTCTTGACCTGGGAAGACAGACTTCGTATAGCAGTGGATGCAGCCTTAGGTGAGGAAGTAAACTTAAATTTTTTTGTTAACTCCCCTTTCCCCCTCTCAATATGTTAGCAATAAATTTAATATCAGGATTGGAGTATCTGCAAACTGGTTGCAAGCCACCTATAATCCACAGAGACGTAAAATCTACAAACATTTTGTTGGACGAAAAGTTCCAGGCAAAATTATCTGATTTTGGTCTATCCAAAATTATCCCAATTGATGGGGGAACTCATGTGTCAACTGTTGTTGCTGGCACTCCTGGATATCTCGACCCTGAGTGAGTACTTCAATTATTGTCCTATCCATCATTTTCCTGGAAAATATAATGATTGTTTCTACGTGGATATTTGAATTATCACCACAAACTCTGGCAAAAAATAAATTGGGTTACATGATTTGTCTTGCAGGTACTACATATCCAATAGATTAACACAGAAAAGCGATGTTTATAGCTTTGGAGTTGTTCTTTTGGAAATAATCACAAGTCAACCAGTAATAGCATGGAATGAAGAAAAGACTCACATAATTCAATGGGTTAGATCCCTGATTGCGACAGGGGATATCGAGGGCATTGTTGATTCAAGGTTAGTAGGAGATTTTGACATTAACTCAGCTTGGAAAGCGGTAGAAATAGCAATGGCTTGTGTTTCCTTAAATCCCAGTGAAAGGCCAATCATGAGGGTGATAGTGACCGACCTAAAGGAGACTTTAGCAACCGAATTAGCTCGAACTAAACACAGTGGAACTGATTCAAGAAATTTAGTTGTACCGGTCACCATGAATCTGGACGCTGAACTCATTCCCCTGGCTAGGTAAAAGATAAGAAGAATAAAATAAAGTTGTAAAAAATAACTAATAAAAGTGTGTTCAAAGATGGAGATGAGCTAGGTAGGTGGTCTTCCTCTTGTACAATTCCATAATGAGATCAAGCCACATAAGAGGAAGTGATGATGTTACATAACAAGTTGGTCTGTAGGCTCTTTACTTTGCTCATACTTTTTCCTAGTGATGCTACTCGTATAACTGCTACACTTGTCTTCCGTGTGAATCTGTGTATGGGAGTGGTGATTGCAGTATAGTGTGCAAACACGAATTAGAGTAACTAATGGGGAAGGAAAATCAATGTTATTTATTTTTCCTTGGATAAAATTATTTCTCGTTGTCCTCGTATGTGATGAGTGAACGTAATTTCATAATTTAAAAAATAGTGTTTGCTTATTTTTACCTCGACTGCTCTGGTTTGAAATTATACAATGTCCAAAGTATTTCGTACATGTCTAAAATAACCATACTAACTTTCTAAAGCTATAGAATGTCCAAAGAATAATATAAAGCAAAAATAAGGGAGACATGCTGCCAATTTAGATTATTTGAACAAACCAAAGATTCACAAAATATTGAAATAAGAACAATAAAAATAAGCCCAATGACTAAAAGAATATGATGTTTCTAAAGACAACAATGGTACAAATCTTTTTCCTTTTCACTCTGTGCAACAACTCAATTTAACATAATTAAATCATTGCAATTGTAGTTCAAATCTATGAAAATAGATTATAGTTAATTGCTTAGGTCAAAATCCCTCTACCCAAATTAGAATTTCTAATTCCTGAGGTAATATTTAACTTGGTTAGAGAACATAAATCTGTAAGAACTCACAAAATTAATGTTTTATTCCTAGATATACTTAAATCTATGGCAAACTATCAGAGGTCTAGCGTAGGCACAAACTTTTCAATTGTCACCCAACCCAAATATCGATTTCTATTTCCATAAAAACTAAAGAAATGCTATAAGAGCACAGAGATAAAAAGCACAAAATACAAGAATTGAATTACATTAGAAAAAACAACCAAACTACATAGAGATTCAAGTCAAGTTTGTCAACCATAGGCTACAGTTTTAGTTACACATAGGAAACAATGATAACAAAAAAGTAGTAGAGGTAGAAGTCATCTCCATGCTTGAACCCGCTCGCGTTTCTAAAATTCTGCCTTCCAAAACTCTCTAGAGGATTCCTCTCGTAATGCTATAATTGTCAGAAATTCATGATAAGTCTTTTTTTTTTTTCCCTATCTTAAGACCCTTAAATAGTGTTTGACTCGAACACCCAAAGCCTTACATTGTATGTGCTCGATGATTTAGAACGAATACTTTCTATCAATTCAGTGCCCAACACTTTTCATCAAGCGCCTAGCGCTGCAATGCTACAACAAGCTTTAAGTCTACTGCCGGGCTGTGCAATGCTAGTGCTTGGATTTATAAAGCTCTAAATTGTAAACTTTTCTGCAAAATAATAGAAGAAGGACAAAATTTCGATACAGTACTATAGGTATTGTTGGTATTATTTTTTAATTAGAATTAGAGTTTCATCTTGATAATACATATTGACATTTAATAGAATCTTTTATTACATAGATTACTAAAGTAAAACTTTAATTCTTATTGGAGAACAATATCAACAATACTTATGATACTGCATTTAAGTTTTCTCCATAAAATATATAAAGACTAAAAATAGAAATTAACTTCTAAAAATATAAAATAATGAAAATATCTAATATTGTATAAAAATATAAGTATAATTAAGAAGCTAAAGTTCTAAATCTAAAGGCCTAAAATATACAATAGATTTACATAAATTGTAGCTTCGACTGCGAAACACATCCTTATGGCTTCCACTCGCTTCTCGGAAACTTTGGTGGCTCTTGATTTTCTTCTCATTGCCTATTGATTATGTTCTCGGCTCCTATATAATGATCTTGGCAACGTCTTTGGTCATGAGTTCTAAACCCTTCACAAACTATTTCAAAGCCTTCCTCAATGTATAAGTTCTTCAATAGCATCCTAAAGTTGGATGCATTCATTAATGGCACACAACTGGTGGAACTAGCTAGCAATATATGCTGCAACCAGTCTATGTTTTGTCTTGATTGGCCTCAAATGCTTGATATTGGCATCTCAAAACTCAACACCAAAACCTATCATTAACGAAGCAAGAATGCGAGGTTGTGAAAGGGGTGCATTCCTCATTTTGGCTAGGTAGAGGTTTGTTAAGGAGGTCACAAATGTACTGGTCATACAAGTAGAAAGTATGAGCATCGTCTTCACAAGAATTGTGGTTTGACAAACGCAACCAACATGAGTAAACCTTGATTGAGAAATTAAGAGTGATAATTGATTTTATGTTTTTAATTTTTATCTAAATGAAGGAATCACAAACACAAGTAAATGACTAGGGAAAATTCAATGAATAAGAATGAGTAGGTGTCGGAATCATCTTAATACTCACCTAATGTAATTGCTTTCTCTTCTAAATCATTTCTTATTATGTGATTGACATTTGATTTCTCTAATTTAGTTTGTCCTCAATTCCTTGGCAAATAAACCGTTTATTCCTAATTATGGACCTTAATTCCTTAGACAAGCATAGTCGGTAACAAGCATTAAGATCAAGGAATCACAAAAGAATGCATATAATCTAACCCTATTCCTAGGTACAAGAATTATATGGTTATTGAATTAAAATAATTTAAATTCTAATTTTTCAATTGCAAATTGAAGTTACAAAACAATCTTGAAGAGAGTCAATCAAGGGAAAGTAATCAAAGCATTAATATCAAACTCAATAACTCCAATCACATAAAAAGATTTACAATTCAGAAAAAGAAATTAACTACTAAAAGGTTTGAATTAAAATTCATGTTAACCTAATTGTAAAAAACTTAGAAATTCATAGAGTCAACCAAAATTAAAAAAAAGAGAGGTAGAAATATATAAAAAAGTAGCCGCGAATTCAATGGCCAGTGATGGATCATCTAGTTCTCTGGAGAAGTTAAGGAATGCCCCAATAACCTATTTTTTTGAATAAATATCAAAGTTGGGCCTTTTGGACCACAAAGGAACACTGGATGCCATTTTTCGTGTTGGGTTTGAAAATTGGGAGACGCATTGGCGTTGGGCGTCAACTTGGGCGAGTCGGGCACGAGACTTAGAAGTCACCAATACCAACTTGCTCATTGTTGGGCGTCCTTGTAGGCAGTGCTGGGTGTGATTTGCATCGATGTTGTGCGGGCACAGCACAATTAGGCGCTGGACATCATTTTTGGAATCCTTGGCACTTACTTGGTGCTAGACGGCAGTCTAAGGGCACTGGGCTCTACTCTCAGGTTGTTTTGGCGTTAGTTTTGGTCATCTTTTCAACTGAAAATACTTCTTTTGCACTCGCATGTTATCCCATTATTTTACACATTTTTCCTACATTGAAAAACCCAGATAATTAAGTGAAGTCATGCCAATTTTCAACCAAGAATATCAAAAACATGAGTTAATGAAAAATCATATAATTGGGTTATTTTCTCATGAAATTCCAGTAAGCTAATGCAAAAAAATCGTGCAAAAAGGCTCTATATAAATCTACATATATTGTAGATTTATCAAGGTTGATTCCCATTACCCCTAAATGTCTTCTCGCCCTTTGATGTACAATCTCTCTCAGTGTGCGCTAACCAAACATTGATTTTGACGACTTTTAATTAGTTCATCCTCCAAATTAACAAAGTTCTTAAAGCTTGTGAGAATTTCTTCCACAGTCTTCGTTTTCCTCTTGGCAAGAGAGGTTAAAAGCTCTTTGGCAAGAATCCATCTTTAATGAGATGGAGCTCAACACCAAAAAGAAGGTCCTATTAGGTATAAGACAATTCAAACCTTGAGTTTTAATGATAACAAATAAGACATAATAACATTTTTGATAAAGGATATTATCATCAAGCTTCGTCTTTCATTTTTGACTGATTGTATAGTATCTAGAAGAAAACTTGATGCGTCCTAGCAAGCTTTGTCAGTCACCTATCTTCAAGCTTCATATGTCGCATATCATTGGATAAGAAGACTAACAAGGCTTCAAGGCATCCAAGCAAGATAAGTCACTTGCCTTATTTAACAAGCTTGAAGGTCATCGTCTTATTAAAAAGAAATAAAAGTAGTGTACCAACTCTTATACAAGTGATAAGCTCGATTAATCAACACATGTCATTTTTCTAAATATTATAAAGAGAAATGCTAGCAATACATTCCTGACACACTCTTTTAAACGCACCTCTTTTATTGGTTGAAATTTCTTAAAAATTACAAAAAATGGTGGGTCTCATGTCTTATTTAATGAGTCTCATGATTTTGTAATTTTTAATAAATTTCAGTCAATAATAAAATGTGTTCGAAGGAGTGTATTAGAGAGTGTTTTGCTAGCACTCCTCATATTATAAAATTTTGAGGTACAAACAATGTTAAAAAATAAAAAAGAAGGTGGTTAGTGACTACAAAAAGAGTTAATAAAAACATATCACCAGAGAAAATAAACTAATTTATATTAGAGAGGTTTGATTACAACAATTCTTGTTCAATAGAAACTTTCGGAAAAAAAAAAAAAAAACTCTACGGCTAAATTATAATATATTCTACATTTAAAATAGGTGTTACAATTAGGGAACGGGAAGTATAAGCTGCGTGAATGGTGGAACCAAAGGTAGCTATTTCTATTGTTTTGTCCCGCAATCACATTATTACATTCGTACGAGTGGAATTGGACACAAATCTCTTGAGCATGGTGTCAAATTCAAGTTTTGTGGATGGAAAAAATATGGTTGGGAGTGGAGACCGTATTAAAGATGGGTCAGCTAGGTTTTTCAACAAAAATTAGTTATTGACAAAATTGATAGATATTTCGTACCTATAACATGATAACAAAAAAAATTAGACTGCTATAAGTTATACAAACTATTACACTATTTAATAATTTTTCATTGATTAATTTTATCACAAAACCTACTATTAGATTAAATTAAAGATTTTATTATATTAGATGATAACTACAAAATTTTATATTAATATAAAATTATTTCATGAGTATCTCTTTCATATATATATATATATATATATATATATATATATATATATAATAAAGAGATTATTTTTCATTTATTCAATCTTCCAGATTTTTTTTAATTCTTTTAACAGTTACTTTCATTAAAAAACACATAGTTATTACATATATCAATCTTAAAATAAAGAAAATAAAATATACATTATAAATGCCCTTAAGATACTATACTTTCTATTGTCTATAAATTCTATTACTTTTTAATATTACTTTGGCAAATTCTATGAAAAATATTAAAATCTTAATTCAATTTAATTGTTAAATAAATTTTTATTAATACTAAATATATTAACATAAGTTCGTCATTTTTTATAAATATATATGATGAGAAATCTTAAATTTCAAGTTTTCAATAAAGGTTAAATTATTTAAGTAGATAAAATAATAAATATTATTCTAATAAAATAACTAAAAAGTTATGAAGTTTTTTTTTTTAAGAAAAAATTAATGAAGTTAACATCTTAAAAGTCAATTAAACTAATGGTTGTAGACTACCGAATGTGTGAATCAACTAGTGTTGAATTCTAGCTTAATCAGTGGCCTCGAATTCAAGTCTTGACTATGCAGCTAAGTTAAATACTTATAAAGAAAATTTTGTCACCTATAACAGTTCTACTTAACTCGAACTGGACCGCTTTTAATAGAAGATACATGTGGTTTATATATATATATATAAAATAGCTGTAGAAGTTTAGATTTAGTTAGCCATTATAAAGTTTAAAAGCAAATATTTATATGATATAAAAATATAAATAAGCCAAATAAATTATGAAATAAATTCATATTAGTTTTTTTTTTTTGAGATACAAATTAGTTTGTGTCAATTGACTTAAATGTGACAAATTAATCAACGTTTCAATTTCAATAAATTTAATTATGTTATTTAAGATTACATAAGTTGGATAATTAATACATAATGATTAGATTATAATTAAGATATATAGTATTAAAAGGTATAA
The DNA here is from genome assembly GCA_004329165.1 of Spatholobus suberectus. Lineage (NCBI taxonomy): Eukaryota > Viridiplantae > Streptophyta > Magnoliopsida > Fabales > Fabaceae > Spatholobus > Spatholobus suberectus. Next base: position 4,504,682 of record CM014736.1, read on the forward strand.
ATTATTGTTTTCTTGATTTTATAATATTATATATCTTATTTAGTAGTAATAAATATATGTGTATTTTTGGCTATCCAGACATTTACTTTACATATAATATATTTTTCATACATATATCAAACAAGTTAAGTGTCTTAATTAATAGTTTCATGCATAGTGTTAAAGCATAGGATAGGGAGTTTAAACTTTACCTTGAACATTTTTTTTTCAATTTCCAAATACTATTTTTGAGTACTGTGTTAGCATATAAGTGTCACATAATCTCTAATACGTTACATAGCAAAATCTGTATTTGAATGAAATTTATGTCACCTAATGTCATTAGAAATTTGACAGTAAATTGAGTGCTAGACTGGGTTTAATTAATTTGAAAAGTGTGGGGATTTGATTTGAACAATTGAAACATTAGGGACTAAAATCATCCGTTTAGTAAACTATTAGAACCAAAAACACAATTAAACTTATTTTAATTTTATATATTTGTTAATGCGTTGCCATAATACAAGAATAATATATATGTACAAAAATATATAACACTTTACTCTTTTTTTCACTGAACTATTAAATTAGTTCTGCAAAATTTAGCTTGGCATTTGATCATTTAAATATTTGTAATATTAGTAAGTCTTTCAAATATTAAAAGATATAAAAGAATAAATAATTATTAGATGTTAAGTAACTTTTAATGGGTTTGGGTGAGCAGTTATAATTTCGATTTTATAAAATTAATTTTAGTTAAAATTAAATTGAAGTGAAGTAATTTATATTTAAATTTTTCTATTTCAAAAATAATTTTATAGTAAAATATATATAAAATTTCACGAAAGTTATATATATGTATATATGTATATATGTATATATGTACTCAAACTTGATTTTTTAACTAAAAATAATCAAACACATCTTACTAATAAAATATTGTTGATTTTTTTTTTTTTTTTGTGGTTTGAGTCTATACAATAATATTCTAGATGAGCTTCTACTAGCAACCTCAACATGTAGTTGACGCGTTGTCTGGTAATATTAGGGTGTCTCCCCATTCTACCACTTTTCCCTCATTCGAAACAAAACTAAAGTTACGTTGAGCACTTCTAAACTCATGTTTAGAGTTCTCTATTGTTGAGCCAAACATAGCATCGATGTAAGGATTATTTAATGCTGCTTTTATAATTTTTTAAGAAGTTATTTGTTATTGTAAATTTTTTAAAAATTAAAATTGATGTCAAGTGAATTTCAAAGATTAAATAAGTAGTTTTTGTCTTTTTAAAGTAAATTATAATATTTATTTTTATAACATATTTTAATTTAGATAAATTGAACTTATTTAATATTTTCAATTATAAATTTTGAATGATTAATATCAACAATCTTATTATTACATAATTTTCAAACTCGTACACCAGATACAAGTCCCTGGATACAAAATCTACATTATATAGAGAGGTGGATTAGTATGTTGCTTTATTTAAACCAATGCATTGTCAAATAATTTTTTCTTAAATATTTTACCTTTTTAATTAATTAAATTTAACAATTCAGAATTATTTTATAGAAAATATCATAATTTTGAGTTTTTATTACACCATAAGATATGCAAAAACAGGAACCAATCAGTTGAGTCAAAAATAATTTTTATTTTTATATTTTAAAGTGGGTTAAAATAAATATTTTAACATTTTGAATTTACAGAATAAATTTATGGTAATTGTTATATAACGAATGTACTATTAGGTTGCTGTGAAATTTAATTTTCACTTTATTGTGCACAACCGGTTGAATCTAGCATGATTTTCATAAATTATTTTTTTAATTTTATTGTAAATCAAATAAAATTTACATATTTAATAAAAAAAAAAAAATTTGACATAGATTTGTATTTTCATTTTCTTTACCCGTCTTAACTTTTGTGTTCCACTCTCTGTCCCTCTAATAAATACGTGCCAAGTCAATTTAAAAAAATACGCCTAAAATTTGATATCTTTTGTTCCATTCTCCTGTCTTACTCATTTTTTTCTGACTAAAACTTGCCATGTGAATTAAAAAAGTACAGGTAGTACAGGTCACTTCTTCCCAATTGTAAACGTACGTTGACATGCATCCATGCACTTTTATCCTACGCACCTCCCTGAAACTTTGACTGGACTCCCTCTCCGTCCACGCCATCACTCCCACAGGACGACCTCAAGAAACTCGCCGCCGAGAAAACCGTCGAGTCCAGGGACATGGTCCTCGGCAACGGTTCAATGACAAAGGAATGGCTCAGAAGAATTTTATTCTATTTTTATGATGCAAATGCACGCATCAATGACAAATCACATGAACGTTGACAGGAATTTAAGTAAGAAAAGGGACGTTCTGACAATGCTGCAAGGAAGAATGAACAAGCAGACTTAAACATGGAAAGGGAGAAAGGGAGTGAGGGACCAAAAGAAATTAAAGAGTTAAAAAGTGGTTATAATTACCTCCATGTTAACCCATTGACTACGTCGCCAAAGCACAATTCCTTTTCTAGTCAAAGTCACAACATGGCGCTCGTATATCTGTCATGTTACACAATGTCCATGTGTTTTTTCGTCGCTTTTCTAGGTTATCTAGTCGTTCAAGCTCAGGATCAATCAGGTTTGATAAAGCAAAACATGAACTTCATTGTATCATTAGTTATATCATAATTTATTTAAAGTTTAGCGGAAGCCTGCATCTTTATGTTTTAGGATTTATCAGCATAGATTGCGGAGCTCCTGCAAATATCAACTATGTTGAGAAAAAAAGGGCATAAGTAACACTTCAGATGCCAATTTCGTAAATACGGGCGTAAGTAGGACAATAATAACTGAACTCAAAAGTGCTTATCATCAACAGATGTAGAATGTCAGAAGCTTCCCAGAAGGAATAAGGAACTACTACAAAATAAATATCTCAAGAGGTTCTACTTATCTGATCCGGTCTTGTTTTTTGTATGGAAATTATTATGGCCTAAATAACTTACCACAATATTTTGATATTCTTCTCGGGGCTAACCGGTGGTTTACGGTGAACTTAAACAAAGCATCCAAGGCACAAGACAAGGAGATCACATATGTACCTTCACTGGATTACGTACAAATCTGTCGGGTTAACACAGGCTATGGGACACCGTTTATATCAGCTATAGAATTGAGGACTTCGAAAATTGATATTTATGTCACTCAATTTGGATCATTGGAAAGGATCAGCCGCTTGGATTTGGGTTCAAGCCAAAGCTCCATTAGGTGAAGTCATACTTTTGGCTTAAATCTTTTGTATTAAAAGATTGATTGATTCTATTGGACTTATTTTGATTTTCGCACAGGTACAACAACGATATTTATGATCGGACATGGTATGTCTATCGCCACAGCAATAATTGGACAAAATTAAGTGTTTCTATCCCTGCTGATTCTTTAGACCAGAAGCAGAACGATTTCAAACAGCCAGCAATTGTCTTAAGCACCGCAGTTACACCAGGAAATGCTAGTGCTCCACTGGTAATAAGCTGGGAGCCAAAAGATCAAACTGAGCAATTCTATGTTTACATGCACTTCACGGAGATTGATGAGTTAGCAAAGAATCAGACAAGAGAATTCAACATTACCGTGAATGGAGAGCCATGGTATCAAAAATTTTCTCCACGCTACCTGATTGTCGACACTCTATCTGGTACTGTATCTAGCACTAGAGGGAAAGAAATTAAATATTCACTTGAGATGACCGAGAATTCAACCCTACCTCCCGTCATCAATGCCACTGAAATTTACAGAGTAATAAACTTCCAGCAATCAGATACGTACCAAGGAGATGCTATGCCAAGAAAAAATATAATTTCTCATATTTCAAATCCATTTCTTAGTTTACAATGATATAAGTGATCTAAACTACTTTTTACAATTTTTTTATTTGCATTTCAAAAAATAAAATAAAAAAATTGATGCGATTACAAACATCAAGTCAGTTTATGCATGGAGTGGCAAGAAATTGGCAAGGTGATCCATGCGCACCTGTAGCCTACTTGGGGAATGGTCTGAATTGTACTTATGGAGGAAATGAGTCCCCAAGAATCACGACTTTGTAAGTCATGCTTCTCAAATTAATATTATGGCTTTATAAAACTGGAATGATAACGTATATAAGTATTGGTTGCGCAAAACAGGAATTTATCTTCAAGTGGATTGTCAGGAAAGATAGACCCTTCTATTTCAAAGCTCACCATGTTGGAGAAGTTGTGAGTTTCTCGGTTTTACCTGGTCCAATAAATGACTAGACCAGAAAAATCTTATTTTTGTTCTTTCTGTTATGGACTTGTGTGTCAAGATATTTTTCAGTACATGAGTCAAGGTTTAAACTTACTTAAAGCGGCAAATTATTATTTAATTTCCAGGGATTTATCAAACAATAGCTTGAAGGGCGAAGTTCCTGATTTTTTATCTACATTACAACACTTGAAGATGATGTAAGTTATTTTGTTAGCTACTATATGTCGGAAAATAATTCAAATTTTTAATTATAAATCTTTAGGATATTGTTTAGTTTTAAAAATATTATTTTTATTTTAGATATTTGTTTCATCTTTTAATATTAGGATGCAAATTATATAAATAGGAGTTCTGAAAAGAACCACTCAGTTTGTAGAGGGAGTCACTATCCTAAGGGAGAGGATGGTCAGGTGAAGGAAAGGTTTCACAAGTTTGTCCAAAAAACTTATATTAGGATGTAATCATTTGAGAAAATGAATAAATAAAGGTGTTTTTGTGGACATAGGCAAGAATTGCCGAACCACATTAAATAAAGGTGTGTGTCTCGCCTCATAGTGGTATCAGAGTTGAGAGTTGTGTAGCCTGGTCACCTGTAAGATGAGTATTGATGGTGGATTCGTGTTGGATCCATATGTCGAAAGTCTTCTTAGAGACGGGAAGTCAAACGACGTGTCCTAATAGCTAACAGTGGTGCAAATTTTTGTGTCAAAAGTCTTCTTGACAATGGGAAAGTCAAGTAATGTGTCCTGCTAGCTAACAGCGGTGCAAGTACAATAAATGTTATCATCCAATACTCGCGGAACAAAGGTGGGAAAATACCAAAGTTTGCAAAGCGAAAGCATGATTAAAGAAGATTGTGACAACATCCATGATGGTGAGAGTTAAAAAGGAAGTTTGGAAATTTTAATTGGGGGAAGAATTGTTGGGAAACAATTCAAATTTCCAATTACAAATCTTTAGGATATTGTTTAGTTTTAAATATATTAATTTTATTTTAGAAATTTGTTTCCTCTTTTAATATTAGAATGCAAATTGTATAAATAAGGGTTCTTGAGATAAAAAAACCACTCGGCCTGTAGAGGGGGTCACCACCTAAAGAGAGAGGGTGGTCAAGTGAAGGAAGGGTTTCACAAGTTTGTCCAAAAAACTTGTATTGGAATGTAATCATTTTGAATTAATGAATAAATAAAGGTATTTTCGTGGATGTGGGCAAGAGGTGCCAAACCATACTAAATACAGGTGTGTGTCCCGCCTCAAACTATAACAATTGTGTGATCCTCTGGATCAGAAAATAGAAAACGATATTATAGTTTACCTATTTTGGCAAAAATTTGGAAAATAACAACCTCACTTGTTCAATTCCCTTAGCACTAGTTAAAAAGTCTAAGGAAGGTTCCCTGTCACTAAGGTTTGGATCTTATTGAAAATTCTCACATTCATAATATGGTTATTTATGGTGAGGCGTGATTATCAAATAGTGATATTTTGGTTTTTTATGCAAATCTTCTTTTTCTCTATTCAATAGTTTGTAGTAATCTTTTAACAACTTGCAATTATTATGCTTTTAATCCATCGGATCATGAATCACACCGAATTATGGTCACTCTCTTGTGTGCAGACCTTCGTGCCCATAACCAATCACATGAAGAATTGAATTTGGAATTCTTCAAGTTAGTTCTCAGTTAAATATTGGTGTCACCCATGCTTTTTCATGGACAGTTATTATTCTACTGAATATCAAACAAGCAAAATGAATTGAAGTATCTATTAGAAATCCCACTTCAAGTGAGTCTCTTTGTTGGCTTGTTGGAAGTCCCACACATCATGTGGGTTACTTTGTTAGCTACCCCCGTCAAGCCTATGTAAAAGAGCCTAAGTGAAGTTTAAAGACACATCCCAAATTTCTACTTCCTTTTATATTTTCTTTATTTAGTTAGGAAAAAACTAAGAGAAAAATAGTTTTCCCTTTGAAGTTTTCTTAGTATTTGTATTCTCCTATTTTCTAGAGGAAGTGTTATTGTACTCTCTTTTGTATTTAGAAAGAAGTGTTGTAATTTCTTCTATTTAGTGTAATTCTCCTCTATTTCTTGCCTATTATTATTATTTTTGTGAGCTTTTCTTTTCTCATCTCTTGTTTTAGTTGCGAGTTATTATTTTGCTATTTTGGTATCCAACAATGATATTAGACTAATAGGTTACTGATACTATTTTGCTGTAACATGCTGATACAATGCCAAATTGTTAGGTAAAAGAAAAACACAAACCAATGGAATCACCCACATGTCCAAAAGATCTTAGATGGAACACACAATAATTAACATGGTTCAACATCTCTTACCTACGTTCATAGAACCATCTCAACAGAATTTCACTAGCTCAAATAAGATTACAAGAAATGTAACCCACCCTAAGTTGTGTATTACTCTACAAATCCAAGTACCTTACCCCCCCCCCCCCCCCCCCCCCCAACTCAAGAGTTACAAGAAATGATAACACACTCTTACTACAAGACTCTCACACACAAGTAATCACACACTATCACTTGCTCTCTTCTCTTGCTTTTGGTTAGGATGGTCCCTCTTCTTCACATGACCCTTTTATATGTATAACAAAGGTTCATGGATCCTTTCATAAATGAGATTTAGTAGGCCTTAATTATCCCACCTCTCCACCTACCCTCTCATTATGGTAGTGGAGTTCTCCAAGAGTCAGGTACCTATCAGAATGCACCCCCTTAAGCTTCCACCCACATATATTCATATTTGGAAAATTAAATTGTTTTTCCAACATGAATTTATAAGAAGATTCATAATATGCTCTAGTTACAACATAGTCTAATTTGTTAACCAAGTGGTTTCGATAATCCAAGAGGAGGTGAATTGAGTTATATCAAAACATGATTTAGCAAAACAATTATCCAAAATTGCGAAGAATAAAACTATGAAAATAAGCAAAGAGAGAAAGCCTAATTTGATTCAATTAATAGATATCAACAGAAAATCATAATGAATCAAACGAGCAAACAATTAAAACAATAAAATAGTAGGGTTAGAGAAGGGTGCACTAGGATTTATACTAGTTCGATCACAAACTGCAACCTAAGTCTAGTCCCCAAACCTTACTTGAAAGTTTTCCACCATCAACTTAGAGTTTACAATGCAACTAGCCTTTTACATTCAAAGAACCCTACCTTGACAACTTAACCTGGGATGCTCCTCACTCTATCACTGTAGCCACCCTAGGGTACTACAAGGAATCCTACCTTCCAAACTTGAGAAAAATCTAACTCTTAGAACCAAGGAGAAACCCTTTTCCTAGAATCACCAAGGGAAACTTGCTCTTGATCTTACAGACAAGCAATCAAAAGATATTAACCACTCTCAAAGTAAAGATATCAAAAATTGAAGCATTATTGACTCGCAATCCTTTCCAAGCACTAGCTTAAGAAAGCAAAATAACCCCAAATTTAATTAGTCTCATCTTTCTTTTAATTGTTTAATAAAAACCCTTCTTTATATAGAGATATAATGGATATAAGCTTATAAATTTGAAATCTCAAAGATAACATTTGATAATGAAAATATTTAGCTAACATTTTAAATCCAATCTTTTTTGCAAATTTGATTCAGCTGTTGGAAATTGATTTTATCAGGGGGAATCAATTCCTGTGCGTGGGAATCGATTCCTTTAGTAAGAGAATTGATTCCTTGCAAGAAAACAAGAGTAAAAAATTGATTCTTTTACTTGTTACTCGATTCCTTCGTGTTGGAATCAATTCCTAACAGGGAGAATCGATTCCTTTGCCAATTTTAGCTTAGAATGAGATTTTTCACAAAAGCCTTTTTATTTTTATTTTTAACTCTTGAAAATCAATTTATGTTTTCCCAATTTAACCCCCTAAGCCAAATTTAACTAGAATTGAAGAGTCTTACAAAGATTCCTATGTCTTTAACTCATTATCTTCAAGATGCTTTGGTTTTTGGCTTTGTCTTCATTTATTCTTTTTGACTTTTATGTTTGCATGTCTTCATGAATTCCTTTTGGCTTTAGCTTTGTCTTCATCAAAACTCTTTAAAATGAAATGTCCAAAGGTTATGTTTAATATAATCTTCCCCATCAAAAAAGAATTTTTCTTGTTATTAGTAATATAATGTGATAGTGTGAAAGTGCATGTTTAGGCAAGTCCATGTTACGAAAGACTTGGTATTTAAGTGTATTCATTAGTGACCCACCTCTCTTTCCTAAGAACTTACCTAGTGTATTAATTCTCGGATTACAACCACTGTTCCAATATGTGGTACTATTCACAATGGAAATTATGCAAAGGTCATGTTTAATATGATCTTCTACATCAGAAAAGAATTTTTCTTGTTATGAGTAATATAGTGTGAAAGTGCATGTTTAGGCAAGTCCTGATTAGGAAAGACTTGGTATTTAAGTGTGTCCATTAGTGATCCACACCTCTCTTTCTTGGGAATGTACCTGGTGTACTAATTCACGGACTATAGCCATTGTTCCAGTATATTGTATTATTCACAATAGAAATTATGCAAGTCGGTTCAGTCGAAGAATTATTTGGTGTAAACCATGGTAACAAAATTCGAGATTCAAAAGTTTAAAGGGAGTGATTTCTCCTTGTGAAATTTGAAGGTAAAAACAATTTTTAGGAAAGATAATTGTGTAGATGCAATTGAAGGAAGACCCGTAGACATCACTAATGAAAAGTGAAAAAAGATGGATGACAACGTTGTTGCCAATTTACTTTTAACAACGACAAATTCAATTTTTGTCTAGTGTTGTAGAGAAGACTGCAAAGGAGATTTGGGATGCTCTCATCAAATTGTACAAGGTCAAGTCACTTCACACTAAAACATTCTTAAAGAGAAAACTCTACGCTCTTCAAATGAGTGAATCCACATCGGTAATAGATCACATCAACATTTTAAATACTTTATTTGCTCAGCTTACAACGTTAGATTTCAATATAGCATAAAATGAATGTGCAGTGCTTCTACTTCAGAATTTACAAGATTCATATGATCAACTCATCATCAACATAACAAATAATAATATTATCGATCGTCTATCCTTTGATCATGTCGCTAGGTCTATTATTAAAGAATAATCCAAGGAAAATAATTAGAATTATAGGTTGGAAAATTCAAAGCAGATAGAGGCTTTAATGATGACGAGAGGTAGATCAATAGAACGAGGCTCCACTAGGAGTCAAAGTCATAGTGGATCAAAATCTTGAAGAAAAAAGAATCTCAAATACTACAATTATGGCATAAAAAGGAACTTGAAGAAAGATTGTTAACACAATAAGAAGAATAGAGGAAAGAATTTTGAAACATCAACATCTCAAGGTTGTGTGGCAAGTATCTTAGATGATGGAGAAATCCTGTATAGTGAAATAACAATTGGTTCTAAAGGCAAAAAACAACTCCATAATGGTTGGATATTGGATTCAAGCGTAACCCAACACATGACTCACATTGAGATTGGTTTTGCACTTATGAGCCATCTCAAAAGGATCTATGTTCATGGAAAATGATCATGCCTTAGAAATTGCTAGAGTCAATACTATCGAATTAAAAATGTATGTACTATTGTTCATACATTTTAAGAGGTACGATATATGAAAGGCTTGGAAAAGAACTTATTGTCCATTAGACAATTGAATGACTGTACGTGCAAGATCTATGCTAAAGGTGGGATTTTAAAGGTAGATAAAGGAAATCGTGTTGTGATGAAAGCAAAGAACACAACTAATTTATACATGTTTTTGGAAGATACGTTGCATAAAGCAAATACATCACTTGTAGCGACAAGCTAAGAAGAAGTAATGATGATATAGCATCGTAGACTCAGTCATATGCTAAGGCAAGGCCTAAAAGTCCTTACGAGACTTTATTTTTTGCTTAGGCTTAAAAAGTAACTTTACCTTTTGTGAGCACTGTGTGATAAGTAAGCAACATTGATTGAAGTTTGCTAGAGTAATTATTAGAAGTAAATACATATTGGACTTGATCCATTTTGAGGTGTGGGAATCAACAAAAATATCTATGAGAGGGGTAAAGTATTTCGTATCTTTCATTGATGATTACCCTAGGAAATTATAGGTGTACCCAATCACGAAGAAGTCATAAATGTTTCTAGTATTTTAGCAATTGAAAGCATAAATAGAGTTTGAAACTGAAAAGGGAATTAAATGCTTGAGGATAGACAATGGAGAAGAATATGTAGATGGTGACATGTTGGAATTTTGCAAAAAAGAGGGTATTTCAAGACAATTCACAATTCTACATACACCTCAATAAAATGGTGTGTTAAAGCAGATGAATAAAACTCTCCTAGATAGAATAAGAATTATGTTGAAAATAGCGAGATTGGCCAAATCTTCCTAGGCAAAAGTAGTTAATACTATCTGTTTCATGATAAATCGATCACCAGCAATAATAATTGGTTTAAAGACACTAATGGAGATGCATAAAGGTAAACCAGTTGATTATTCTTCTTTATACGTGTTTGGATGTCCTGTGTACATGACGTACAACTCCCAAGAAAGAACAAAGCTAGATTGAAAATCTTGGAAATGTATTATTCTTGGGTTATACTAATAATGTTAAAGGGATATAGGAATCCAGATATGCCGAATCACTAATATTATGATCTTTTACATCCTAAATCTTCCTATTCCTTCATTTGGCTTATGTTCTTCATGTAACATTCAAACTAAAAGACTTTATGAAATTACATTGCTACTTCCACATGGTACCGGTAATGTAGGAGACATTTCTATTTTTCCCCAAGGAATCCTTAAAATTACTACAGCTTAGCTTTTAATTCGCCTATGACCATCAAATGAAATGTGAATAACCCGCCCTCCCCTCTTTAAAACAAAAGGTGCTTTCGGTTTTGTCAGTGCTTGATCGCTTATGGGATTCCATTGCCCATAAGACTATTGTTGCAAAAAATGAACTACAAAATGAGCAGAAAAATGACAATACTACCAAAGACACTACTATAGTGCAGATAGAGAAAAAGTTTAGAAAAGATGACTTTTCTAAAATAGAACAAGAGCACAAAGTGCTACAGCCAAATAAGGTCAATCATGGAGAAGCTCAACGAATAACATGTTAGATAAGAGAACCGTCTTGGAAGCTATGAAGCATACTTTCTTCATACTGAAGAAGGAGAACCTTCAACCCTTCAAGAGGCTTTGACATGGAAACTTGTTGAACTTCGAGAAGGTCGAAAATCCATTGGGAATAAATAGGTTTGTAAGTCAAATTAGATGGTAATGATCAAATGGAATGATATCGTGCAAGATTGGTTGGCACAAGATACGCTCACATTTGATCAAGTGGTCTTGTAAGCAACATGTCTTACATTTGATTGAGTCAATCATATCTCCTTCCTTTTATATTTTCTTTGTATACTTAGAGAAAAATTAAGAGAGAAAAATAGTTTCTCTTTTGTGGTTCTCCTACTATTTGTATTCTCTTACTTTTATTTTTTTTAGAAAGAGTGTTTTTGTATTCTCCTTATATTTAGAGAGAACTATTGTAATTTTTTCCACTTAGTAAAATTCTCTTCTATTCTTACCCATTATTATTTTTGTTAGTTCCTCTCTTCTCATCTCTTATTTTAGCGGTAAGTTATTATTGTGTTACTCTATACACATTTACTAAGATTTAAAACATAAATCTTCTATGATTTCCATGCTAATGTGGGCCAAAATCCATATCTACGTGAATATGGTCAATGCAACCAAAAGGTTGAGAAGGTTGAGAAGAAAAGGAAGAGCATTCTTACCCCCTTATTAGCATCAGTAAGTGGGGTTTTTATCCTTTTGGTAGTCGTGGCAGCCATATTGTGGAATCTTAAAAGGAGAAAATCGACAGGTGATGCTACAATCATTAAAGATTCGTAATTTTAATTGAAAGTTTTTCAAACAAATTCAATTTTGACCTTCTAATGTTCAAAACTGTGGTATAATACTAAACAGCTTTGACGGTAGAAAAGGATCAAAGTGAGATGTCACTGCAATTCCGAAAACAAGATGATTCATTAAATCAATTCAAAAAACAAATATATTCATACTTTGATGTCCTTAGACCAACAATTTCAATACAATTGTTGGTAAGGGTGGGTTCGGAACAGTTTATCTAGGTTGTATCGATGACACTCCAGTTGCAGTGAAAATGCTTTCCCCATCGACTGCTCTTGGTTATGAACAATTTCAAGCAGAGGCAGGTTATTAATCACTTTACACTAAACTTTTCAGGTCAATAATAAATTTATGTGGTTAAACATGGCTGTGATTTTGATTTTCAGGTTAAACTTCTAGTGAGAGTTCAGCATAGAAATCTCACTTCCCTTGTTGGTTATTGTAATGAAGGAAGCAATAAGGGTCTTATATATGAGTACATGGCTAACGCAAACTTACATGAACATCTCTCTGGTTTGTTCCCAAATAAAATTAATTTCTTGTTAAAAATTAGTGAATATCAATTTCCAACTTAGTTTTGTATTCTGAAACTCTGAATATGGAAATTTTCATATTGGACAACTGTATGATAGTCGTATGACTGACTTCTAATCAACAAAAATGAACATGTACAGAAAGTTACATAACTTGTTCCTGTAGGTAAACACAGCAAATCAAAATACTTGACCTGAGAAGACAGACTTCATATAGCAGTGGATGTAGCCTTAGGTGAGGAAGTAAACTTAAAATTATATGTTTTGTTAACTCCCCATTTCCCCTCTCAATATGTTTGCAGCAAACCTAATCTCAGGATTGGAGTATCTGCAAACTGGTTGCAAGGATCCTATAATCTACCGAGACGTAAAATCTACAAATATCTTGTTGAATGAAAATTTCCAAGTGAAATTATTTGATTTTGGTCTATCCAAAATTATCCCAACTGATGGGGTAACTTATGTAACAACTATTGTTGCTGGTACTCCTGGTTATCTGGACCCTGAGTAAGTATTTCAATTATCATCCTATCAGTCATTTTCTGCAAAATTATAATGATTGTTTATACGTGGATATTTGAGTTATCATCACAAACTCTTACAAAAAAATTTGGGTTACATGATTTGTTTTGCAGCTATTGGGTTACATGATTTGTCTTGCAGCTACCACATCCAATAGATTAACACAAAAAAGTGAGGTTTATAGCTTTGGAGTTGTTCTTTTGGAAATAATCACAAGTCAACCAGTAATAGTAAGGAATGAAGAAAAGACTCACATAATTGAATGGGTTAGGTCCTTGATTAAGACAGGGGATATCAAGGCCATTGTTGACTCAAGGTTAAGAGGGGATATTGACATTCATTTAGCTTGGAAAGCTGTAGAAATAGCTATGGCTTGTGTTTCTCCAAATCCTATTTGAAGACCAATCATTAGTGTAACAGTGATTGAATTAAAGGAGGCTTTAGCAACCAAATTAGCTCGAATTAAACACAATGGTGCCGGTCCAAGAAACTCAATTGAACCGGTCAACAAGAATCTGGACACCGAACTCACTCCCCTGCCCAGGTAAAAGATAAGAAGAATAAAATAATGTTGTTATAAATAACTAATTGAAGAGTGATCCAAAATGGAGTTGAGTTAGGAAAGTACGTGGTCTTCCTCTTGCAAAATTCCAGAATGAGATCAAGCCATACAGGGGAAGCGATGTTGCATAAGAAGTTGGTCAGTAGGTGCTTTACATTACTCGTACTTTTTCTTAGTGATACTTGTATAAATGCTACTCCTGTGTTTGGGAGTGGTGATTGTAATGTTGTGTGTATAGAGAGTTATACAAAAAAAAAATAAAAAAATACTAACGAGAAATGAAAACCAGTGTTATTTATTTTTTCTTGGATAAAATTTATAAAATAAGCTACTTTTACTTTCCGCTCATATGTGAATGAATGTAATTTCATATTTTAAAAAATATAGTATTTATTTATTTTGCTATAAATTAAATTTAGTCTACAATTGATATTTTTTGCTAAAACTTTTAAATTTCCAAACTTCCCTCTTGACTGCTTTGGTTTTAAATTATACAAAACTTCTATCAATACTTTGTAAAAGGAGTTGTGTTTTAAAAAAATTAACCAAGAGATGCGAGTGTAAGTTTTACATTGGCTTAAATATGATTTTGGTCTGTGTAATATACTATTTTTTAGATTTGATCTTTATAAAATTATTGTTTTAAAATAATTCTTGTAATTTTTTTTATTTTGGTCCCTGTTATTTTGTTTTAGTTCTTGTAGTATATTTATTTTTTTATTTTTGTCCTTGTAATGTGTAAATAATTTGTTTTTAGTCCCTATCAGATTTTTTTAAAAGGAACTAATTTGAAATAAACAAAATATTATAGGAAATAAAATAAAAAAATAGATATATTAAAAGAATTAGAACAAAATAAAAGAATAAAAAAAAAATTTACAAAGACCATTTTCAAAAAATAAATTTACAAGGGACCAAAAAAAAAAAACAGTATCTTGTAAGGGAAAAAAAACATATTTAAACCAAAAAGATTTTTTGTATCTTCACATTAAATAGAATACCTTAAAGGGTGAATTTTACTAAATTGGAGAAGAGGTAAATATAGTTTTTTCATACATTTGATTACAGCCGATATTGGTATTCGTGTCAGCTCTCCACCTTCTCGTTATGGTAACACTGAATTGTTAGGTGAATAATTAGCTCGTAGTGTATGTCATTAGGATTCGTGCCATATGTTACCAAACAGATTCCCACGAATTATACGAATCAGTTATTTAGTTGTTTTTTTAAAAGAAAAGATAAAATAAAAATGAGGGAGGTTATGAAAAGGAAAATGCTTAATTGTATGAATAAGTGTTAAACGAATTTTGACGGACACTATATATGATAAATGTAACTGTGATTTTCGCCACATTCATCTTTATTTTATAATTTTTTATTTAATTTTGTCCAATAAAATATAAGCAACTTGTCTTGCTTAGTTCGTAGGAACTCTCTTCGTACAATATAACAGTTCTCTTATGAAAATAGAAATATTTGAGGAAACAAAACACTATTCCGTAGTGACACTTCAGCAGTTTGCGAGTACTGTCCATTCCCCCATTGCCACGGCCTCACCACTTCTGCAACTTATCACTTCCATAATCATCTCAACAATGCACCATCTTTACAACCAGTTGCCGAAACCATTGCCTCTGTCATTGCGGGGAAGCCGAGGGCTAACGTGAGTGTGGAAGCGAAGGGCCATGGCGGGGAAGTTGAGCGCAATAAGAGAGCGAGAGTTTTATCTCACAGAAGGAGAGCATCGTCGTGATGAAGTGAAGCTTTTACTTTGGCAACAATTGGAGGAGTTTCACCAGCATAAACAGTGTTTGAGCTTTTACCTCTATAAACGTTGATTTTAAAGTCATAGACACTTTCATTTATATTGGTAGCGGGAAGACAGATATTTAATCATCCAATATTGGATCGTTGACGATCTCTTCACCGGAAAGAGCAATTGAGCGGGATCATTGCTTTTATCTTGAAAACTTGGCATCATTTGTGCAATGTCATATTCTACATGAATAGAAATTAAGAATAATGACAATATGGTTAATTTAGTAGCTAAATGGAAATTTTAACAGAAGATTTTGCTGCGAATATTGAATTAATTAAGCTAACTATTAAAAAGATGGAAATGAAGAGAGAAAGTAAATGAACGTACACCTAAGCATGGTTCTAAATTGCTGTTGCGGTTTCATCACAATCCTTGATATTGCGAGAAATTGCTGGAAAATACAGCTGATGTGACTGTAATTGCGGTCGCGATGCGGTTGTGGTGAGTAAAAAAATCTTTATATTGCGGGACAATTGCAGTTGCAAACCGCAATTTAAAACCATGCACCTAAACGTTCGTGCATGTTGCACGAAACTCCTTTTGTAACATCTATAATTTTCCTTTCATTAGTAATAGTAGCTAATTATGGCAAGCTTATTCAAGTCGTCATAGTTCCCGTACATGAAAGAAGCTCTTATCAAGTAAATAGTATTTCTGTCTTTTGGATGTCGTAGTGTGTAGCAATTCCTTTTCCCCTCAAGAAAGCTTCTCACAGTTGCGAATGTTTTTTGGGGTGTTTCAGAAATGAACTTGACGAATATGTTTTTGCTTTTTCCAATGCCAATGAATTGTGTTGGAGATCTCACATCGACTAGTGATATGGCCACACAAGTGTATATAAGTGGGGGGAGGGGGCAATCCTCACCTTACAAGCTGATTTTGTAAGGTTGAGTTAGACCCAGACCCACATTCTAAGATGGTATCAGATCATATCCTAGTAATTGTTGTTAGGCCTATCGGGCCACTCGCTATTGGGCCGTTATTAGACCACCCGCAGTGTCCAATCTTGCCAACTTTATGCTCGAGATGTCCAGTCCTCAACGTGAGGGAGGTGTGTTGGAGATCCTACATCGACTAGTGATATGGCCAAATAAGTGTATATAAGTGGGGAGCAACCCTCACCTTACAAGCCGTTTTGTAAGGTTGAGTTAGGCTCAAAACCTACATTCTAAGATGGTATTAGAGCCTATTCTAGCGATTGTTGTTGGGCCTATCGGGCCACCCGCTATTAGGCCTTTATTGGACTACTTACAGATATTTAGTCCTGCAAACTTCACGCTCGAGATGTCCAGTCCTTGGCGTGAGGGAGGTGTATTGGAGATCCCACATTGACTAATAATATGGCCAAACAAGTGTATATAAGTGGGGGACAACTCTTACCTTATAAGCCGGTTTTGTAAAGTTAAGTTAAGCTCAAACACACATTCTAAGATATTATGTAATGAATCTGAGTTTTGTCATCAGTATAGGCAAGGTCTTCTGCAATCCCACAGTCAATGATGCAAATAAGCACAAGTTGACATCAGAAGAATTTATGGATGTAATAATAAATATTGTAGTACTTTCCTTGAATCCGCTAAAATTATCAGACAAAATTTTGATGCAAGCTCAGAGCAGTAGGTGAAAATCCTCACAAGTTACATCATCTAGTTTCCTTCTTCCTTGTTTGTGACGCATAGAGTTCTTCTCTGTGGCCATATCTATAGACTTTCCAGTAAATTCTGCAATGGTATATGCAAGGACACACCACAACTTGCAGCTCCAAGCCTAATGGCATCTCCTTTCTCCATCCATGAAATTTCAGAAAAAGATCACCATTTGCTTTAAGCAGATATTACCAAACCCTGTCTATGTTTTGTGATTAGAAAAAAACGATAAGGTATTTATTGTAGAAACTCGTACGGAGTGGTTGGAGAATTTATAATTATATCAGTCTGTATATAGAGGTGGTTTATGATACCATGTTGATGTTTAAACTGAAGTGCATTGAATCTGTGGACCAGACAAATTTCACAGATCCATGAACATAAGTCTCAGTGAAATTCGGTATAGCCACCAATAAATCAATAATACATGTTTTTACAAGATACCTTGTGCATTGGTGACTATAGACACCCTACAATTAATAGCTGTCAATAGTAGTTCTACTTGGTTCGAGTAGAATTACCTCTCATGGAAGATTACCTCCCTAAAGGATACATGTGGTGTCTAAAAAAAAATGTAGCTAATTGTTTAATCTGCCGACTTGGTTGCGTTAGTAGTTTTCAGCTTTTAATCAATTGAATGCGATGCAAAATTGCCATTGGATGATATTTACTAGTAAAGAGTCAAGAAAGGGTGAGGCCGTTAAATACTTGATTAATACTCACGGCAATAAGATGAAGGGTTGACTAACTTATTTTAAATAAAAATAGAGTTAAATAACTTTATAAAATATGATCGGTATAATTGATTATGTACTTCAAGACATTTATGTGACATCATTTTATAGAAAAAAAGACGTAACATGATGTCCTGTGTAAAAAGAGTTTAATTTTTATACGTTGTGTGAATATACAGATTTTTACATTGTTAACCAAATCATTTTAGATATGACTTTAAAATAATTATAATAAAAGTCAACAATCTTACTTTACATGACAAATTAGAATTAAATGACAGAATAAAAAACTTACACTGTTAGCATACATATTCTAATTAAATTTGTATAAAAATACCATAATTTTAGGGTTACGAAATAACAAGCAAAAGAGTAAATAAGAATTTCTGTTAAAAAAGAAAAGGATATGACTGGTCAGAAACAGCCTCAAATTGTGGGAATGTGTAAAGAGAAATAACTTTGAAAGATCAAATAGTTTGTTCTGCGTCCAATTTCCAAGTTATGCCACTTGGTACGATGTGTTTTCATGAAGGCAACTCCAGACTCCAGAAGTCCAGAGCCTATCTATAATATGCCGTCGAGTATTGTGAGCCTTCAGTTTTCAGTCAAGGCTGTTTTAATTTTAGTTTCCAAGTTTATAGTCAAGAATGGAGACTATAGAGACTGCAATTGTGAGGCATAAAAATTGCCAAGTAGTCCTACAGGACGTGGACAACTATAAATATCAATTTTGCATTGTAGCCCCCTCGCCCTCCAACCTTGGCACTAAAGTTATAATAATATACTAGGTTTAAAGATGTTTTATCTCTTAAAAATATAAAATTATTGTTTTTGGTCGCTATTGTCATATAACACTTATTAACTATATAAATGTTTAATGAAAGATCAAGTAACCATCCTAGGTGACATCCTCTAATGTCTGTGATACTATGTCAGCATGTGACACTTCTAAAATGTTTTCTAGATTCCTAAAATGAATGTTGTTTTTTTTTATCTTAAAATGAATGTTAGGGACCAAAAATAATAATTTTAGATTTTTGAGGGATAAAAATCAAATAAAAATATTTTATAAGGAATAAAACAAAAATTCACTCATTTTATAAGGACAAAAAATAATGATTTAAATTATTAGAGGAATGAAAAATCAATAAATTTTTTACGGAAACTAAAATCAAAATTCACTCATTTTGTAAGGACTAAAAACATTTTTTATTTTTTTTTGGTAAAACTAAAAAACATTTTTAAGCCTAATATACTATGGTACTAGATATATGACATTATTTTAGGGAAAATTTTAGATACAATTAATTATATGTACTTTTGTACCGTTTTTCAATTAAATTTAGAATTTCACTTTCATAATTTGTGAGGAAAGGATGACATTAAAAGTCAAGTTATTAAAGTGAAACTTTAATTTCAATTAGAGAATGAGAAATACTTGTATAGCTAGGCACGTATCTAACACTAACATTTTTATATATCAAAACATTCATAATATGATAAAATAGTATATGCACTTAAAGAGTTTTTACACTGTCAACCAATCAAAAATTATCATATATGGTAATTTTGTTGATTTTTATAATAACTAACTTAAAAGTCATTCTTAAAATGATTTGTAATTAGTTGACAGTGAAAAATCTATTACAATACTAATATATAGATTTTAAACTCATAATATAATGTATTTAAGTTTTATATATCATTTTATACATAAAAAAAATGTAACACTAACATGATGTGATATGAAGAATAGGAATGCCATAATTTTAGTCTGTAAAATATAAATTAAGAAATAAAAGGTAGAATATTTATATTTTTTTTTTTATCAAACTTACAAAAAGTCATTTAAGATTTACATTTTTAAGTAATTTAAAATTTTAATAAGATATGTTTAATATTTTCACATATGCTAATAGACCTCCAATAGACAACTCCACAGAATATTAGTAGATAAAAATGATTACATATATAAAAACAAATAAGAGTAGATAATAATTTCTGCAAAAAAAAAAGAAACCATTGGTCAGAAGCAGACCATCAAGTTGTGGACATGTGTAGAGAGAAATAACTTTTGAATGATCAAGTTGCAATAGTTTGTTGTACGTCCACTTTCCAAGTCATCGTCACTTGAGACGATGCGTTTCCATGCGTGAGACAATAGGTAAGAAAAAATTGTTTAAATTGATAAAAAAAAATGAATAAAAAATATAATTGAGAAGAAAAAATCAACAAGAATAATTAAAATGCTTTTAATTATAATATATATAATATTATATATTATAATATTAACATGTTATAATATAGTTATATTAGCAAAGTATCTGGGGCTTAGCCCCTCCATTCCATAAAAAAAAAAAAGAAGTAAAAAGTATCTTTTCATGTTACCTTTTCATATAATATATTATATAACTTTAATTTTACTTTTAATCTCTTCATTTGAATTATATGCAATTTTAGTTTTTAAAATTTCTTTAGTCAATTAATTCTTTCTATCTTAAAAATATTAGGATAAACTGAAATTTTTTTGCATCATGAACTATGTAAGGTTCACATCAACATCAATTATATGACCATGAAAAAGAAAAAGAAAAGTAATGTTAACGTGGCGAACTATGATTTGAATTTTAGTTGAAAGAAGTGCTCACATTTAAAGTTCGATAGTGTCTTGAATTGGATTACCTCCAAAAAAGGATACCCGTGGATAAAAAAAAAGATGAAGAAAATATAAATCTAAAAAAAAAAAAGAAAACAATATAAAGATATGGACTTGATTTGATTTGTAATCCATCTAAAATGAGTTTTTACTATTCTCACCCCACCCCCACCCCTGAACTCTCTTAAACTAGACTTTTTGGTCTTTTAATCAGTCAAATATTATGAAAATATTAACATTTTTTTAGAGCACAGAAAAAAAAAGGAGATCTTAAAGTCGTGGATCTATTGGTGCTCAGTACATACTTTTTTCTCCCCTTATTAGTGCTAGCCAAGAATTCAAACAAAAATTTGGACTAGATCCAATAAGAATGAAATACTCTTAGAACCCGTCATTGATACAGCACGCTACTTTTACTGTTCATTCTTTTCTACACTAGTCGTGGGTCCTTTGATCAATTTTCTTCTATTTAAAACTTTCAAATTCCCATTTTATCTAAATATTAGAGAGTATATAATGAATTTTTAATATAAAATAATTTAGAAATTTAGTAAATTTAAATTAATAATTTTATATGAAAGAATAGGATTTGAAGAACAAAAAAATTGAGATTTTTTTGGAAGAAATTTGATCCCTTAATTGATGATTATGAACAAAAGAAGGTTTAAAATAATTTAATTCAATTCAACTTGTAAAGAAATTAAGTAGATCGAGAAGAGAATTTTTTGGGTTTCAAATATTAAAAAAAATCGACATAAAGATCATATTTGCTTAATTTAAAAATAAAAGAATTTAATTAGTAAGAAAAAGAACTTTAAGAACCAAATTTACACATAATTCAAATTAAAAAAATCAAAAGTGGAATTAAGTCAATAATAATAATAATAATAATAATAATAATAATAATAATAATAGTAAGTATAAGTATATATGTTTGACAAAACAATTGTGTAGCATATAATTAAGTTAGTCAACTAACTTATTTGATAAAAAAAATTATTAGAAATTTCTAGTTAGAGAATTATTTTTTGAAAGAGCTATTAACTTAAAAGTTTTGATTTCATAAACTAATAAAAATAGCATATAACTTTTAAGCTATGTTACATCGTTTGTTTTATTTTCTTTCTAATTTTATTCTTTTTAATTTTCGGAAATGAGAATTTTAATTTTACTCTCCCCTAATTAATACTTTATTTTAAATAAAATATATATGTATATTTAGTTATTTCAGTTTTTTAATTTTTTACAAATATACTTTACCTAATAATAATAATAATAATAATAATTTTGTGTTTGTGGAGCGGGAAGTATACGCTTGTGGACGTCGGAACCAAAGAACGAAAGGAATTTCTTTTGTTCTGTCCTGCAATCTCACCCAGTCAATAGTCATTGTCTTTCTTCTTTTGTTTTGTCCCGCAATCACAATCTCACGCACCTAGTCAATAGTCGTCGTCTGTTTCTTGTATGGCAGGCATCTACCGCTACATACAACATTAATTTTCCACATTGACTTCTACTGTATGGGACTAACTGTTACCATGTTAAATGGTTTTGAATTTTGATCGATCCGGCACGAAAACATTAGCAGATTCCTTCTTGTCTTTAATTCAAATGAAATTTTGAAATTGCCTTACGAAGAAGAACCTAGTAGTTGGAAAAAAAAATATAAATTAGTTTAAAGAGCATATGACCACAAGGATTTGGAGAGAAAGGAAAAAGTTAAGAGTTCACCTCAATTTTGGAGTGTAAGGGAGGAAGAAAGAGAGAGATAAAGAGAGGGGAAAAAAAAGCTTGAAAGAGAAACCAATAGATGTAACAAATGATGTGACAAGAAATGAGAGAGGAATAGGAAGAAAAATGGAGCGAAATGACCTGGAGAGAAAATTTGGTATATTATATAAATTTGGTGTTTTTAATTGGATAGACTAAATGGGGAAAACAATTGTTTGAGCAAAAAGCCTTGGAGAGTTTTTGGTGTGGCAGAGATGATTTCCAGTCAATGGTGTACGACAAAAAGACACTGGTAGTCACCTATAAATATTCTGACGCTCAAGTCAGTGATGAAATGAGGAGAGTGGATGGTAAAATGTTTTGAATGTTACCTGAGGGCGTATGACCCTTACATAGCCTTCATTTAGGCAGGAAAAACTGTAAGATGACGTGGTAGTTAGTTAAACTGCATGTGGCTGCCAAGGTCTGCAAACGAGGTCGGTGCATCGATGATAAGATGCTGGGAAGATGTCCTTAAAAGGGCAACTAGAGCATTATAGTTTCAACTCGAGGTGATGTGCAGGAGTGTCGAGAGGTAACAGTTGCATGAGTGATGGGGTAACTTAAAGCTAGGCACAGACCTAGGAAGTCGACTCGAGGGTATAATGAAAACGCGGGAGTGGAACCCAAGATTACTACAGAACAGTAATAATATATGATTAATTATTGTTAATGTCATGTTATAAACATCATTGGTAGGTCCAACTTAAAGCTTTTGCAAGAATTTTTCATGACTTAAGTATATTGTTTCAAATTATTACGTTTTTTTATTGCGTCATTTTGTTGAAGTGTACTGTGTTATATTCCAGAAATTTTGCCGTGGAACTGGTAGATACTTAATTTCACCTTTTATTTTTGACACGGAAGTACGGAACAAAATCTTCGGACAAATTTTTAATTAGAAATAAACGAAAATAGTTTTAATGGTTAGAATGAGGAGTCATCGATTTAAGAGACTTGTCTCATGTTAGTTCATGAAATTTAATGCAATTTAGCGATTAACTCATTAGACCAAATAAACTACCAAAGTTCATTTTTCGTGCATTACTTAAAGTAATAATTTTATATTTTTTCAAGAACAGTTTTCGTGGGAAGATATATATCCAAAGGTTTCAAAGGTAATTAAGTTCACTCCAGAGAAGGATTTTGGTAAGTTGTATTGCAACGTCAAATTGGGAGAATGATTAACTTCTTACCGTCAGTCTGGCTCTACAAGGTGGATTTGTACAAATAATTTACTAAACCACGGATTCGAAGGTTAAGTTCCCTGGTTTAATTTGCTCTCCTCCGTCTTCAGCTTTGTGTGCTTCAATCTTTTTGCTCCATAATTCCATCGGCGAAAATACACTCAAATCAATGAGCGTTAACTTGAGAGTGTATATGGCAGAGAGTACGCATTCGCACCTAGAAATGTTAGCTGACTACTCTTTTTATAGGCTGCATATTCCTATCCTTGCATTTGCTGAAGGAGACAATATGCAATGCGAGGCATGTATAACGGCGTGAGAATCGGGAAATCCTGCCTTGGCATTGGGAGCGTTCTCTCAGCACATGGATTGTTATAAAGCTATTGGCTAGCATGTAATGTTTGACCAGGCCAGTTAAGGGTTTGTGGTGAAACACCGGATTTTGAAAGCCTTCTTCCATCTTTCTTACATATATAAAGATTCATAACACGTATATAAACCTTTTCGTGCTAACTTAATATTTGCAAAGATGCATCCATTGATACGTTTTTAATTAATTTTTATTTCCATTTAAATTGATTGACCAGTGTCTGTAGTATTATTTTTATGGTGAAGTGAATCAGGGGCAAGTCATGAACATGACAAGAACTCTTAAGTATGCGAGTGGATGTTCATATTGTTCTGCACGGAAGAATTAATGAATAAATCATTAGACTAAAATGGAAAGGGACAAAAAATTAAAGAAATTAAATGAATTGGTTAGACTTACCTCCATGTTGACATCGACCACGTGGCCAAAACACAATCCTTTTGTAGTGCAAGTCGCGACGGGGCAATCTCATATATATATATTGGTCATTCTACTTCAAAGCCAGAGGACAAAAGGTGATGAGAAATGGGAATGTCGACGAGTTTCCTCGTTGCTTTTCTAGGAGGTTTAGTTCTTGCCGTTCTGATTCAAGCTCAGGACCAATCAGGTTTGATAATTAAATATTAACCTCATTATATCATTATTTAGTAAAAGTTCAGCTAGCTGAAGCTTCAAGTCCCATGCCTATATATGCATTTTTATGTTTTAGGATTCATCAGCATAGATTGCGGAGCTCCTGCAGATGTGACCTATATTGAGTCGTCAACAGGCTTAAATTATACTTCAGATGCAAATTTCAAAAATACTGGTGTGAGTAGGACAATAGTATCTGAACTCAAAAATGGCTATCAACGACATATGTGGAATGTCAGAAGCTTCCCGGAAGGAATAAGGAACTGCTACAACATAAAGATCACAAGAGGCTCTAATTATCTGATCGGGGCTAGTTTTTTGTACGGAAATTATGATGGCTTAAATATGTTACCACAGCTTGATCTTCTTCACGGGTCTAACCGGTGGGATACAGTGAAGATAGACGGTGCATCCTCTGAGCAAGACAAGGAGATCGTGCATGTACCTTCTCGGGAATACATACAAATCTGTCTGGTTGACACTGGCCATGGGACACCATTTATATCAACTATAGAATTGAAGACTTTGAAAAACGATATCTATGTCTCTGTATTTGGATCACTGGAAACCTACCACCGGTGAGATTTAGGTTCAAACAAAAGCCACAGGTGAACTTACACTTTTGGATTAAATCTTTTGCATTAAAGGATAGATTCTATCCGACTTATTTTTATTTTCTCACAGGTACAAGGATGATGTTTATTATCGTTTCTGGGATACCTATGGCGACAACAATGATTGGAGACAATTAAGTGCTTCTATTCCTGCCGATTCTTTAGACAAGAACCAGAACGATTACAAACCGCCAACAATTGTCTTGAGCACCGCAGTTACACCAGCAGATGCTAGTGCTCCACCGGTAATAAGCTAGAACCCAGAAGATCAAACTGACCTATACGTTGTTTACATGCACTTCACCGAGATTAAAGTGTTAGCAAAGAATCAGACAAGAGAATTCTACATCACCGAGAATGGAAAGCTATGGCGTCAAAATTTTTCTCCACAGTACCTTGGTGTCGACACTATATATAGCAACTCAGGCACCACTGGGAAAGAAATTAAATATTCACTTGAGATGACAAAAAATTCAACCCTAACTCCCGTAATCAATGCCATTGAAATTTACAAAGTAATAGACTTCCGGCAATCAGATACATTCCAAGGAGATGGTATAGCCAGAAAAAATATGATTCCTCATATCTCAAATCCATTTCTCTGCTTTTCACTAATATACATGATCTAAATTCCTTTTTTACAATTTTTTATTTGCATTTAAAAAAAAAACAAAAAAAGTTGATGCGATTATGTTAAAATAAAAACAAAGAGGAGAAGAGAAGAGAACAATTACAGAACACAACTTTTATGTTGGAACTGCAGAATGTATTTTCGTTCTACATAATTCAGTAGATTTTCAATGACTTGTGTTTGGTGAAAATACAAAGATACAGGCAAAAAAGTACAAGCAATGCTGATTTAGCTTAACTACTTCCCAAAATCATGGATTATCACCCAATTTCAACTGCTACATACTGACTAACAGATTACAGATCAGAAAATATAAAAGTAACATATCTAACAAATTTTACATTCAAAATATCAAGAAAAGTCTCAACTCTAACACTCCTCCTTGAGAGTTTTCTTGAGCACTCCAAGTTTTGATCTAAGCATCTCAAAGTGTCCCTTAGAAAGTGCTTTAGTCATGATGTCTACAATCTATTTTTCAGAACTGTAATGCTCCAAGTTAATTTCTTTTGACTTCTCTGCTTCTCTAATGGCATGAAACTTTACCTTGATGTGCTTAGTTCTTCCATGCTGGACAGGATTTTTAGCAATAGAAATAGCAGACTTATTATCCACCCAAATGACAGTAGCTTCACCTTGAATCTGCCCCACATCTAATAAAATCTTCCTTAGCCAAATAGCTTGATTTGTAGCAGTTGCAGCTGAAATATACTCAACTTCAGCTGAGGATTGGGCCACAACATCTTGTTTCTTTGAATTCCAGGAGAAAATAGCACTGCCAAATGAGAAAACATAACCAGAGGTGCTCTTGGAGTCATCTATACTTCCTGCCCAGTCACTATCTGCATATCCTTGAAGCTCTCCACTCTCATTTTTAAAGAAATACAAACCATAATCAGCTATACCTCTTATATACCTCAAAACTCTCTTTACTGCTCCAAAGTAAACTTGACTAGGAGAATGCATAAATCTGGAAAGCAAACTTGCAGCAAACATTATGTCTGGTCTAGTTGCTGAAAGATACAACGAACTTCCAATTATACTTCTATAAACAGAAGCATCTGCTTTGTCATCACCATCATCCTTTGATAATTTTTCATTCACAACTAGTGGAGTAGCAACAGGCTTGCATTTCTCCATGCGAAACTTTCTCAAAATCTCCATAGCATATTTTTTTTGAGAAATGAAGATTCCATCATATAATTGAAAAATCTCCATTCCAAGAAAATATTTCATTTCACCCAAATTAGTCATTTCAAATTCTTTCTCCATATCATTCTTGAATTGGTTCAGGGAATTTGATTCACTCCCTATCACCAATAAATCATCAACATATAAGGAAATAATGAGCTGCACTTCATTCTTTGACCACTTCACATACAAAGTGGCTTCATTTTCACTCCTTTTAAAGCCTTTTTGCAGAAAATAACTATCAATTCTACTGTACCAAGCCCTTGGTGCTTGTTTCAAACCATACAAAGCTTTGTGAAGCTTGTAAACTTTGTTTTCTGCAACCTGAAAACCTTCAGGTTGTTCAACATAGATGTCTTCCTCAAGCAAACCATTTAAGAATGTTGACTTAACATCAAAATGATATATTTTCCAGCCCAACTTGGCTACCAAGGCTGCAAGCAATCTAATAGTATCATGTCTTGCAACTGGAGCAAATGTATCCGAAAAATCAACACCATGCTGCTGAAAATAACCTTTTACCACCAATCTTGCTTTGAGTTTGTTCACAGAACCATCAGGATTAAGTTTGGTTCTGTAGACCCATTTAACACCAATTACCTTTTGATTATTTGGTCTGTCTACAACCTGCCAAGTTTTATTTTTCTCTATCATCTTCATCTCCTCCTGCATAGCAGCTCTCCATCCTTTTATTTCAGTAGCTTCAACATATCTTGTAGGCTCCAATGCAGCCACATTGCATCTAGCATATACATCTTCTAAGGTCCTGGTGCCTCTTACTGGAAAATCAGTATTATTATCATAATTTTCTCCTTCATCATCAAAATCTTGTTCTTGAGAATTGTCTTCTCCAAGCTGCCCCTTGCTTGGACCTTCTGCTTGATATTTCTCCCAATTCCATTTTGACAGCTCATCATATTTCACATCTCTGTTGACAAGAATTTTTTTGGTTTCCAAGTTGTATATTCAATATCCTTTGGAGTTACTACTGTACCCCAAAAAGATGCCAACTTTAGATTTATGATCAAGTTTGCCTCTTTTCACTTCAGGAATAAGAGCATAACATACACAACCAAAAACTTTTAGATGCTCCATCGAAGGCTTCCTTTCATACCATGCTTCAAAAGGTGTTTTTCCCTTCAAAGCTTTGGTGGGCAGCATATTCAACAAGTATACTGAGGTATTAACAGCCTCAGCCCAAAAAGTTTTTGGAAGACCTTTCTCAAACAACAAACACCTAGCCATTTCCATAATTGTTCTGTTCTTCCTTTCACTCACTCCATTTTGTTGGGGAGTGTAAGGAACAGTCAATTGATGCTGAATTCCTGCTTGCTTACAAAATTTTTCAAATTTCCCTGCTGTATACTCAATTCCATTATTAGACCTGAGCCCTTTTATTTGACATCCAACCTCATTTTCAACCATGAGCTTAAACTTCTGAAATGCAGCAAACACATCAGATTTTTTCCTTAGAAAAAACATCCAACTCATCCTTGTGAAATCATCTATAAATAGCAGAAAATACTTGCTGCCATTTAGAGAAATTGTGCTCATTGGACCACACACATATCAGTATGTATTAGCTGTAATTTTTCATTAGCTCTCCAGCTTGCTACTGTAGGGAATGGCAGTCTACTTTGTTTTCCAAATTGACATACATCACACACATCAACATCATCATCAATGGAAGGTAAATTTTGAACTAAACCATTTGAGCTCATTTGCTTCAAAGTGGAGTAGCTAAAATGACCAAGTCTTTTGTGCTATAAAACAGAATCATCTACTGCACTTGGAAAGGCATGCATAGTAGTTTGTTTCCACTCTATTGGAAAACTTTTATCTCTCATTTTGATAGACATTAGCTCACACCCAGATGGATCAAATATGGTGCATATCATGTCTTCAAAATGTAGGGTATAATTCTTTTCAAGCATTTGGCCCACACTCAAAAGACTTTGATTTATCTCAGGTACATATAAAACATTCGAAATATATTTAGTACCTGAGGGAGTTTTTACAGCAACAACTCCTTTGCCTTTGACATCAACACTTTCTCCATTGCCAATGGTGACTTTGGAGAAATAAGATTGATTCAACTCCTTGAAAATGCTAGCATCATGAGTCATATGATTTGTACATCCACTGTCTATAAGCCACACCTCTTTGCTACTGCATGCTGAATAGCAAGAAGCAACAAATAAATGCTCCTCATTTTGTTCTTCATGCTCAAGAACTTGGGCTTGCTGCCCCTGCTGCTTTGCCTTGTTTTTGCAAACTTTCTCCATATGACCAAGCTGGTTGCAAGCTCTGCATTTGACTCCTGGCCTGAACCAACAGAAATTTTCTGTATGATTATTCTTTTTACAGTGAGGGCAAGATGGATACTTGTCTTTCCAGCCTCCTCCTTTGTTGCTTTCTTCTTCCTTTTTTCCTTTTCCTTTCTTCCCACCAAATGGCTTTTTTTCAGAGCTACTGCTGCCTTGAGCTTTGCCTTTGGTACTAGCCACAAAAGCACCTTCAACATTTTCTGCCATCCTCAAGGATCTTCTCTGTTCAGTGGCTTGTAGAGCATTTACAAGCTTTGCAATTGATATTTGAGAAAAATCCTTGTTTTCTTCAAGAGAGGAAATTTTGGACTCAAACCTCTCAAGAAGACATACCAAGATTTTCTCCACAACTCATTGATCACTAAGTTCTTCACCTAGTAATCTGATTTGTGCAACCACCTTGGATAGCCTATCTGCAAACTCCTTCACTGTTTCAGCTTCTTTCATTTTAATTGCTTCCAATTCTCTTCTCAAATTTAACACCTTCATCCTCCTTGTTCTTTCACTGCCTTGGAACTCCTCCTTGAGTTTGTCCCAAGCCACTTTTGCAGTGTTAAGATTCAATATCTTGATAGAAACATCATCATGTACAGCTGCTTGTATGATGGCAAGTGCTCTGCCATCCTTAGCCACTTCTTCATTATGGAATCTTATCTGAGCCACTGTTGGGTTGTCTGGTAAAGGAGCTGGATTGCTTCCATTTTCCACCACTTCCCATAGACTTTGAGCTCTCAAATAAGTTCTCATCTTTGCAGCCCACAAATCATAATTTTCTCCTGCAAATACTGGAGGTGGAGGTAGGGAACTGCTGCTGGAAGCCATTGGTTGAAGGTTTTTTGTGTAGGTTTTCTTGCTTGATTTCTCTCACTCTATTTTTCAGTTTTTTTTTTTATCACACTCACAAACCCTTAAAGATCAATGAAGCTCTTGATACCATGTTAAAATAAAAACAAAGAGGAGAAGAGAAGAGAGCAATTACAGAACACACAACTTTTATGTTGGAACTGCAGAATGTATTTTCGTTCTACATAATTCAACAGATTTTCAATGACTTGTGTTTGGTGAAAATACAAAGATACAAGCAAAAAAGTACAAGCAATGCTGACTTAGCTTAACTACTCCCTAAAATCATGGATTATCACCCAATTTCAGCTACTACATATTGACTAACAGATTACAGATCATAAAATATAAAAGTAACATATCTAACAGATTTTACATTCAAAATATCAAGAAAAGTCTCAAATCTAACAGATTACAACCATCAAGTCAGTTTATGGGGTGACAAGAGATTGGCAAGGTGATCCATGCGCCCCTGTAGCCTACTTGTAGGATGGTCTAAATTGTACCTATGGCGGAAATGACTCCCCAAGAATCACAACTTTGTAATTCATGCTTCTCAAATTAATGTTATAGCTTTATAAAACTGGATTGATAACATATATAATAACTATTGATTGTGCAAAACAGGAATTTATCTTCAAGTGGATTGTCGGGAACGATAGACCCTTCGATTTCAAAGCTCACCATGTTGGAGAAGTTGTGAGTTTTTTTATTTCGCCTGGTCCAATAAATGATGAATCCAGAAAAAAACCTCTTATTTTGCTTCTGTTTGCCTTAACAGAAAAGTGGAAGAATGACTGTCAAAGGAAAGAAAACACCATATTTTTTGAAATCTTTCTATCTTTTGGAGATGTTAAAAAGTACCAAAGAAAACAGAACGGTTTTTGTGGGTTTGGCATGAAAAAGTGTTCCTTTTCAAATTGAAAAGAAAAGGGAAAGATGAAAGTTTCTTTGGATGTAAAAAACAAAAATATCCTTATTTATATCACATCTTATTTTTTATGTAGGGTATTTATGAAATTTTACACACATCTTTTTCTTTCTTTTTATTTTCTACACAACTAAACAAGAAGAAAAAGATTAATTTTCTTTTTGATTTTCTCTTTTGTCAAATAACCTAAAAAATTATCTTACTTTTTATTCTTCCTTTCCTTTCCTTTCTTTTTTACTTTTTTTTCCTAATGATATATCTTTTCATCCTTTCTGCTATGTTCTTATGTGTCAATATTTTTTTTGGTACATGTGCCAGTATTTAAACATACTTAAAAGGGACAAATTATTTGTTTTCAGGGATTTATCAAACAATAGGTTAAACGGTGAAGTTCCTGATTTTCTATCTCAATTACAACACTTGAAGATCTTGTAAGTTATTTTGTCGGCTACTAGAACAATTATGTGATCCTATGTATCAAAAAATAGAAAAGGATATTATAGTTTCCGTGTCTTGGCAGCAACTTGGAGAAGAATAACCTCTCTGGTTCGGTTCCCTCGGTACTTGTTGAAAAATCTAAGGGAGGTTTCCTGTCATTAAGGTATGGATCTTGTTGAAAATTCTCAAATTCTAATGGTATCTTCATCGAGCTTCTTTCTTATCTTAATAAGAACCGGTGCCTAATTGATGCAACCATTGGAAGCTTAGCCTGGTGCTTAACAATGTTAATGGGCCCAATAAACAGCTTTTAACAATAAATAACGTTTATATAATAAAAAGTTAAACCAAGAATTATTGTGGGATAAAAAATAATTAAATGTAGAAATATAGAGTCATTTGTGGGACCTATTTGGTAAAGTTTTAAAAAGTTGTTAGATTAGAGAGAAGAGTTGTTTAAATTATAAAAACTAAGAATAAGTATGTGTAATGGTGAGATCCATTTAAGATGTGTAAAAAGTAAAGAGAGAGAGAGAGAGAGAAAGATGTTAGTGAGGATGGCAATGGGGCTGGGTGCATACGGGGTAGCAGCTCCGCGTCACCCACCTGTATCATTAAGCGGGTATTCTCTGTCTGGGATAACTTTGTTGGGGTAGTGGATGTAACGCCACATTGCTGTCTTTTCTTTCTTTATACAATAGCTGACTTGGTCATGTATCACCGTCAACTTGGCACAACTTATGCTGAGTTCAGCAATAAAATTGTTTTCTTTGGCTGATAAAAAAAAAATTCATTAAGTGGGTATTCACAAATTTTACCCACAGATATTTGTGGATGCAAATTTTTTTGCCATCCCTAGATGCTGGTTGGGGATGAACTAAATTTTGTTATTTATGGTGATGATTATCAATTAGTTACATTTAGGCTTTTACATAAGTCTTTATCTCTGTCTAATATTTTCCAATTGTCTTTTAAGTCGAATTTAATTAAAATGCGCATACAGTGTAAATATTTTTGTTAACACTGGAATTTTGAAAAATAGTTAATTAATGGAAATTGATTGTTTCTAGCTGAATCCAGCTCCTTAAATAAATCAACAGAAATACAATATGGAAAATAGAAAGATAATCACTGTGTTATAGGGAAAAATTTCCCCACCCCCCTTTCAAAGGTGTAGACCATAATGCCTATGACCCATCGCAAGAAGAATTGAATCCGAAACTCTTTTAAGTTATTTCTTATATATGAAATAGGCAGTTGTTGATCCACTGAATATCTCGGCACAAGCAATATGAACTGACGTATCCATTGAAATTATCGATGCCTTGTACTGTTTACTGAGATTTAAAACATAAATCTTCCGTGATTTCCATGCTAGTGTGGGCCAAAATCCATATCTATGTGAACTGAGTCAACGCAAGAAGAAGAAAAAAAAGAGCATTGTTACGCCCTTAGTAGCATCAATTAGTGGGGTTTTGATCCTTCTGGTGGCCGTGGCAGCTATATTGCGGAGCCTTAAAAGGAGAAAATCAACAGGTAATGATACAATCATAAAAGATTCGTAATTTTTATTGATAATAGCCTAAACAAATTCAATCTTAACCTGTTAATTTTCAAAACTATTGCAGAACATTTAACAGCTTTGATGGTAGAAAATGATCAAAGTGAGACATCATTGCAATCCACAAAACAAGATGATTCATTACTGCAACTCAAAAAACAAATATATTCATACTCTAATGTCCTTAAGATCACCAAAAATTTCAATACAATTGTTGGTGAAGGAGGATTTGGAACAGTTTATCTGTTTTGGATTTTATACACAAGCCCAGTGTAAGGAGTGTAGGTTTAGTGGGTTGTATAAAAGTGTGAGAGTTGGTACAAAAATGTCTAGTCAATATTTAGACACAACCATCTTATTTATATACACTTTACTTTTTTTTATCCCATATGATGTGGGATTTCATTGTCCAACACTCTCCGTCAAGTCCAATTGAGTTAGTTAGCTTCTTTTTTTTTTTTTAATATTGGCCCAATTGTGCTCTTTTTACTTGAGTTTCAAAGGTCTAGTTCACATTTTTTTAGTTTTTTTAGGTTTTAGTTTTTTTTTTGGGATCAATATGGCTTGTTAGGCATTGGGTTCTGATACCATTTTGGAT
Organism: Spatholobus suberectus; assembly: GCA_004329165.1. Taxonomy (NCBI): domain Eukaryota; kingdom Viridiplantae; phylum Streptophyta; class Magnoliopsida; order Fabales; family Fabaceae; genus Spatholobus; species Spatholobus suberectus. The sequence goes on from CM014736.1 coordinate 4,538,467, forward strand.
TTTATACACAGACCCAATGTAAGGAGTGTAAGTTTAGTGGGTTGTATAAAAGTGTGAGAGTTGGTCTAAAAATGTTTAGATAATTTTTAGGCACAACCACCTCACTTATATACACTTTATTTTTTTTCATCCCATATGATGTGGGACTTCATTGTCCAACAATCTGGGCTATATTGATGACACTCCAGTTGCAGTGAAAATGCTTTCCCCATCGTCTGTTCATGGTTATCAACAATTTCAAGCTGAGGTAAGTTATTAATCACTTTGTACTAGGTTTTTGAGCTCAATAATAAATATATATGGTTAAACTTGGTTGTCATTTTGAATTTCAGGTTAAACTTCTAATGAGAGTTCATAAAAATTTGACCTCTCTTATTGGTTATTGTAATGAAGGAACTAATAAGGGTCTCATATATGAGTACATGGCTAATGGAAACTTACAAGAACATCTCTCTGGTTATTTCCCACATAAAATTAATTTCTTGTTAAAAATTTATGCAAATCGATTTCCAACACAGTTTTGTATTTTGAAATCCTGGATATGGAAATTTTCATATTGCGCAACTGTATGAGTCAATGACTTACTTCTAGCCAATAAATATTGACACATATATAGAAAATTACTGAACTTATTCTGCAGGTAAAAACAGCAAATCAAAATTCTTGACATGGGAAGACAGACTTCGTATAGCATTGGATGCAGCTTAGGTGAGGAAGTAAACTTAAATTATGTCTTTTTTAACGCCACTTTTCCCCTCTCAATATGTTTTCCACATATATATCTAATCTCAGGATTGGAGTATCTGCAAACTGGTTACAAGCCTCCTATAATCCACACCGAGACATCAAATCTACAAATATCTTAATTGTTGAATGAAAACTACCTAGCAAAATTATCTGATTTTGGTCTATCCAAAATTATCCCAACTGATGGGGGAACTCATGTGTCAACTATTGTTGCTGGCACTCCTGGTTATCTGTACCCTGAGTGAGTACTTCAATTATATTATCCTATTCCTATCTAACATTTTCTTGAAAAATATATCGACGGTTTCTATGTGAATATTTGAATTATCACTACAAACTCTTGCAAAAAATAATTTGGGTTACATAATTTATCTTGCAGGTACTACATATCCAATAGATTAACGCAGAAAAGTGATGTTTATAGCTTTGGGGTTGTTCTTTTGGAAATAATCTCAAGTCAAACAGTAATAGCAATGAATCAAGAAAAGACTCACATAACTAAATGGGTTAGCTCATTGATCGCGAAAGGGGATATCAAGGCCATTGTTGACTCAAGGTTAGAAGGAGATTTTGACATTATCGCAGCTTGGAAAGCCGTAAAAATAGCAATGGCTTGTGTTTCTCCAAATCCAAACGAAAGGCCAATCATGAATGTCATAGTTACTGGACTAAAGGAGATTTTAGCAACTGAATTAACTCGAACTAAACACAATGGTGCCCATCCAAGAGATTCAATTGAACCGGTCACCACGAATTTGCACATTGAACTCACTCCCCTGACCGAGTAAAAGATAAGAAGAATAAAATAATGTTGTAATAAATGACAAATTGAAGTGTGTTCGAAGATGGAGATAAGTTAGGTAAGTGGTTTTCCTCTTGCCCAATGCCAGAATGAAATCAAGCCACACAGGGGGAAGCTATGTTGCATAACAAGTTAATAGTGATACTTGTATAAATGCTACACTTGCTCAGTTATCCTTCGTGTAAATAGGTTTGGGAGTGGTGAATGTATTGTAGTGTGCAAACAGAGTAAAAATAATGAGGAAAGGAAATCAGTGTTATTTATTTTTCCTTGGATAAAATTTATAAAATAACTATCTTTGTGCTCGTATGTAAAGGAACGCTATATCATATTTTTAAAAAAAATATATAGTTTTTGTTAATTTTGAATATTTTGTATAATTATCATCTCACCTATCCTGGGAACAATTATACAAAAATCCTATGATTAAAAAACCCTAATGTATTTTGTCCAATTTTAGCGGACAATTAGAATAAGAGGATAGGGTTTGATAGGACATAAAATTTCATGTTATTATATAGAAAAATCAGCCATAACATACATCAATTCATGCTCTAATACCAACTGATGGAAATTTAATGATAAGTGACGTACAATCATAGCATATGTTAATAAGACATAATGACAATTATAAGAAGGTTAGAAAAATGTGTACCTGAAGAGGAGATAGAATCTATGTCCATTGCTTCAATTATCATGAATATCGAAGAGATACCCCTCTTTTTTTTACGGCTAGAGTTTTTCACACAATTGTATAACTATTAGATGAGAATAAGAACCTCTTATTTAGGCACCAAGTGAGGATCAAATTTATCACAGACAAGTTCACATAATAAGCTCAAACAATTAATATTCATCAATTAAAATATCAAATATATTTATAATCTAAAATTTAATTCAATAATTAAACAATACTAATCTACAAAATTTGTGCAAACAGAGTAAAAATAAATAATCAGGAATGGAAATACAGTGTTAGTTATTTTCCTTGCATAAAAGTTATAAAATAAGCTATTTTTCGTATGTGAATGAACGCAATATCACATTTTAAAAAATATAGTTTTCATTAATTTTGATTTAAATTAAATTTAGTCTACGATTGATTTTTTAACTAAAACTTACAAATTTCCAAACCTACCTCTTGACTGCTATGGTTTTATATTTGTTGGCACTAAATTTAACTGGGCCGGCCAAGTGCTAAACCTGTGTCATCCAGCATTTCTGGTAGTTTATTATATAACAAGGGTTAAAACATTCAATATCTAAATAACCAGACTAAACGGAAAATTAGGTTAATTACGATGTGTGCAAATTAATTAATATGAATTCTATTGGACCTCAATTTTTGTAAAAATCAATAAAATAAAATAATACAACTATGTACCACAAAAAAAAAAAAAACTCTTTAAGTACTTGTTAGCGATTAGTTTCTTTTATTCATCGATACATGCATATACTATTAAATTATAAATTGATATGAAAATGAAATTTGTCAATAACATGCTTTAAAGCAAGTTTGATCTTATCACATTGTCATTAAGAAGTTATTCATATACAGGTGTTTGAAAATCAGGATTCCTTGAATTTGAATTTTTGAAATTGCCTGAGAAAGAACCTAATCATTGGATATATATATATCCACAAGGATTAAATTTTGGTATAATAATTTAATTGGATAGACTAAACAGGGGGTAAAGTATCAATATATCATTAATTATTATTAATCCTATGTTAATTAAAATAATCAAATATTGACTTAGTATGTCCAACTTTAGTATATGCTCTTATCTTTTATGATTTAAGTACTCCTAGTTTGGTTTACCATTTCAGATTCAGATTATTACGTCCGTTTATCACACGGCATTTTGTTGAAGTGTGCCGTGCTATATGTCTTTTCGAGAAATTTTGCTGATGGGACTGATTAATACTTTCACCTTTTATTTTTAAAACGGAATAAATTTTTCCAAAATTTTTTAGGTTAAATATTTTTTATTCATCCAAAAATTAATTTGTTTTAATTTTGGTTTTCAGAAAAAAAAAATCTTAAATAAAGTCCCTCAAATATTAAAACTGTCCTAATTAAATTTCTGTACTAAATTCTACTTAACTTTTTTGTTAAAATGATAGTCACATCAACTTCTAAGTAAATTATTTTATTACTTAAAATGTCCAGTAATAATTTTTAATAAAAAATCATGTAATTATCTTTGTTTTAAAGTTAAAAAAAATTTGTGGTTTAGGATTATACATATAATAAATTTATTCAAAAAGTATATTATTAATTTAACCTGAACATAACAATTGACAACTTGACATAGACGGTCATATAAACAAATTAATGGTGACTGTGATGCTAATGTGACTATCATTTAACAAAAAAGTTAAACAAAGTTTAGTACATGAATTTAGTTAGTGTATTTTAATATTTAAGAAACTTTATTCAATAATTTTTTTTCTAAAGACTAAAACTAAAACGGGTCATTTTTTAGAAGACCAAAAACATATTTAATTCAAATTTTTTTATGAATAATAAATTAAAAATTTTAATTGTTATTAGCATGCATGAGGAGTCATATCAGTTTAATACAATTTAGCGATTAGCTCGTTTGCACAACCACGATGCTCATTTTTCCTGCATTACTTAAGGTAATAGCTTCTTCTTTTTTTTTTTCAAGAAAAGTTTTGGTGGGAAGACATCCAAACTACCTGACGTAAGCTGGTTTCAAAGATAATTTAAGTTCACTCCAGAATGGATCTTTGGTAAGTTGTAATGCAATGTCAAATTGAAAAGATGATTAACATCTTACCATGCATCAATCTTACTCTACAAGGTGGATTTGTACAAATAATTTACTAAAAATCTAGAAGGTTAAGTTCTCTGGTTTGCTTTCCTCCTTATTCAGCTCTGTAAGCTCCAATCTTTTTGCTGCAAAATATGAGTGGGTTAAAGAGTGAGTACTTGCAAAAGATACTTTAATGCTCAAAATCAATGAGTGTTAGCTTGGGAGTGTGCATACTTAGAATGTTAGCTACTGTACTCTTTTTATAAGTTGTATATCAGTATATGTCTATCCTTGTATTTGCAGGGCGACACAATACGCAATGCGAGACATGTATAATGGCATGAGGATATTCGTGAGATACTGTCTTGGCACTAGTAGTGCATTCTGTCAGCAAATGGGATTATAGGGCTATTGACCAGCATGCAATGTTGGATCAGGTCAGTCAATCATTACGTGTTTATAGTCCCAGACAATTTCTATGTAATATATACATAATTGAGTTTTATGAATTTTTTTTTTCATGAAATAAAAAATTCGATCATGTGTTACATGAAGATTGACCATGACCAAGGACATATAAGTGATAGTCCTAGACCATACAAAAGATTTTCCCCATCAAGGGGTTCACATTGAAACACCTGCCGGATTTCAAAAACTTTAAATTCGTGCATGTTTCTAACATATATAAAGATTCATAACACATACATAGACATTTTCTTGTCAATTTAATAGGCTTAATTGTATTTTTTACTCTCAAAGTTTTATAATTTTACGAATTTTGTCACCTCAAATTTTTTTTCATGAATTTTGCCTCCTAATTTATAAAATATTGCAAATTTCACCTCTAAGCAAAGAAACCATCACAATTAAAGAAAAATGCCACAAAATTATCTTAATTGTGACAGCTTAAAGGAAAATCACTTCAAAATGTCTTAATTGTGACGATTTTTCAATATTAGGGCAAAATTCATGAAGTTATGTAAATTGGAAGGCAAAATTTACAAAAAAAATTTTGGAGTAGCAAAATTTGTAAAATTGTAAAACTTTGGGGGACAAAAACTACAATTAAGCCAATTTAATATTTGTTATGATGCATCCATCGATATGTTTTTAATTAATTTTTATTTCCATTTACATTGATTGACCAGTGAAGTAGTACTATTGTTATGATGCAAGTGCATCAGTGACAAGTCATGAACATGACAGGAATTTCTAAGTAAGCAAGTGGATGTTCCTTCCTAGTGCGCTAGCCGCGCAAGGAATAAATCATTAATCTAAAATGGAAAGGGACAAAATAAATAAATAAAAACTGGTTAGACTTACCTCCTTGTTGACATTGACCATGTCGCCAAAACAGCGCAATCTCATATTTGTCATAACTCATCAACATAATTGGTTCTAAAATTAAGCTTGAACTTATTTATTTATTAAAATAAAATAACTTAATCCGGTATTTAACAAATTGCACTCAAATAATTTATAAATAATTACAACTCAACTCATTTAATTATTATTGGAAGAAATATTGTATATACTTGCAGGTATTTATGGCTTGTTTGGTAAGGTGGAAGGAAAATATAAGAAAAGATAAAAGTTTAAAATTTGAATTGAAGAGAAAGTAGAAGAAAAGAAAAGTTTAAGTTTTTGTCTCTAAATGACAACTTTACTTTTCTTTTTTCTTTCACTTTCTCTTCAACCAAATAAAAGAAAATATTTCGTTGTATATTTTTTCTTTTCTCTTTATTTTCTTTTCTTCCAACCAAACTTACCATTAGTGTCGACTTCAACACCAATGTAACTAGAGTCGACCCGACCAACGCTAATCACATATTATCACAATTTTTATTGTTGTTTTTATTTTTTTGGAATTTTTCATCTTGCATTGGCCTAGCCGACGCTATTATTTAGTAATTTATTTTTTAAATAAATAAATATATATATATATATACATATATATATATATATATATATATATATATATATATATTATTAGTTTAAAAATCAAATATCTATAAGGATATTATATCCTATAAAGAATACATGTGTACTAAAAAAAAATAAAAAATCCACAGGATTAAATTTTGGTATACAATAAATTTGGTGTATTTAATTGGATATTGGGTAAAGACGTAAAGTATTAATATATCATTAAGTATTGTTAAGTTTATGCCAACTTAAATTTATTTTCATGATTTAGACCCTAGTTTAGCTTACCATTTCAGATTATTATTTCTTTTTATCGAACCATTTTGTTGGGGTGTACTGCGCTGTCATTCGTAAAATTTTGCCAATTAACGGGACTTATCAATACTTTTGCCTTTTATTTTTATCACCGAATAAAATTTTCCGAATTTTTTATTAGAAATAAACCAAAAAGAATATTAATTGTTTGAATAAGGAGTCATATCAATTTAAGAGACTAGTGAAAAGTCATGTTAGTTCATGAAATTTGATAAACTGGATATAGACCCGTTAAAGAAAAAAATAATAGTAGTAGAATATATTAAAAAAGTTAAAAAAAATATAGATAGAGATAATTACCCTTTTTTTAGTTAGAACTTTATAGCATGTAAATTTGGTTTAATAGTATTTAGAATTAATATGCATTATTTAGATATTTGGTAAAGATAATTTTACTTGAGTTTGATACTTCCAAGTTCCAACTCTTATTTTTCTTTGTTTCCACACTATCAAAACTTATCTATCACAATAAGTCAAGTCCTTGCTTATGGCTCCCAACATCCAATTGCATCTTCCTTTTCTTATTGTTTTGTTTGACAGCAGTCCCAATTTCCATGAATCATCGTGCCTCTTGCGTGTTTTTGAATTCATTTGTTAACTCGTGGATTCAAATTTTGATATTTTGTACCTTATGTTTATAACAGTTGAGTATTAAACCCAATTTCTTTTTAGTTAGTCAATTGAGTAGTAACTCTTGATGGCCATTCATTATGGTATAATCAAGGGATGCCCATTCATTATGGTATTAGAATGAATACTCTTGAACCGTGCATAAATGCGCCTGAACGAAAAAATGGTTATTCAATCCAATGGCACTTACAAGAAATCAAGACTAGTATACATTGATCTCTGGCAAAATGAGTTGGAAAAATATGTGGGGCATAAAAGTAATTCTACAACTCTTTGAGATAACATCAGGATTGAAGGTGAATTTCCAGAAAAGTAACTTGGTGAGAGTTAATACAATAGAGGCGTGGATGACAGGAGTAGCAAACATCCTCAACTGTAAGATTGGTTCTTTGCCATTCAAGTACTTAGGTCTACCTATAGGGGCACACCCGAGGAAAATATCCACTTGACGATCTATAGTGGATAAGGTGCGGAAGAGATTATTTTTGTGGAATAGTAAACATTTCATTTGGAGGGTGCTTGTTCTTGCTTAAATCAGTCTTGGTATCTCTACCGGTTTATTTTCTTTCCTTTTTCAAGGCATCGAAAGGCATCATCTTTTTGCTAGAATCTCTTTTAAGGGGTTTTTTTATGGGGGAGGGAAGAAGGAAAACACAAAATACATTGGGTGGCTTGGGAAAGAATGTGTATGAAGAAGGAATTAGGAGGCTTGGGTATAAGGAATCTTAGGGCTTTTAACATCGCCCTATTGGGGAAGTGGGCATGGCGGTTAAATGTGGAACAATAATCCTTGTGGTATAAAGTACTCTGTTATAAATACAGGGATGAGAGTGTGGAGTGGGTTAAAAGAGAGAAGATGTGCTCTAAGTGGTGGATGGATATTCAATCTTTAGAGGAAGAAAGTTTTGGCTACTCACAAAATTGGATTTCAAAATCATGCTTCAAAAAAGTGGGTGATGGCAGGCGGATAGTGTTTTGGCAGGATCCATGGGATGAAGGGGCTCTTTGGAGTCTAGATATAAACAACTATTCACTCTTGCTATGGATAAAAGAGCGATTGTAGCTAAGATGAGGACTTTGAGGGAGGGGTTTGTGGGGTGAAATTGGAGGTGGAGAAGAACATTATTTATGTGGGAGAAGGGATTATTCGATGAATTAGAGTATGCCTTGAGATAGGTGGTGTTGAAGGAAGATGAGGATGATAAATGGGTATAGAAGGAAGACACATTTGGCTCTTATGTAGTAAAATCGTCCTACAAGGTCTTAACATCTCTGTCTTCACTTGAACTAGTCCTATTCTATAAATTATTATGGAAAGGTTGTGTCCCTTAAAGATTCAATCTTTTGTTTGGAAGTTGTCCCAAGACCAAATACCCACTAGGCAAATTTTAATACATAGAAACGTGATAATAGGTAACGATTGTAGATGCTTGGAGTGCAATGAAGAGGAAAAGACTATAACACATTTGTTTTTTGAATGTGAGTTCTTCTCAAAGATATGGGTGGAAGTGTTATGATGGTAGGGAATCAAGATGACATTAAATAATAATGTCATTATTAATTTTCTTTAGTTTAGAGGATTAGTGTAGGGTGGGGGAAAACAATTAAATCTGTGGCAATCAGTTTGGTTTGTGACTATTTGGACAATTTGGAACAACATAAATGCATTACTATTTTTAGAAAATGGGAGAGATGTGAGTGGAATGGTGGAGGTGGTGAAGGTTCAATCTTGGCACTGGATTACTACCAAGTGACTTTTCCAGTATCTGCTATTTTGCCAGTTTAAGTGTCCATAGACATGCTTCAAAGCACTTTGAGGGAGGATTTCTTGGAAGGTTCCTACAAGTTTTGGGTATTGCAGCGTAGCAATAAAGTCTCTTGTTTTCCAAGACATTACAGTAGTAGTGACCTTCAAAAGGCTCATGCTGCTAGCAAATTTATAAGCTTCCATAAATGTGTCGAGGATGATTGGTAGAGAATGGAGAGGCAAGGCAGGGATAGGACACAATTGGTTGGGGTGGTGGTAGCTGTATTAAGGCTGGTTTTGGCATAAGCAGGAACTAGGTTGCAAGCTAATTCTTGGCATCATAGGCAATTACAGACTATGTGGACTTGGGTGGTTGTGTAGGAAGTATATAGCAAACTCTCATAAAAAAAGCTTGCGAAGGCATCATGATCCAAGCATGACTAAAATGCAATGTATGTGATAGGTTAATAGTAGATGGGGAGGTGTTTTTGGTATTTTGGTATGGTTAGGTGTTAGTACTAGAATGGGTTGGGTCTTTCTTCTAGGCACACCTTGTGCTTCCAGCAAATATATTTTTTTCATTAGTAAAATTCTTTTGCTTATCAAAAAAAAAAAAGAAAAAAGAAATCAAGACTAGTTAGGGATTAATCCATAAGAAACTACCTCAAGCAAAATACTAAGTTGGTAGATTGACATTAAAAATTAAATTGACTAAGAAGCTGACACGTCATCACCATGGATCACGCTTTAGATTTTATATATAATATAAATAGAAGTCAACCCATGCAAGGCACGAGTTTATTTTGAAAAACTTTATAGTAAATTTATTTTAAAAATTTGAGCAATTTTTATCTTTTTAAAAAAATAACTAACATAAACATTATGTGTTGGTACAAATTGATGGTAATAGCTCCACAACAATGAAAAATATTGAAGAGAAAATTATTGATGGTGATGGTCATACAAGAAAGAAGAAACAACAGAGCAAAAAGGCAAGTCTCCAAGGCACATGTAAAATACTAATCTTTAGGTTCGATTTGCCCTTACCAATCTTCACATAAATTGGATGTAATAGGGTGTCCTGATGAATTCTCTTTAGAATATAATGGAGTTCTTTGACACGATTTGTACACCCATATCACACATATCATCAATGGTAGTTTACAGAACAATAAATTTCTTAATTCTCTTTGCATATATAAGAAAAGAAAGGGAATGATTTGAATACAAAGAATCAATATCTTTCTATTCTCATTGTGCATTTTTCTGCATATAGATTAGTTCTAGTTATAAACCATCTTATGTCTTTTAATGAAGAGTTATAACCCTACAAAGAGACATATTTTATAAGTATTGATGAAGAGTCATATCTCATAACTTTTGGTGAAGAGAGACATTCTTTGGTGAAAGAATACACACTTTCATTAAAGGATACAACCTTTCATACTTACTTCTTTTCATAAATAGACACATTTTCATGAAAGGATACAACTTTTTACTCATTTTAAAAATCTCTCACATCATGATTATGAATAAGATTTTGAGAATTTACAATGTTATATTTATATTTTAAATAAAATCTCTTTTGATTATATGTAATTTGTAGGATCAAATTATAATACATTTATTTTTTTAACATTTTAAATGCTTTAATTCCAAAGTTTAAAATAATGTAAATAAAACAATATAGTTGTTAACTTTTGTTTGAATTTGTAATTCTTAATTTTATTTTTCAATAAATTATTGTTAAATGGTTGATAGATTTTTAATGTTAGAATGATTGTCAATATATATATCAATGTATCTAATGAAAAGGTTTTTTTTTTCTATATATAAGAGTAAGAGGAATAAATGTTAACCATTAGATCTTGTTATAAATGGTCAAGATTAAAACATTTAAAGTCATATGAGTTTTTTAAAAAGTCACATGACTTTTCAAGTGGTCACATAATATTAAATTATGACCATTCATGTATGGTTATATGACCTAGATTTACTTCTTTCACTCTCATATAAATATAACACTCTCACTAGATATGTCCCTTATATATATATATATATATATATATATATATATAGACATGTAAACCACGAAGGTTAAGTTCCCTGGTTTGCTTTCCTCCTTCTTCAGCTTTGAGAGCTCAAATCTTTTTTCCTCTAAAACTTGAGTGGGTGAAGGGTGGAGTAATCGCAAAAGACACTTTAATGCTCAAAATCGTTGAGTGTTAGCTTGGGAGTGTATATGGTAGGGCTTGTGCAAACTTAGAAATGTTGGCTACTACTCTTTTTATAGGTTGTATATTTCTATCCTTGCATTTGTAGGGCGAGACAATATGCAATGTGAGACATATGTGTAATGGCATGCATGAGGACCGGGAAATCCTGTCTTGGCATTAGTAGTGTTTTCAGTAAATAGTATAACTGTAGGGCTATTGGCATGTAATATTGGATCAGGCTTGAAGTTTTATTAACTCTTTCTGTAAGTTGAAAATTTTGGCTGTGTAACATGGAGATTGACCAGAATCATACACGTGTAATTCCAGACCATACTATAATTTTTACCAATCAAGGGTTCATCCAGAAACACCGGCCAGATTTCAAAAGCCTCCCATCTTTCTAACATATATAAAATTTCATATCACATGCATAGACATTCTCTTGTTAATTTAATATTTGTTAAGTAGCATCCATTGATATATTTTACAATGATTGACCAGTGAATGTAGTATTATTTTTATGGAGCAAATGCATCAGCGACAAGTCATGAACATGACAGGAATTTCTAAGCAAGCAAGTGGATGTTCCTTCCTACTTCGCTAGCTGCAAGTAAGAATGAATAAATCATTAAACTAAAATGGAAAAGGAAGGGACAAAAAATTAAAGAGAAAAAAAAACTGGTTAGACTTACCTTCATGTGGACATTGACCACGTCGCCAAAACATAATTCCTTTACTAGTATAAGTCGTAACAGGGCAACCTCATATTTGTCATTCTACATCAAAGCAGAAGGTGCAATATGGGAATGTCGAGGGGTTTCCTTGTTGGTTTTCTAGCAGGTCTAATTCTTGTTCTTGGCGTTCTGATTCAAGCTCAGAACCAATCATGTTTGATAACGAAACACGAACTTCATTATATCATTATTCAGTAAAAGTTTTAGGATTCATCAGCATAGATTGCGGAGGTCCTCCAGGTGTGAGCTGTGAGTCGACAACAACAGGCATAAATTACATTTCAAATGCAAATTTCATAAATACTGGTGTGAGTAAGTCAATAGTATCTGAACTCAAAAATGACTATCAACGACAGATGTGGAATGTCAGAAGCTTCCCGGAAGGAATAAGAAACTGCTACAAAATAAACATCACAAGAGGCTCCAATTATCTAATCCGGACTAGTTATTTGTACGGAAATTATGATGGCTTAAATATGTTACCACAGTTTGATCTTCTTCTCGGGGCTAACTGGCGGGATACAGTTACTACATACAATGCATCCGTTGACCAATCCAAGGATATCATACATGTACCTTCATTGGGTTACGTACGAATCTGTCTAGTTGACACAGGCTATGGGACACCATTTATATCAGCTATAGAGCAGAGGATTGAAAAAAGACATTTTGTTAGTTTTAGAAAAATATGTGTAAAGGTGTTGAATGATGTAGAAGTAGTTGATAGTAAATGATAGTAAGACTTTATTTGATATGTGGAAGTGCTTGTTACAATGCAAAGATCCATTGTCTATTTAGGCATGCAAAAATAGTTCTAGAAATATCTAGACTTTGTTGTTCTAGAGTTTTTTCACTTTTCTCTTAACTTTTCTACTTTTTCTTATAGCTACATTTCTATAAGTTTCTAGATTTGTCTAAATACATTGTAAATATTTTACAAGATTATTTTAGAATGTTCTTTACTTTTTCATATACATATATTAGTACTACACTCTTCTAGAAATTTGCAGCACATTCTTTCACTTCTCCTTGATCCAAATTTCAAAGACTCCAAGCATTGTTCGTAGATGCTCAAATCTTGCCCTTGGTAGTGCCTTTGTAAAAATGTCTGCAACTTGATCTTTTGTCTTGCAGTACTCGAGCTGAATTTGCTTAGTTGCCTCTGCTTCTCTGATGAAGTGATATTTAATAACTATGTGTTTTTGTTCTTTGATGATGGACTAGATTCTTTGCCATTGTTATAGCTGATTTGTTGTCACAGTAGATTATAGTAGGTCCTTCTTGTTGTTCACCCATTTCTTCAAGTATTCTTCGAAGCCATATTGCTTGGCTTGTAGATTCTGTAGCTACCATGTACTCTGCTTCTGCTATTGATTGAGCAACTGTGGCTTGCTTTTTAGATGCCTAGGAGAATACTCCTGATCCTAGTGAAAATGTATATCTTGACATACTCTTCATGTCGTTCATAGATCCTGCCTAATCATTATAGGTATAGCCAATCAACCTTAAGTTGGTCATGGTTTTGTACCATATACCAAACTCCTTCGTGTCTTGCAAGTATCTTAGAATTCTTTTTGCTACTTTATAGCGAATTTGACTTGGCCTCTGCATGAATCTTGATAAAAGACTTACAGCGTACATGATGTCTGGTCACATGGCTGTAAGATATACTAGACTTCTGAACAAACTCTTGTAGCGTGATGCATCGGCTACTAGTGCTCCATCATCTTTTTGTAGCTTCTCATTTATAATGAGCGGAGTACTCACAGGCTTGCAACCATACATCTTGAATTTCTTCAATAGTGATTCAATGTATTTCTTTTGTGAGATAAATATTCCTTCCTGTTGTTGTCTTACGTCTATGCCAAGCAAGTAATTCATCAAGCCAAGATTTGTCATCTCAAATGTCTTCATCATGTCTTCTTTGAAATCATTCATCATCTTCATATTGTTTCCTGTGTAGATAAGATCATCTACATATAGGGAGACAATGAGAGTATCATACTGACCTTGAGTCTTGATGTATAATGTTGGCTCACCCTTGCTCCTCCTGAATCCTTAATCAGTGAAGTACTGATCAATTATGCTGTACCATGCTTAGGGAGCTTGCTTAAGACCATATAAGGCTTTTCTTAATCTTAATACTTTGCCTTCATTGCCTTTGCTAATGAAGCCTTGTGGTTGTCAACATCAATCTCTTCTTCAAGCACTCCATTTAGAAAGATAGATTTGACGTCTAATTAGTAGATGCTCCAACCTTTTTTGTGCTGTAAGAGCTATTAAAGCTCTTATTGTATCTAGGCAAGCAATTGGAGAAAATGTTTCATTATAGTCAACTCCAGGTTGCTGTGAGTAGCCTTTAGCAACTAATCTAGTCTTGTGCTTTTATATGGTACCATCAGGATTGAGCTTTGTCTTGTAGACCCATTTAACTCTAATAATGTTTTTTTCCGTGTGGACAATCTACGAGCTCCCAAGTATTATTCTTTTCGATCATTTTAATTTCTTCTTCCATTGCCTTGACCTATACTTCTTGCTTTGATGCTTCTTCATAGCATTTAGGCTCAAGCATAGCCATGTTACAAGTTTCATATATATCTACCAAAGATCTTACTCGTCTTGTTGTTGTGGAGGTAGAGGAAGTGTACCTGGATCCTTTGCTATTTCTTTAACTTCTTCTTGAGGTTGTTGCACTGGAATAGAAATGTTACTTTTCACAACTTTTTCTTCTTCCCAATTCTAAGCAGCATTTTCATCTATCTTAACATCTCGACTGATGGTGAGCTTCTTTGTTTGCAAGTTGTAGACTCGATAGCCTTTTGATTGTGTGTTATATCCCAAGAAGATGCCTCGTATAATCTTGTCTTCTAGCTTGTATTTCTTCTCATTAGGAACATGTATGTAGCAGATAGACCTAAATACTCGTAGGTGTTTAGCTGATGGCTTTTGCCCACTCCATGCTTCAATAAGAGTCTTGTCTTGTACTGCCTTAGTCGGACATCTGTTGAGTATGTAGACTGTAGTGTAAATTGCTTCTACCTAAAAAGTGTGTGGCAAACCTTTCTCCTTTAGCATTGATCTAGCCATCTCCATGACTGTGCGATTCTTCCTCTCAGAGACGCCATTTTGTTGCAGAGTATATGCAACAATAAGTTAGCGCTCAATGCCTTCATCTTCGCAGAACTTTTCAAACTCGTGTGAGTTGTACTCCTTGCCTCGATCACTTCTAAGTACTTTTATATGTTTTCCACTTTTCTTCTCGACTAGAGCTTTAAACTTCTTGAATATTCCAAAGACTTCTAATTTTTCTTTAATGAAGTATATCTAGGTCATTCTAGAAAAGTCATCAATGAAGAGAATGAAGTACTTGTTGTTGTTGAGTGACGATGTCCTCATTGGTCTATAAATGTTAGTGTGGATTAACTCCAACACATCTTTGGCCCTCCATGCTTTGTCAGTTGAAAATGGTAATCTATGTTGCTTTCCGAGAAGACATCCTTCACAGGCTTCGTTATTTTCTTTCAGGCATGGTAGGTCTCTCATCATATTCTTTTGGTATAATGACTTTAAGGCATGGGTGTTGAAGTGGCCAAATCTTCAATGCCATAGCCATGAATCATCAACTTGGACTTTCATGGCAATGTTGGTAGTATATTTGAAGCTTATTAGGAAAGTTCTATTTCTTTTTTCCATTTTAACTTGGGCTATCTCCAGTCTTTTATTATAGTTATCATAAATAGTGCATGTATCTCCTTCAAAGTGTAGAGCATAGCCTTTCTCTATCATTTGGCCAATGCTCAAAAGATTTTCTTTAAGATTGGGAATAAGTAAGACATCTTTGATGAGTCTTGTACCTTTCTTTGTCTCCACCATGACAGTACCTTTGCCTTTAGACTCCACCATGGTGCCATTTCCTAATTGAACTTTTACTTTGACGGAGTTATCAATTTTCTTGAAGATGCTCATATCTTTGGCCATGTGACTACTGCAACTGCTATCCAAGTACCAACTTCTACTTGTTTCATCACTGGGATCTCGGGTAGCATAGAAAAGATGTTGCTTACTGTCATTCTTTTCAACAAAATTTGCTTGATGCTTGTTTTTTTTGCAGCAGTTCTTCTCCACATGTCCTAATTGCTTGTAGTACTGACATTGTGGCTTTCCATGATGCCAACACTCTTTCCCTAAGTGACTTGTCTTCTTGCATATACCATATGGAGGATCTTTATCTTGATTGATCTTAGAGAAACTTCTAGAATTTCTTTTATTTCTAGAAATTTCTCCACTAATTTTCTTTCCTCTATATTCTTTATTTTGACATCGTAATTTGAGCTTTGATTGAAAGGCATTTTCGACAGAATCTACATCATGCCTACTCAATCTTTGCTCATATGTTTCAAGAGAGCCCATTAGTTCTATCACTGATAAAGTAGCTAGATCTTTGGTCTGCTCTATCGTAGTTACAATTGCATCATACTTATAAGGAATAGAAATTAGAATTTTCTCAACAATTCTCTTGTCGAGAATATTTTCCCCATATGCTCTCATTTGAATAACTATTTCTTTTATTCTAGAATTGTAATTTTTTACAATCTCGGACTCCTTCAAACTCACGTCTTAGAGTTTAAAGTTTAATGGCACATACCTTGGCACTTCCTTGAAACTCCTCCTGTAGTGTACTCTATGTTTCTTTAGCACTTATGGCACCCATTATTCTTGGAAAAATTGTGTCAGCTACTGCTTGTTGCAAAATAAATAACGCCCTTGAATCTTTTTGCTTGTTCCCCTTTAACTCCTTCTTTTGAGTTGCAGTCAAAGTAGAAATGATAGCGAGAGCAATGAGTCCATCTTCTATAATATCCCATAGATCTTGAGAGTAGAAAAATGTCTTCATTTTAATGCTCCAGAAATCATAATTTTCTCCAGTAAAAATAAGAATAGGAATATATGATGGTTGAATAGTATTGGTCATTGGTTAGGGAAAAATTATGGGATTAGCAAATATAGTAGAAGTTTTTTGAAGGTAGTTGGATAATTTGTCTACGTCCAGTAGATGACTGAACGTAACTCTGATACCATTGTTAGTTTTAGAAAAATATGTATAAAGGTATTGAATGATATAAAAGTAGTTGATAGTGAATGATAGTAAGACTTTATTTGATATGTGGAAGTGATTGTTACAAGGCAAAGATCCATTGCCTATTTATAAGCATGCAAGGATAGTTCTAGAAATATCTAAACTTTGTTGTTCTAGAGTTTTCTCACTTTTCTCTTAGCTTTTCTACTTTTTTCTATAGCTACATTTCTATAAGTTTTTAGATTTTTCTAAATACGTTGTGAATATTTTACAAGATTATTTTAGAATGTTCTTTACTTTTTCATATACATATATTAGTACTACACTCTTCTAGAAATTTGCAACACATTCTTTCACATTTATGTCACTGAATTTGGATCATTGAAAAAATACTACCGGTGGGATTTAGGTGCAACCGAAAGCTACAGGTAAGCTCATACTTTTGGATTTAATCTTTTGCATTAAAAGATTCATTCTATTGGACTTATTATGTTTTTCTCGCAGGTACAAGGATGATGTTTATGATCGTTTCTGGAATACCTATGGTGACAACAATGATTGGAGACAATTAAGTGCTTCTATTCCCGTTGATTCTTTAAACCAGAGCGATTACAAACCCCCAGCAATTGTCCTGAGCACCGTAGTTACACCAGCAAATGCTAGTTCTTCATTGGTAATAAGCTGGGAGCCAGACAATCAAATTGAGCAATTCTTTGTTTACATGCACTTCACGGAGATTAAAGTGGTACAAAAAATCAGACAAGAGAATTCAACATCACCGAGAATGGAGAGCCATGGGAGGATAGTTTTTCTCCACGGTACCTGAGTGTCGACACTATTTGTAGCTCATCAACCGTCAGTGGGAAAGAAATTAAATATTCACTTGAGAAGACAAAAAATTCAACCCTGCCTCCCATCATCAATGCCATTGAAATTTACAGTGTAATAGACTTCCAGCAATCGCATACATTCCAAAGAGATGGTAAGCCGCGAAACTATGATTTCTCTTATTTTAAATCTATTTCTTTGGTTTACACTATTATACATGATCTTAACTACCTTTTTTTTGCATTAAAAAAAATAGTTGATGCGATTACCACCATTAAATCAGTTATGGGGTGACAAGAGATTGGCAAGGTGATCCATGCGGCCCTATAGCCTACTTGTGGGACGGTCTGAATTGTAGTTATGGTGGAAATGAGTCCCCAAGAATCACAACTTTGTAATTCATGCTTCTCAAATTAATATTATAGCTTTATAAAACTGGAATGATAATATATATAATTATTGGTTGTGCAAATCAGGAATTTATCTTCAAGTGGATTGTCGGGAAAGATAGACCCTTCAATTTCAAAGCTCACCATGTTGGAGAAGTTGTGAGTTTTTTTATTTCACCTACTCCAATAAATGATGTGACCAGAAAAAACCTCTTATGTTAAATCTTTTTGTTCTTTCTGCTATGTAGTTATGTGTCAAGATGTCTTTTGGTGCACATGTCAAGATTTAAACATACTTTAAGAGGTAAGTTCTCTGTTTTTCAGGGATTTATCAAACAAGAGCTTAAACGGTGAAGTTCCTGATTTTCTGTCTCAATTGCAACACTTGAAGATCTTGTAAGTTACTTCATCATTTACTAGAACAACTATGTGATTGTCGTTATCAAAACATAGAAAAGGATATCATTGTTTCCGTGTTTTGGCGGAAACTTGGAGAAGAATAAACTCTCTGGTTCAATTCCCATGGCACTTGTTGAAAAATCCAAGGAAGATTCCTTGTCACTAAGGTATGGATCTTATATATTGAAAATTCTTAAATTCATATCATCGCTATTTATGGTGATGCATATCAATTGGTTATATTTTAGTCTTTTACAAAAATCTTCTTCATCTCTGTCCAATATTTTGTAGTTATCTTCTAATCACACTAGCTATTTTTATTTTGTTTTCAATTCTCTAGACCATGTATTAGACCAAATTATACCCCACTCTCCTTTGTGTAGACCTTCACGCTCATGACCCATCAAAAGAAAAATTGAATCTGAAACTCTTTTATGTTAGTTCTCATGCTAAACAATTGTGTTACCTATGCTTTTCCATAGGCAGTTGTTGATCCACTGAATGTCTCGGCACAAGAAAAATTAATTGAAGTATCTTTTAAAATTATCAATGACTTGTACGGTTTACTAAGAGTTAAAGCATAAATCTTTTGTGATTTCCATGCTAGTGTGGGCCAAAATCCATATCTATGTCAATCTAGTGAATGCAACAAGAAGAAATAGAACATTGTTACACCCTTAGTAGCATCAGTTAGCGGGGTTTTGATCCTTCTGGTGGCCGTTGCAGCTATATTGTGGACACTTAAAAGGAGAAAATCAAAAGGTGGTGCTACAATCATAAAAGATTCATAATTTTTATTGATAATTTTCCAAAGAAATTAAATCTTAATCTATTAATTTTCATAACTATTGTATGACATTCAACAGCTTTGATGGTAGAAAAGGATCAAAGTCAGATCACACCGTAATACATAGAACAAGATGACTCGTTACAGCTGCAAGTTAAAAAACAAATATATTCATACTCTGATGTCCTTAAAATCACCAACAATTTCAATACAATTGTTGGTAAAGGAGGATTTGGAACAGTTTATCTAGGCTATATCGATGATACTCCTGTTGCAGTGAAAATGCTTTCCCCATCGATTGTTCATGGTTATCAACAATTTCAAGTACAGCTAAGTTATTAATCATTTTGTACTAGGTTTTTGAGCTCAGCAATAAATATATATGGTTAACATGGTTGTGATTTTGTTTTCCAGGTTAAACTTCTAATGAGAGTTCACCATAAAAATTTGACCTCCCTTATTGGTTATTGTAATGAAGGAACCAATAAGGGTATTATATATGAGTACATGGCTAATGGAAACTTACAAGAACATCTCTCTGTTTAATTCCCAAACAAAAATAATTTTTTGTTAAAATTTTATGCAAATAAATTTCAAACAAGTTTTGTATTCTGAAACTGTGGATATGAATATTTCCATATTGGATGACTGTATGAGTCATATGACCGACTTTTAGTCAACAAAAGTACAAAAAGTTATAAAACTTGATTTTGCAGGTAACCACGGCAAAACAAAATTTTTAGAAATGGAACATGAGAAGAGTTGTAGGACAGAACACAAAAGCCACACAAACTATAGGAGCAAATACTGTTCTGATATATTTCTGTTTTGCACACAGCTTTGCACACATTTAAAGCATTACAACTATTGTTTAAATAGAAAAACTAATAGGCCCCTGATTGGGCAAAGCAAACAGCAAATTATGACTACGCTAAAAATAGGCCGCATTAGCACAACTACAACTAGCTTTTTCTGAACATAAGCAACCTTTATCCAACCTTACAAGCAAAACAGAAAATTGTAGAGGCATTAAAATATTTTATTATGACAGCTAGAAAAATCTCATTTTCCAACACTCCTCCTTGAGATTTTTCTTCAATACTCCAAGCTTTGATCTCAACTACCATTTGCACATCTTCAATGGATCACCTTCAAGTAGACGAGCATCTGCAGGGATGATATCACCTAGCTTAACACTAATTATATCACCTGGAACAAGAATGCTTGCATTTACCTCAATACATTTTCCATTTTGAAGGACCTTAGCCGTGAGAGTTGCAGCAACATTATCAGCATTGTTGTGCTCCATGAAACTCATTGTTGAATTAATAAGAAGTAATATGATAATCCCAACAAAGTCTTGCCAATCAGATTTACCTCCTCCATTTGCCAAAGCAATGACCATGATTGTTGCAACTTCCATGATCCATGAAAAAAGATTCCACATAAATCCAAAAAACTTCAAAAAGTTGTTCTCCTTCTTCTCAAATTTGTTGTGGCCAATGATGGCCAACCTCTTTTTAGCAGCTTCTATTGCGAGCTCATTTGAATCACACTTCAGAGTCTGAAGTACATCTTCAAGCAGAACATTTTCCAAATCCTCAATTTTTGTTAAAACATCATGTGTGGTTTTTTCCTTCCATTCTACCGGAAAACTTTTATCTTTCATTTTAATAGACATAAGCTCACACCCGAAAGGGTCAAAAATAGTGCATCTAACATCTTCAAAACACAAGGAATAATTCCTTTCTAGCATTTGTCCTACACTCAAAAAGCTTTGATTTATCTCAGGCACATATAAAACATCTGAAATATATTTAGTACCTAAGGGAGTTCACTACTACACGAAATGAATTTTAAAGCAAGAATTTAAATCGGTTAATATCAAATCGGTTTAAAAAAGAAATGTGGTGGCATTTTTGAAATTATAACAAACTTTTTAAAATCGGTTCAAATCCAACCGATTTAAAAAGTCAATTTTAAAAATAAAATAATACTCGCACTAACTTTTTAAACCGGTTATAGAAAGAACCGGTTTAAAAAGTCAATTTTTCTACCTTCGTGCGCCTCTCTTTTTCATATCCCGCAGCCTTCTTCTTCCCCAGTTCCTCCCTTCTAGCTTTCTTTTCCTCCATCCGTCCTTCATTTGCTCCATTGAAGCTCTCTTCTTCCCCATCCGCCCCTCATTTCCTCCATGCAAGCTTTCTCCTCCCCATTCGCCCCTCATTTCGCTGTTGCATTTTAGAGGGAGTAGGAGACATGCGCGCGCTGTCACCGTCGCCGTCACACTTGCTGCGTGCTCTGTCGCCGTCGATAGCTTGCTTTGGTTGGAGCTACCTTGCACCATTGCTACTAGTGGAGGTCTACTGCTGTTGAACGTGCTCCATTGCTGAGTTTGGAGGTCTGCAAACTAGTTAGTCATTTTAATTTCATTTGGTTTATAATGTTTATATTGGTTAATTTGGTTCATTATGATTTACATTAGTTTACATTGGTTCATTTGGTTAATTAATTATGTGAATATGATTGTTTCATTTTTAACATTAATTTGAAATTAATCTTTATGTTAATTATATTATTACATGAAATTAATTAATAAAGGTTATATATAGTTGAAAATGTTTATTAATATATATAAGAAGTGTGTAATTCTTTATATGTTTATAGATTTATAAATCTTTAAAGAACTAGATAAATTGTTTAAGTTAATTATTAACTTATATAAATATGTGGTAAGAATTTTAAGTATTGAGGATTATATTACATAAGATAGAATTAAGTGAAGTTGATTATTTTAGGTAAGTTAGTAATAAGTAATGAAAAAGAATAAAAGTAAGAAGTTAATTTAATTATATGTTAGCAATTAATTAATTGTCACTAAATATGATTTAACAAGTCATATGTTCCAAATATGTTATGAAGTTTTGTTGGTTAATAAATGAATTCTGAATTCTGATAAATGAATTCTCTAGTTGTTTCTGTGGTATCTGTCTGTATTAGGTTTTGGTTGTATCTGTGAAAACAATGAAGCTATTTAAAAAAAAATGAAACTTTTTAAATTAGTTGTGCATTAACCAATTTAAAAAGACTACTTTTTAAATCGGTTCCTTTTAGAATCAATTTAAAAAGTAAGACTTTTAAAATTGGTTCTAAAAGGAACCGATTTAAAAAGTCTCTCTTTTTAAATCAGTTCTCTCTAGAACTGATTTAAAAAGTTGTTTTACATCAGTTCATTTTACGGTTTAAAATGTCCATTTCTTTTATATCGGTTGTATCTAAATCGGTTGTAAAACCGATTTAAAAAGCCATTTTTAATCGATTTAAAAAGCCTTTTTTGTAGTGGTGGTTTTTACAGCAACAACTCATTTTCCTTTAATATCAACATATTCTCCATTGCCTATGGTGACTTTGGAGTATTAGGATCGATCAAGTTCCTTAAAAATGCTAGCATTGTGAGTCATATGATTTATGCACCCACTGTCTATAAGCCACACCTCTTTGCTATTGTTTGTTGAATAGCGATTAGCAACAAATAAATGCTCCTCATTTTGTTCTTCATGTTTGACAACTTGGGCTTGTTGTCCTTGTTGGTTTGCTTTATTTTTGCAAACCTTCTCGACATGACCAAGTTGATTGCAAGCCCAACATTTAACTCCTAGCCTAAACCAACAAAAATTTTTAGTATGATTTTTCTTCTTACAATGAGGACAAGGTGGGAACTTATTTTTCCAACCTCCTCCTTCATTGCCTTCTTCCTTCTCTTTCCCTTTCTTCCAGTCAACTGGATTTTTCCTATAACTACTACTGCTTTGGGCTTTGCCTTTGGTGTTTACCAGAAGAGCACCTTCAATATTTTCCTCCATTCTCAGAGATCTTCTCTATTCAGTAGCTTGCAAAGCATTCACAAGCTCTGCAATTGATATTTGAGAAAATCTTTATTTTCTTTAAGAGAGGAGAGTTTAGATTCAAACCTTTCTGGAAGACACACCAAAATTTTCTCCACAACCCTTTGATCACTAAGCTCTTCACCAAACAATCTGATTTGTGTGACCACCTTTGAAAGTCTGTTTGAAAATTCTTTCACAATTTCACTCTTTCATTTTTACAACTTCAAACTCTCTCTTCAAGTTCAGCACCTGCATTCTTTTTGTTCTTTCACTTCCTTGGAACTCCTCCTTCAACTTGTCCCAAGCTTCTTTTGCTGTCTCAAGAGTTAGGATCTTGATAAATACATCATCATGTAGTGTTGTATGTATAATGCCAAGTATTTTGCCTTCCTTTACCACTTCATCATTATGGTTCCTTATCTAAGCTACTGTTGGGTTGTTTGGTAAAGGAGGTGGGTTGCTGCCATTTTCCACCACATCCCACAAGCTTTGTGCTTTGAGATAAGTTCTCATTTTCGCAGCCTACAAATGGTAGTTTTCACTTGCAAATATACAAGGTGGAGGTAAGGAACTATTGTTAGAAGCCATTTTTGTGTTTGAAGGTTTTTTTATTTGTGTGGGCTTTCTCTCGCGCTCAAACTCTGTTTTTTTGGGGGGGGGGGGGTGTTTCTCTCCTTCACAGACTCTGGTTTTTTTCTCCCTCACAAACTATGGGTTTTTCTCCCTCACAGACCCTTAAAGATTAATGAAGCTCTTGATACCATGTTAAAAACAGAACATGAGAAGAGTTGTAGGATAGAACACAAAAGCCACACAAACTATAGGAGCAAATACTGTTATGATATATTTTTGTTTTGCACATAGCTTTGCACACATTTAAAGCATTACAGCTAATGTTTAAATAGAAAAACTAATAGGCTCCTGATTGGGCAGAGCAAACAACAAATTATGACTACCCTAAAAGTAGGCATCATTAGCCCACAACTACAACTAGCTTTTTCTGAACATAAGCAACTTTTATCCAACCTTACAAGCAAAACAGAAAATTGCAGAGGCATTAAAATATTTTATTATGACAGCTAGAAAAATCTCATTTTCCAACAAAAATTCTTGACCTAGGAAGACAGACTTCATATAGTAGTGGATGCAGCCTTAGGTGAGAAAGTAAACTTTAAGCTTTGTCTTTCCTTAACTTCTCCTCTCCTCTCAATATTTTTTCGTCTTAGGATTGGAGTATCTGCCAAATGGTTGCAAGCCACCTATAATCCACAAAGATGTAAAATCTACATACATCTTGTTGAATGAACACTTCCAAGCAAAATTATCTGCTTTTGGTCTATCCAAAACTATCCCAGTAGATGGAGGAACTCATGTGTCAACTGTTATTGCCGGTACTCCTAGTTATTTAGACCCTGAGTGAGTACTTCAATTATATACTGTCCTATCCCTATCCATCATTTTCCAGGAAAATATGGTGAATCTATGTGGATGTTTATGTCCACAAATTTTGACAAAAAGTAAATCCAGTTACATTCTTTGTCTTTCACATATTACACAACCAATAGATTAATAGAGAAGAGCTATGTTTTTAGCTTTGGTGTTATTCTTTTGGAGATAATCACAAGTCAACCAGTGATAGCGAGGAATCAAGAAAATATTCAGATAAATCAATGTGTTAGCTCCTTGATTGCAAAAGGGGATATCAAGGCCATTGTTGACTCAAGGTTGGAAGGAGATTTTGATAGTAACTCGGTTTAGAAAGCAGTAGAAATAGCACTGGCTTGTGTGTCTCCAAATCGCAACAGAAGGCCGATATAAGTGTGATAGTGACTGAACTAAAGGAGTCTTCAGCAATGGAATTAGCTCGAATTAAATATAGCGGTGCTGATACAATAGACTCAATTAAACCAGTCACCATGAATCTGAATACCGAACTCATTCCCCAGGCCAGGTAAACGCTTGCCCAATATAAGATGACTATAGACAATGGCAGAATGTGATCAAGCCACACAAGTGAAAGTGACGCCACCCATGTAATAGGCGCTTTAACTTGCATGTATATTTTTGGAGTGATACTTATTTCAATGTTTAACTTGTCCTCCTTGTGACTGTGATTAGGATTGAAATGGAGCGTGCAAGTAGAAGACAAATAAATAATGAGGAATGAACATTAATGTATAATTGTATATTGTTGGTGTTTTTACTTTGCATTCGTATTTGAATGAAAGTAATTTCATATTTTAAAAATATATATTGCTTGCAACTTCACTTACACTGAATGTCCTTATAAAAGGAGTTGCTTCTTAAAAAAAAATAAAAATCAAGAGATGAGTGTAGTTTCATATACTTAAGAAGGTTTTGAATTTTTGGATTTTAAAAAAAGGCAACAATTTATGCAACATCTATTTTCTATATATAAATTAGTCTCCTAAATCAAATATGAACCCACAAATCTATATTCACCAACTTCAAACTAACCAATTGATGATCTACAACGCCTTCCATATAAGACCTCAAATGGTGTCATCTGAATACTATACTAAGTACTGTTATTATAAGCAAACTTCATCAAGGGTAAATACTGACCCTAACTTCTTCCAAGGTTTAGTACACAAGCACGGAACATATCTTTCAAAATTTGTATTATTCTTTTATACTGACCATTTGTCTAAGCGGAAAACCAATGCTCATATCCAACCTAGTCCCCTAAAGCCATCTGTAAAGATCTCCAAAATTGAGTTGTAAATTGGGGTCCTTTGTATGATATTATAAATAATGGCACTCCATTTTAGGACACCATCGTCTCTATATAAAATTTAGAGTACTGAACTGCTGAGTTTTCACAGGTAAGAAGTATGTTGACTCTGTTAGCCAGTCTCTATTACCCAAGTTGAGTCATAATCCTTTAAGGGGTTAGGTAACCCAGTCACAAAGTCCATAGTGATTCTCTCCCATTTCCATTTTGGTATTTCAATCCTTTGAAACAAGCCCACTGGATTTGGATGCTATGCTTTGACTTATTGACATTGTTGGTCCTTGACCAATTAGGAAGCCTCAAATTACCTGCACACAATTAAACCAAAAACAGCAAACGTGTACAGCAAAATGCCAACAGAGAATGCACACAGATGACATAATACTGAACATGCAATTATGCATAGAGGATCAAGAAACACAGTAATTATGCAGAAAAATTGCTGCAGCAATTATGCAGAAACACAATAGTAAATAAAAAACAACAGTGCAGAAAAACACATAAAAGAAAGACAACATAACAAACAAAAATTAACAAGAAAGAGAGGATTTGAAAACAATACACAAGATTTACGTGGTTCGGTCAATATGAACTATATCTACGGGAGAGAGCAGCTCCACTATGAATCAAGAATCTAGATCAAGATACAAACGAGACCCCTTGGTTCTTGCCCCTTTCAACTTCAAGAAGAATACATAGCAATACCCAAGCCCTTGCCTCTAATGCATCAAACCCTTGATCTCACCATCTTGATTCTCTCTTGGTTTTCGCTCTTCTTCTTATTCTATTCTTATGATCGAGCTTCTCTTGGGTTCCCACTTTGTTTTGTTTTGTTGTTTTTTTTTTTTTTTTTCATGATATCAGAGAATAATGAAGAAAAGAAAAAACAAAAAACACAAAAGAGATCCTCTCAACCCTCACTACTGCAAAAAATCAATTTTAGAGCAGGATTTTAGAACGGTTCTTATTCAACTGATTTAAAATAAGATACGGTGACATTTTTGCAATTCTAAACGAAAATCTTTTAGGACATAAAATTTCATGTTATTATATAGCAAAATCAGCCATAACATACATCAATTCATGCTCTGATACCAATTGATGAAAAATTAATAATAAATGATGTACAATTTTATAAAAGGCACATAGGATAACATCAAAATTCAACTTCATATTTAATACATTTAATAATTCAATTTAATACAATTCTATAAAAATTGTATACAATAACATTGAAATTCAAGTTCATATTTAATATAGTTAATAATTCAATTTAATACAATTTTGCAAAAGTCTCATATTGCAAAATTCAAATTCATATTTATTGAAAAGATTTTGCAAAAAAAATTCAAAATTTTTATTGAATTAGAGTATTGCAAAAGTCAAAATTGGTAGGTCGTATACTAATTATCATTGATGCTATTGTTAAAATATTTTCTTTAGATTTTTTAATTGACATATAAAATTGATTTAATATTTTTTTTGATTTTATTCAAATTAAATTTATGATTAATGTTAACGGTGCAAAAAATAGTATGTAAAATAAAATAAAATTCACACAAATTGGATTGGGTTTGATTATGTAAAAAATTTACTAATTAGACAATGTATTTGGTTGCACAAACATAAACATGTTTATCACTAACAATCAAAAACTTGTTTTGCTTCTTATCACAAGATTTTTCTTTATCTGGTTGCAACCTAAAACAAAATTGTAACAAAAATAAAGGTCACATTTCATATTTATGGTCTTAAAGTATTTAGAATTTGCTATATACATTTTACTTAAACTTGTCATTATTGTTTAACATCACAAAATTTTTAATAATGTATATTTCTCCTTACATATTTGTCTTAAACTTATATGCAATATTTCTCCTATAATAGCATGTACATATATATAATTACTTTGAAACAAACAATATAAAAAAAATAGCATAAAAATATATTGAGTAAAAGACTAATGAGTCAATACTAAGAAAGTCACTTTAAATTGTTAGAAAAAAAGGGTTGACTAATAGAATAAAGTTGTGCAATGGTATAGCCAACATGCTTACCAGTTAAGCACAAATAAGAAATAGCGATAAGTAAACTACTGAAATAAAAAAAGAAATAAAACATCACTAAAATCAGAATAAGAGAAACCAAAATGCTTATTTTCATAGCATTTTGCTCAAAATTATATAGAAAATGCAATCTTTCAATCTAATGGCCAAAAGTCAAAAACGGTAATATAATATTAATTTTAATTAATAACTACAAATAATATTGAATTTAAAAACAATTTCATTCTTTGTTTTAATATCATTAAATACTAATTTAATATAATTAAATTAGTTAAATCTAATTAGGTCAACAATTATGTATTTGTTAATACAATTAAATTAGTTAAATATATATAGGTTATTTAAATTTGATTAGATTCGATCAACAGCTATTGTAAAATTCAAGTATCTATTAATGGCTCAGATTAGTTCTAGTTTATTTTTCATAGATACATAATTATTTTAAATTTAACTACATATTTATAAAATCATTACTTTTAATTATTATTGTTCATGAAATATATTTTAATAACTAAATTAAAAAATAAAGTATAATGATATATGCATAATAATTTATTTATTAATTTCTATCCTTATTTGATTATTAATTAAATAACATATTATGAATTATTTTAAATTTAACTATATATTTATAAAATCATTCCCTTTAATTACTATTGTTCGCAAAATATATTTTAAAGTAACTAATCTAAAAAAAATTGAGCATAAGTAAAAATATAATATGTAATGTTACTACTGAATGCTAAAATTAATATTTAATTATTAAAATTGTATAATAAATAGCATGTTACTATGCACTTAATATCAAAATTAATATTTAATTTCCAAAATTGTATAATAAATAGCATTAATATGAGTAATTTAATTATTAATTAAGTATAATTAGGTCCATTAAATTTAATTACATCCAGTCAATGGCTATTGTAAAATTGAAATTTTGATCAACGGTTAACTTTTGTTCAAGTCTCCTTTACTGTATATATAGATAGATTATTATTTTTTTTTCATTTTTCAAATCTATTTTTTCTATGACATTTATATCTTCATCCTTGTTGCTCCTCGCTGATGCCATTGCCATGGGCACCCAACACTCTCTTGTGTAGTTTGCTGGTTCTTTTTTTATTCATATTCCTCACGCTTCCATAAAAAATAACCTTGTTTTTGTATAGGAAAGCATATAAAATATAACTTGAACATGCAAATTTTTCTAGTGAATTTTTTATACAGATTTATTCTATTAATTTTATGATTTTCTTGCAAATATTTTCTACAAATTTTGCTATAATTTTAACAAAAAATATGATTAATTCCTTAAATTTGATGAAATTTTGTGTTCTTATACAAATTTTGTTTGTACAAAAAAATAATAATTATAAAAAGCTTACAGATAAAGTTTTTAATTTTTTTATTCAATAATAGACAAAGTTATAAAAATTGTAAAAAAAAAAAAAAACCCTGAAGAGTGTTATTAATAAAATAAAAAACATTTTAATAAATAAAAAATAATTAATTGAAAAATAATTAATATTTGAATAATACTATTAAATGTTTAAAATTCCCATAAAAAATAATATTATTAAAATTATTATATTTAATTTATATATTGTATTATTATTAAAAATAATTGTCTCTTTTATTTTATTTTATTTTTTTCTCAAGTTCCGCAACCGGTGGTGGACGCTGGAATAAAGTTATTTCTTTTGTTTTGTTTTGCAATCAATCTTACCTAGTCAATAGTCATCGGTTTTTATTGGTATGGCATTTACCGGTACAACATTTTCCATATGACTTCTACTGCAAGGAACAAACTGTTACCTTGTTAAATGGTTTTGAGGACAAAATGATAAGGTCACAGTACTGCTACCCTCGAGCAGAAACACGTACGAGAAGATCTGGACCTGGGACATGGAGATCACCAGTAGCCGCCGAGAAACAGCTGAGCCGGAATCCTTCGCAACAAAACCGGTCATAACACTTTGTCTACAAGGAGGAACACACGGTGGGTTTACTTTAAAGACGTGGGTTCAGGATATATGTTTTGTTATGGGTTTGATTAATTTGATTTTTGTTCAGAACTTTCTGTTGTGGTAGGATTAGGATATATTACACTTACCCCCCTCCCCACTTTCCTTTTCTTTCCTTTAGGTTTTATTTTCATGCTCTAGGCATCATAATCCCCAGTTTCATAAGCCTTTTTTAACAGTAAATGAAAAATAATAAAATATGTAAATGAAACATCAAATTACTGTTACTAAACTGGAAAGTACCCGTGAGTTTAATTGACCCAGGTAAGCAAAGCTTAACATATCCAATCTTAACTAGTTCTATCAGTAAACTAATTCAGGGCCAAAAAATTTACATCTTGATATCCATTGTTATTTAAGTAGTACATATTCATAATATCTGATTAAAAATACCACATACATATGAATTATGAATTACGACACGCTTACGTAAATCAAATATTAATATGAATTATGAGTTTAAAAATGGTATTAGATCTTCAATTTGGCAATCGCAATAATGTTCATTTGAACAACAGTGGTTGCTGAATGGAAAAAAAAAATGGTAAAATGGATATAAATATTCTGCATATTCAGTAATTTAAAATCTGTTAAAAACTAGTGTTTAAAATTGACGAATAAGAACGGAATGAGACGAGTTTCGATTTTCTTGTTTTATTGACAAATCAATTTTCTTTACATTAGATTTAAATTATATATAATGAATATTATGTTGAGTTTGATAATTATTTTAATTAAATATTAACTTAAATTATATATATATATGTATATATATAGGAGACATATCTAGTAAGAGTGACATCTTTATATGAGAGTAAGAAAAGTAAATTTGGATCATACAATTAACCATGTATAGATGATCAAGATTTAAAGTTATGTGATTACTTAAAAAGTCATATGAATTTTTAAAAAATTTACATGACTTTGTATGTTTTAATCTTAACCATATGTAAGGATTATTTTAATGCTGCTTTTAGATGAATAGTTTTGTTTTTTAAGTAAATTATAATATTTTTTACTATCATATATAATAATTTGGACAAATACTTATTTAATATTGTTATTAATAAATTTTGAATGATTAATATCAACAAGAGTAGATTATTACATAATTTTCAAATTTTGTTCCCTAGATACAAGATCCCTGGATACAACATCTAGTTTATGTATATAGACGATTAGTACATTGCTTTATTTAAACAAAAAACATTGTCAAGCATTTTTTATTAAATATTAACAAAAACATTGTCAAGAATTTTTTATTAAATATTTTACCTTTTTCATTAATTAAAGTTAACCGATTCAAAATTATTTTATCAAAGAATAACGTAATTTCGAGTTTTCATTGCACCATAAGATATGCAAAAACAGGAATTAATCCATTAAATCAAAGTTATTATTTTTTTTATTTTTTAAAAAGGTTAAAATAAATATGTTAAATTTAGAGAATAAATTTATTGCAATTGTTATACGATGAATATACTATTAGGGTGTTGTGAATTAGTTTTCATTTTATCGTACATAAATCTGTTCTTGAATCTAACATGATTTTCTTAAATTACAAGTCAATTTTTTTTTCAAATCAAATAAAGAATTTAATTTTGACACATTGTTATTTCATTTATGCTATCAACTAATTAAAAATTCTTCAATCTTTTAAAACAATTATTACAAAAGTCAAAATTTCAATTTATATATATAACAATGTATGACTGGATAATAGTGTAAAATAAAATTTATGTTCAATTAAATTCATCAAGTAAAATTGACATAAAATTGTTTTTTTATTTTCTTTTAATTATTTTTTTCGTTCTGCCACCATCATCATTGGTACATTTTTTATTTTTTTTAGGCTAAACAGGTTTTTAATCATTACAATTATAATAATGTAAGAATGTCAAAATGAATTGAACCTTATGGGATAACCCATTTAACTTGTCAAAATGGGTTGGAATGAGTCATGTAATTCAACCCTTCAGCGTGCATAATTCAAACCCTCATAACCCATCAATCAACAACTCAACCTATTTTTTGGTAGATTGTAGTTAAATTTACCCATTTTAACATCCCCAGGACAATGTTTACTTTTAATCTGAAAAGAAATCTATCTGTTGTTTATTCCTCATTTTTGGAAATATGTTAAGTATGTTGGAAATATTTTATTCCTTTTATTTCAATTTACCTTGCTTGATCGGCGACTTTAGTATTATTTTTTTGATGGAGATGCAGGCATCAATATTAATGACTAAACATGAACGTTGACAGGAATATGTAAGTATGGTAAGCAAATCCATCTTCTGGCAATGCTGCAAGGAAGAATGAATTAATAAGCAGAGTTAAACATGGAAAGGGATAAATATTAGAGTTAAAAAATGTTTATAATTACCTCCATTTTGACCCATTGACTACGTCGACTGAGCACGATTCTCTTTCAAGTCAAAGTCACAACATGGCACTCGTATATCTGTCATCCTACAGAATGTCAATGACTTTCTTCATTGCTTCTTTACGTGTTCTACTTATTCAAGCTCAGGATCAATCAGGTTTGATAAAGCAAAACATGAATATTTGTTTGGTCTAATAATTATATCAGTATCTATTAAAGTTTAGCTGAAGCTTCAATCCCATGCATATATATGCATTTTTGTGTTTTAGGATTCATCAGCATAGATTGCGGAGCTCCTGCAGATGCAAGCTATACTGAGTCGACAACAGGCATAAATTATACTTCAGATGCAAATTTCATAAATACCGGTGTGAGTGGGAATATAGTATCTGAACTCAAAAGTGACTATCAACGACAACTGTGGACTGTCAGAAGTTTCCCGGAAGGAATAAGGAACTGCTACAAAATAAACATCGCAAGAGGCTCTACTTATCTCGTCCGGGCTAGTTTCTTGTACGGAAATTATGATAGCCTAAATATGTTACCACAGTTTGATCTTCTTCTCGGGGCTAATCGTTGGGTTACAGTGACTATATACAATGCATCCGTTTACCAAGTCAACGAGATCATATATGTACCTTCACTGGATTATGTACAAATCTGTCTGGTTGACACTGGCGATGGGACACCATTTATATCAGCTATAGAATTGAGGACTTTGAAAAATGATACATACGTCACTCAATTTGGATCACTGGAAACGTACAGTTACAGCCGGTGCGATTTAGGTTCAAACAGAAGCTACAGGTGCAGTCATACCTTTGGATTAAATCTTTCGCATTAAAAGATTGATTGATTCTATAGGACTTATTTTGATTTTCTCACAGGTACACCTATGATGTTTATGATCGTTTCTGGTATACCTGTGACATCAACCAAAATTGGACACAATTAAGTGCTTCTATTCCTGATGATTCTTTACACCAGAACGATTACGAACCGCCAGCTATTGTCCTGAGCACCGCAGTTACACCAGCAAATGTTAGTGCTCCATTGGTAATAAGCTGGGAGCCAGAAGATCCAACTGACCAATTCTATGTTTACATGCACTTCACAGAGATTGAAGTGTTAGCAACGAACCAGACAAGAGAATTCAGCATCACCCAGAATGGACAGCCATGGTTTCGAAAATTTTCTCCACCGTACCTGAGAGCCTACACTATATATAGCCAGTCAGCTACCAGCGGGAAAGAAATTAAGTATTCACTTGAGATGACCAAAAATTCAACCCTGCCTCCCATCATCAGTGCCATTGAAATTTATAAAATAAAAGACTTCCAGCAATCAGAAACATTCCAAGGGGATGGTAAGCCACGAAAATATGATTTCTCTTTTTTTAAATCTATTTCTTTGGTTTACACTATTATACATGATCTTAACTACCTTTTTTCTGCATTAAAAAAAAAATAGTTGATGCGATTACCACCATCAAGTCAGTTTATGGGGTGACAAGAGATTGGCAAGGTGATCCATGCGGCCCTGTAGCCTACTTGTGGGATGGTCTGAATTGTACTTATCGCGGAAATGACTCCCCAAGAATTACAACTTTGTAAGTTATGCTTCTCAAATCAATATTATAGCTTTATAAAACTGGAATGATAACATATATAATAACTATTAGTTGTGTAAAACAGGAATTTATCTTCAAGTGGATTGTCAGGAAAGATAGACCCTTCAATTTCAAAGCTCACCATGTTGGAGAAGTTGTGAGTTTTTTTTTTTTTTTTTCGGTTTCACCTGGTCCAATAAATGATGAGACCAGAAAAAACCTCTTATTTTAAAACGTTTTATTCTTTCTGCTATGTACTTATGTATCAAAATGTCTTTTGGTACATGTGTCAAGATTTAAACATACTTAAAAGGGGCAAGTTATTTGATTTCCAGGGATTTATCAAACAATAGCTTAAACGGTGAAATTCCTTATTTTCTATCTCAATTACAACATTTGAAAATCTTGTAAGTTCTTTGTCAGTTACTGGAAAAACTATGTGATTCCTGTGTATCAGAAAATAGAAAAGGATATTATAGTTTCCGTGTTTTGGCAGAAACTTGGAGAAGAATAACCTCTCCGGTTCAATTCCCTCTGCACTAGTAAAAAAATATGAGGAAGGTTCTCTCTCACTAAGGTATGAATCTAACTAAAAGTTCTCAAATTCATAATATGGTTATTTATGATGAAGATAATTAATTAGTAATATTTCAGGCAGTATTTCGGATGTGTTTAAAAGAGATTTAAACTTATGAGAATAAATTAAAATTTAAAATATATCTATAACTTTTTTCAATTCCATCTAAGAATTTGAGCTTGTGGCTAACTCAACCCCAAAAACTAACTAATGGGATAAAGGGTTGTTCCCTACTTATATACACTATAGAAATGCTAGCAACACACTCTTTTTAATACGATCTTTCTAACACATTTTTTACTATTGATTAAAATTTGTTGAAAATTACAAAATTGTATGGCTCTAACTCTTTATTTAATGAACTCCACTCATCATTTTGTAATTTTCAATAAATTTTAACCTATAAGAGAGCGTGTGTTAAAATAAATGTATTAAAAATTGTGTTGTTAGCACTATTCATATACACTATTTTTGTTGTATCACTAGTTAATTCGAGATATCTAATACTTAATGATAGCTTATGAAAACAGCTTATATGAAAAATATAGTTCAACTCCATTTCCACATTGATTATGGAAACAACTCATACATAAATGTTTACATGATAAACACTTATTCAATAAGCAATTAATTAAACTATTGATTCAAATGCATCCTTGGTCAGCTTTTTCTAAGATTCTCTTCACTTTAACAGGAAAAATTGGGTCAAACACATTTTTTAAAAATTTTTTGAAAGTTACGAAACTTATTTTTTATAAAAGAGAAAAAAATTTAGTTCTCATTTTAAAAACAGTGGTGACACCTCTGCTTTTCCATAGGCAATAGTTGATCTACTGAATATCTAAGCATAGGCAAAATTAATTGAAGTCTCTATAGAAATCATCGATGACTTAAGGTTTACTGAGACTTGAAACATAAATCTTCTGTGATTTCCTTGCTAGCGTGGGTCAAAATTCATATCTATGTGAATCTGGTCAATGCAACGAGAAGAAGAAGAACATTCTTACACCTTTAGTAGCAACAATTAGTGGGGTTTTGATCCTTCTAGTAGTTGTGGCGATATTGTGGACCCTTAAAAGGAGAAAATCAAAAGGTAATGCTGCACTCATAAAAGATTCGTAATTTTTATTGACAATTTCCAAACAAATTCAATCTTAACCTGTTAATTTTCAAAACTATTATAGAAAAATTAACAGCTTTGATGGTAGAAAATGATCAAAGTGAGATCTCAATGCAATCCACAAAACAAGATGATTCATTATTGCAACTCACAAAACAAATATATTCATACTCTGATGTCCTTAAAATCACCAACAATTTCAATACAATTGTCGGCAAAGGAGGATTTGGAAAAGTTTATCTGGGCTATATCGATGACACTCCAGTTGCAGTGAAGATGCTTTCCCAATCGTCTGTTCATGGTTATGAACAATTTCAAGCAGAGGTAAGTTATTAATCACTTTACATTAGATTTTTGAGCTGAGTAATAAGTATATGTGGTGAAACATGGTTGTGATTTTGATTTACAGGTTAAACTTCTAGTGAGAGTTCATCATAAAAATTTGACTTCCCTTATTGGTTATTGTAATGAAGGAACCAATAAGAGTCTCATATACGAGTACATGGCTAATGGAAACTTACAAGAACATCTCTCTGGTTAGTTCCCAAATCAAATTATCTTCTTGTTAAAAATTTGTGCAAATCAATTTCCAAGTTAGTTTTGTATTCTGAAACTCTGGATATGGAATTTTCATATTGTGCTACTGTATGAGTTGTATGACTGACTTCTAGTCAACAAAAATCTGCACGTATAGAAAGTTACAGAACTTGTTCCTGCAGGTAAACACAGCAAATCAAAATTCTTGAGCTGGGAAGGCAGACTTCGTATAGCAGTGGATGCAGCCTTAGGTCAGAAAGTAAATTTCAAATTATGAGTTTTGGCAGTTTTGTTAACTCTCCTTTCCCCCTCTGAATATGTTTGCCATAAATCTAATCTCAGGATTGGAGTATCTGCAACATGGTTGCAAGCCTCCTATAATCCACAGAGACGTAAAATCTACAAACATCTTGTTGAATGAACACTTTCAAGCAAAATTATCTGATTTTGGTCTATCCAAAATTATCCCAACTGATGGGGGATCTCATGTGTCAACTGTTGTTGCTGGTACTCCTGGTTACCTGGACCCTGAGTAAGTACTTCATTTATTGTCTTATCCATCATTTTCCAGGAAAATACAGTGAGTGTTTCTACGTGGATATTTGAGTTATCAGCACGAACTCTGACAGAAAACTGATTGGGTTACATATATTGTCTTGCAGGTACTACATATCCAATAGATTAACAGGGAAAAGTGATGTTTATAGCTTCGGAGTTGTTCTTTTGGAAATAATCACAAGTCAACCAGTAATAGCAAGGAATGAAGAAAAGACTCACATAATTGAATGGGTTAGATCCCTAATTGCGACAGGGGATATCAAGGCCATTGTTGACTCAAGGTTAGAAGGAGATTTTGACATAAACTCAGCTTGGAAAGCCGTAGAAATAGCAATGGCTTGTGTTTCTCTAAATCCCTACCAAAGGCCAATCATGAGTGTGATAGTGTTTGAACTAAAGGATACTTTAGCAATTGAATTCGCTCGAACAAAACACAGAGGTGCAGATCCAAGTGATTCAGTTGAACCGGTCGGCATGACTCTGAACACCGAATTCATTCCCCTGGCTAGGTAAAAGCTTACCCAAGATAAGAATAAAATAATGTTGTAATAAATAAGTAATTAAAGTGTGTTTAAGGATTGAGATGAGTTAAAGAAATCAAGCCACACATGGGGAAGTGATGTTGCATGAGAAGTTGGTCAGTAGGTGCTTTATTTTTTGTACTTTTTCCCAGTGATATTTGTATAAATGTTGCACTTGCTCTTTCTCCTCCGTGTGAATCTGTGGGAGTGGTGATCGTAGTGTAGAGTGCAAACAGTAAAAATAAATAATGAGGAATGAAAACTAGCGAAGTGTTATTTATTTTTCCTTGGATAAATTTTTTAAAATAAGCTATTTCTACTTTGAGTTTGTATATGAAGTATGAAATTTATTTCATACTTTCAAAAATATATTATTTGTTTATTTTGCTTTAAATTAAATTTAGTCTACAAATACAATTGATTTTTGCACTAAAAAACTTTCAAATTTCCATACCTTCCTCGTGACTGCCTTGGTTTTAAATTGACCAATCATCTGGATAAAC
The DNA here is from genome assembly GCA_004329165.1 of Spatholobus suberectus. Lineage (NCBI taxonomy): Eukaryota > Viridiplantae > Streptophyta > Magnoliopsida > Fabales > Fabaceae > Spatholobus > Spatholobus suberectus. Next base: position 4,576,390 of record CM014736.1, read on the forward strand.
TTTTATGGACTAAATAACATTGACCAAAGAGCAAATCATCAAACAATTGAACAAGCCAAATGCTTCCACATTAAACATCTGATCGCATTAAATAACAGCAACAACTATCTTTAACCTCTGGTTCACATTACTGATGTAGACTGCAGTAAGGATAATTCAATAAAGGACTAACTACAAACATTTATAATGTTTGCTTGTGAGATCAAATAACTTTCTGATTAGTTTAAAATCAGGCATTATGAAATCATATCTCTCAAAAGATTGCAACTTCCTTGTACAACTAGGCATTTGGAATCATATTTGATAACTTAAAACCATCCACAAGCAAATGCCAGGTATCTATGACAGTTAGAGACATGAACAAAACCTAAAATATCAAAAAACAGAAAACAATTAAGACCAAATACATCTCAAAGGAGAAGTTAAAGGTAGCTAAATACATATTAAAAAGGAGAAATGAGGTTGCAACGATGGCAAGCTCCTCATCCTTGTCAAAGATTTGTTAGATTTCCAATTGCTGCAGACAGTAGCAGAGAGAGAGATTGGCTAGGCGCTCCCCTGCATACACAAAAATCAAATGGAAGCAATGCAGGAAGTAAGCCAGGAGGGTGTGAGAAAGGAAATGTGGGAAAAGAGACAGATAAGAACTAACAGGCCTAACTAATATCAAAGAAAAAACTATTTAACTAATATCACGCTGGTTATTGCCATTGAAAATTCCTCAAGATACTATGATAGAAATGGGTATCTATCATACTACTATTGATAATGAAAGATATTTATTGTTATATATAATAATAAAAATATTAATAGATGAAGTATCTCATCCTGCAACTAAAAATATCAATAGAAGTAATGTGTTCTTTGTTTCAACTTTAGAGAGACTTGGAAACAATCCTACCCCATGAACAATTTAGTTATAGACTTGGAGAGCACCAGGTCATCTTAGAATTTAGGTTTAAACCTAACTCAACCTTAAAAGCTACCTTCAAAAAGTGAGGATTGCCTCCCACTTATATATTCTATTTTGGTCATATCACTAATCAATATCAAATCTTCAACAAAATTGTTGGTGGATTTGAAGCACAACAAGAAGATAATGACACCCTTTGGGTAAGTGCTACATAGTAGCCAGTAGGGATGAGGTTGTAATTTTTGGATGATGTTATTTTTCCACATATAATATACCAATAGCATATAATAATATGAATATGAATATGAATTAACTAAATAAAATGCCTTCAAATGCTTCTAATCTTTACTTTTAGTGCCTCCAAGTCCAAAATATCAACTTCTAAAACAAGAAAATATCAAACGGTTAACAAGTCCCAAAAAGAAGGGAAAAATAATGAAAATACGCTATGATTAAGTCCTAGATGCTAAAATATGCAATATATCCTAAGTAAAATGCTATGCATGAATGGTATAAAATACAACGCATCAGTTATTATGGTTTCTTTTTTAAAAAAGTATTGGAATTCTATAGTAGGTTCTTTGAAAGAGTACTATTCACTATAACGAAGAGATAATACAGTCTGTGGACTAAGTGTTCATAGTATTCCTATATATGTTACTGTTTGTCATGAGAAACAGATAATATGACCCATAGACTAAGTGTTCATAGTATTCCTATATAGGATATTGTTCCCCGTAGAGAAGAGATAATACAACCTATGGACTAAGTGTTCATAGTATTCTTATATATGTTATCTTTAGCCATAACGAAGGGATAATAAAGCCAATGGGCTTAGTGCTCATAGTATTTCAATATATGTTACCGTTCATGTAACAAAGAGATAATGCAGCCTATGGACTAAGTGTTCATAACATTCCTATATATGTTATCATTCGCCATAGCAAAGTGATAATACAGCCTATGTACACATAATATGAGATGACACCCAATGAGGCAAACCCCCCAGCTTATAATATGTATGACATGATGGGTAGAGACCTCTCTCCATTTAATATTTACTAAATTCTTCACAAGTAACCCATTATAGATATATGTCAAATTTTATGAAAGGTCATTACCTTTAAACTTTGAATGCTTATGTATTATGGATGATTTCTAAACAAAACGAGAACTTAATTTGAAAGATAGACATCACTATATATATACATGTATATATACATGTATATATATATATGTATATATATATATTACATTTTTTTTCTCCATTATGTGTTTTAATTCATATTTGGTTGTAACACTCATACCAGAACTTGGTTTTTCCTCCCCTTTATGCTCTCTTTGTTTACTATACTCTCATTGAGTCTTTGTGACTCACTTTGTTCCTTTCCTTCAAATTCACAAGCTGTTGGGTAGTAAACTTTCCAGGGTTGCTGATCGATCCAGGAATTTGTTCATCTTTGGTAGGCCTCCATTACATGTGATGGGTAGTATTTTGATGACTCCAGTATAATGTAACTATAGGAATAAGGATAGTCTCTTTATTTTGAGTTGTAGGTGATCCTAGCATATTGATATACTAATTATGTAACTACGTTGTTTTGAGAAATTACAATAACTATTATGTCTTAACTATATGATTCCTAGATGAAGTGTTTAGATATGTGCATGTTGAGGACCTAAGTTGTGATGTATGGTTTTACGGGTGAAACAATATATGGATTATTCAATTTTTAGGGGAAGATTATGACAAATTTTTGGTAGCCCCTTTGGTTCTTTTTATTTTGTGGCTTTTAGTGTAGTATTATTGTTAGGTTAGCCAGGTTAAGTAAAACTTAGTATGTGCCTAGTCATGATCTAAGGGTGGGTCATGACATTTATTTTTTCTTAACTTAATGAAGCATTTTACATGGGTTTGTAAGGAAATTATTCTTTCATTAATTTGCAATCAATTTATCTGGAAATAATTTCTTTATTAAATTAAAAATTTGGCTTAATTGCATTTTGGTTCATTAAGTATTGTAATTGTATGATTTTGGTTTCCAATTTCAAATTATGCGAATTAGGTCATTGAAGTATCACAATATTGTACGATTTTGGTCGCTTCATCAAACTTAAAAAAATATTTAACTGATTTTAATGATGTGGCACTAGATCATGACATGTCAATGATGTGGCAGTTGAGTTGTTGCCTGACACATATGATAACGTGACTTAATTACACTTTTGGTCCTTCAAGTATCATAATCGTGAAGGACCAAAAGTGCAATTAAGTCATGTCAGCATGTGTTAGGCAACACATTAGCTGCCACATCATCATCCAGTGTTTACGTCAGTAAAATCTATTAAATATTTAATGGAGGACAAATGGAAAGCGTAAATTTGCACAATTGCGATACTTGGAGGATTCAGTTTGCCCAATTAAAGCTTAGAGGACTAAAATCGCACAATTGTAATACCTAGGGGACCAAAAGTGAAATTAATCCTTAAAAATTTTAGCTTTTTTTCCAAAAAAACAAAGGTTTTGTGATGGAATTGTGAGAGCATAATTTGCTCATTATATTTCATCATCATTCCCTTGAATATTTGCGAGGGGATGAGATTTTGTCATTAATCTATTGCAAAATAGATTAACAACAGTTCCTCACTAACTTCCCTCACTAATCTACAATTTTCTTGTAGTGCATATGAAAGAAACTCTTATCAAGTAAATAGTATTTCTGCCTTCTGGATGTCATAGTGTGTTCCAATTTTTGTTCCCCTCAGGAAAGCTTCTCACAATTCTGAATATTCTTTAGGGTGTTTCCGAAATGAAGACATTTGTTTTTTTGCTTGTTTCTAGTGTTAATGAATTGTGTATCTCAAGTATAATGAATATGAGTTTTTTCATCAATATAAGCAAGGTCTCTTGCTACCCCACAGTCAATGCGAATAGAGCCTAAAATAAATACAAAATGACATTAGAAGAATTTATGGATGTGATAATGAAGATTATAGTGCTTAATTTTCTTTAACTCGTTAAATATTTTTATTTTTTAGTTTACATTTACGTATATATAAATAATTAGACCAATGTGATGTAAGCTCACAATAGTGAAAGAAAGAGATAAATCATCTAATTTCCTTCTTCCTTGTTTGTGATGCATAGAGTTTTTCTCTATAAGCATAACTATGTACTTTTAAGTATTCTGCAATGGTACATGCAACTAGGACATACCACAATATGGCATCTCCATTTCCATCCATGAAATTTTAGAAAGAGTTCACTATTTGTTATAAGCAAATATTATCAAAAACCCTGTATATGTTTTGTGATTAGAAGAAAAAGCTAAGTGACTATTCTTTGAATTATCTAATTTTTCCTATTATTTTAGAGATTTAAGTCATTTATTATAAATTTTGACTCAATTTTGTTTTTAAGAAAATGAATTTTGTAGTATTATAGTGGAAGAAATTATTTGTTTTATTCCGCTATTATATTTAAGAGTAAAATGTGTTTTTGATCCCTTAAAATATTTTGAAATTTGGTTTTAATCCTTATAAAAATTTAATACATTTTTAGTCCTTATATTTATCAAAAGTGATGTGGTTGTACATCCTTATCGAGGACTAAAAACATGTATTTTTATTAAAAATGTAGGGATTAAAAATGTATTAATTTTTAACAAAAGATGTCAAATGACACACGAGCCATTAAAATAACGAAGCTAAATTCTGAGCCCAAAAGAATAATCAACACACACACACACACACAAAGGTGAAAAACAAGGTGAAAATTCATATTTCTGCAAAAATCCAAGCAGTTTACATGCTTCCTTTATCTTTTCGTGTTTTCATCTATTTTCTTCATGTCTAGTTAAACCCTCTTTTGCTAAGGTTAGGTGAATTTTAATATAGTTTATGAATATCTAAATTGGGTTATTAATGAAATTTGATTTATTTAAATTTGTATTTTTGCTCTATGTACTTATAGAGTCAAGATACATTCCACTACCTCATGGAATGCATCTCCTCATTTTTCACTCCCTTGCATTAATATTTTGAAATTTCAAGTGATTTTCTCAATAATCCCTCTCTTAATTAAAATTTTCAAATCTCATTCTTACCTCTTCAACTCCCACCGCCATGGAAGTTCATTGCAACCATCTTCATGTTTTTTTTTCCTCACGCATCATATTTCTACCTTGCAAATTTTGATGTGTTGTCCCCACTATACATGATCTTAATATTCCTCCATAAGTATTGGATGGTGACACTTCTTATACTGCCATTTGCTATTGCTAATAGGACACACTACTTGACTTTTACATCGCCAAGAATACTTTCAAAACAAGGATCCCCACATGGATCCACCATTAGTTTCATCTTGCTTAAATACTCATCCAACTAGTCACTTGGTTGCATCTATTAGCTCTGATACCATAGTTAGGAAAAAAAAATCTCTTTTGCACACAACAATGAGAAACAAAGGATAAAACACACATAAACAACACCATAGATAGAAATAATGAAAGACACAAATTCAACATGACTCGACACCTCTAGCCTATGTTCATGGAACATCTCAGCAAATATTCACTATCTCATATAAGATTATAAGTTTTCTAGACAAATTTGAGAATCCCCACCACCCCATTACAAGTTTTCTAGACAAACTTGAGAAACCCTCTCGGTTAATGTTTTTTAGATAAACTTAACAAACCCTCTTCATTACAACAACCCATTTTACTTAGGTGGTGACCCTCTCTTTAGGTTGGTGTTTCTTCTCATATCAAAAACCTTTATTTATATATAGTGTGGTGAAAGGCTCCATTCATGAATGAGATTTAGTGGGCTTTAATTGTTTCACCTCTCTACCTATGCTTTGATTATGATAGTAGAATTCTTCAAGAGTCAAGATACATTCCATTACCTCTTGGAATGTATCTCTTAATTTTCCACTCACTTATTAATATTTAAAAATTTGGATTGATTTTCCTAACAATATTATGCATAGTGTTGCCATTTTTAATGTTGAATATTTTTTAAGACTAAAATTAGCTATTAATGAAATACACTAGGACCTAATTTAGTGCACCCACTAGTGCAAAATATATATATATATATATATATATATATATATATATATATATATATATATATATTTTACAACAAGTTTTTACATCGATTAATTGATAACTAATCTAAAAAAATATGCAGTGAGATTTTTGAAATTAATTGAAAACATTTTAGATCGATTCAATTTTAGTCAATGTAGTAAGACTTTTTTACATCAGTTAAAATAGTAACCAATGTAATAGACCCTAATTAGTCCAAAGTCACTCCTCAAAACTCTTCATTTTCATCACTCTATCACTCTCAATCACTGCCACTCACCTAACCTTCCCTACAAATTCCCCACTTCTAATACCCACCTAGGTTTCCTTTCTTTTTCTATTATTCATTCATCTCTTTATGTTCATTTTTCAAATGAGCCTTTATTTAATTGCAGTGAGTGAAACATTGAAACCCTATGGAGCCCAAACAATGCCCCACACAAAAACCCTAATTGTGTCCCAAAACAAACATGATCAATGGCGCAAGAAGAGCCGCACCCAACAACTTTGACCGTGTCGTGGCGCACCTCGCATTAGCATAGCTTTGTTACGTCGCGAGGTTCCACGGCGCTAGGGCCTCAACCCTCGATGCCTTCACCAACGTCACAATTTGCTACCTCCTCAACCTAGGCAGAATTGTAGAGTCCTACACCAATAGCAATGCAGCATCTTTGACGCAATTCGCACCTTCGATGACATAGAAGGGTTGTGAGCCTTTTTCAGCACCGGAAGCGTTAGAGAGATCATGAACTTCCTGGAATCAAAAGGAACATCCCTAGTTTTGATTAGATGGTTGAGGAATCCATCGTGACAACGATTGGGAATCTTGTAGAGGAAGCAAAGCTCACCAGAGAAGGTGTCGTCAAGGCTCCTCGTTACGTGCTCGCTAGCATTTGCAAGTCACTCGTTGCCGGTGGAGTCGCTAGTGGAGTGTCAGCTTCGTTTCTCATTTCCTATTTGATTTTTTTAATTAAATTTTTATTTATGAATATGTCATGAAAAATATATGTAAATTATTTATTGGAAGTGTTTGTGGTTTGGATTGTCACGGAGTAGGGAAGATTGAAGTTTATGGTGTTTATAATACCATTTTTAGGGGGTTAATTTCATAGAATGATTATTGAGTTTATTAATCTAGCTTTTGTGTTTGGTGAAGTAGATTGTACGCAATTTGTTGAATGTAAACGTTGTTATTGATTTTGGAAGTCGCTGGATATGGGTTTGTTCATGTTTTGCTTGGATTGAATCACTTGTAATTTATGAAGAACAACTCACAGTGTTGGGGTTTTGGAATAAGGTTCAGTTTTTTATGCTTGTATGTGTTTTTACATTAACTGATGCAAAAGTAGCACTGTCTATATTGGTTAAAAATCTAACCGATGTAAAAAGTATTTTTTACGTCAGTTCGTTATCTGATATAAAAAATACTTACATCCTATATCTCCTATATCTATAATGGACTTACAACTGATGTAAAAAGCCATTTTTAATCGATGTAAAAAGTCTCAATTGTAGTAGTGACCATAACGAGAAGATGAATTCCAATATTTTTTAGTAATCAATTATAAGAAAAAAAACTATAGAGTAAATTATAATAACACTCCTTGAGGTTTTTGCAAATTACACATAATTCCCCTACTTTTTTAATGTTTACAATAACCTCTCTTATTTGTAATGTTTTTCAAACAATTAAGAGGGTTAATGTATAAGGAATGTCAGTGTAATGTTTTTCAAATAATTAAGGGGTATGGTGTAGGGATAGAAAAAGGAGGGATATCATGTGTAATTTGAAAAAATATTAGGAGATATTAATGTAATTTACTCAAAACTATATTTACCTTTTCTCCAATTTAGTATAATTCACACTTTAAGTTTTTTTTGGACTAAATTGTATTTTTGGTCTTCCTATTTTTTCCAATCTGCAATTTTGTCCCCCTATTTTTTTAGAGATATTTAGTTCCTCTATTTTTAAAATCCACAATTTTGGTCTCGTCATTAAATCTCTTGTGTTGATTGTTAATAATTTAACATTATCTCTAATGTATTAGTACTTAAATGACATGTCAAAGTCAAAGTCAACATTAGAGTCAATGATGACACGTTGGAGTCAACGTTAAATGACTAATTGTCAACGTAAGAGATTCGACAGCAAGACCAAAATTGCAGACTATTTTTAAAAATAAGGACTAAATATCTCTAAAAAATGAGGGAACCCAAAATTGTAAATTTTTAAAAATAGGAGGACTAAATGTCTTTACAAAAAATAGGGGAATCAAAATTATGGATTGAGAAAAATAAGAGGACCAAAAATGTAATTTAGCTTCTTTTTTTATTATTTTAATGTGAAGATACAAAAATCTTTTTAATTTTTGAAACTTACACTCACATCTCTCGGTTAAATTTTTTAAAACACAACTCCTTTTACAAAGTATTGATAGAAGTTTTGTATAATTTAAAACAAAAGTAGTCAAGATGTAAGTTCGGATATTTAAAGTTTTAGCCAAAAAAATCAACTGTAGACTAAATTTAATTTATAGCAAAATAAATACTATTTTTTAAAAATTATGAAATTACATTCATTCACATACGAGTGCAAAGTAAAAATAACTTCTTTTATAAATTTTATCTAAGGAAAAATAAATAACACTGGTTTTCATTCATCATTATTTATTTTTACTCTCATTGCACACAACACTACAATCATCACTCCCAAACACAGATTCACACGAAGGACATCTAGGCAAGTGTATCATTTATACAAACATAACTAGGAAAAGTACGAGCAAAGTATAACACCTACTGATCAACTTCTTATGCAACATCACTTCCCCTTGCGTGGTTTGAACTCATTCTGGAATTGTGCAAGAGGAAGATCACTTTCCTAAACTCATCTCCATCTGCGAACACAGTTAAATTAGTAATATTACATTATTTTATCCTTCGCATCTTTTACCTTGCCTGGGGAGTGAGTTCGATGTCCAGATTCATGTTGACCGGATCAACTGAATTTCTTGAACGGGCACCACTGTGTTTTGTTCGAGCTAATTCGGTTGCCAAAGCCTCCTTTAATTCAGTCACTATCGCACTTATTATTGGCCTTTCGTTGGGATTTGGAGAAACACAAGCCATTGCTATTTCTACGGCTTTCCAAGCTGAGTTAATGTCAAAATCTCCTTCTAACCTTGAGTCAACAATAGTCCTGATATCCCCTATCGCAATCAAGGAGCTAACCCATTCAATTATGTGAGTCTTTTCTAGACTCCTTGCTATTACTGGTTGACTTGTGATTATTTCCAAAAGAACAACTCCAAAGCTATAAACATCACTTTTTTGTGTTAATCTATTGGATATCTGATAGCTGCAAGACAAATCATGTAACCCAATTTATTTTCTGTCAGAATTTGTGATGATAACTGAAATATCCATGTACAAACATCACTATATTTTTATAGAAAATGATGGATAGGACAATAATTGAAATACTTACTCAGGGTCCAGATAACCAGGAGTACCAGCAACAACAGTTGTCACATGAGTTACCCCATCAGTTGGGATAATTTTGGATAAACCAAAATCAGACAATTTTGCTTGGAAGTTTTCATTTAATAAGATATTTGTAGATTTTACATCTCTATGGATTATGGGATGCTTGCAACCATTTTGCAGATACTCCAGTCCTGAGATTAGATTAATTGCAAACATATTGAGAGGGGAAACAGAGAGTTAACAAAACACATAATTTTAAGTTTATTTCCAGACCTAAGGCTGCATCCAATGCTATACGAAGTCTGTCTTCCCAGGTCAAGAATTTTGATTTGCTATTTTTACCTACAGGAACAAGTTCTGTAACTTTCTAGATTTTCAGAATACAACACTAATTTGGAAATTGATTTTCATTAATTTTTAACAAGAAATTAATTTTATTTTGGGAACAAACCAGAGAGATGTTCATGTAAGTTTCCGTTAGCCATGTACTCATATATGAGACCCTTATTGGTTCCTTCATTACAATAACCAACAAGGGAGGTGAGATTTCTATGATGAACTCTCACTAGAAGTTTAACCTGAAAATCAAAATCACAGCCATTTTTAACCATATATATTTATTCTTGACCTCAAAAATTTAGTGTTAAGTGATTAATAACTTACCTCTGCTTGAAATTGCTGGTAGCCACGAGCAGACGACGGGGAAAGCATTTTTACTGCAACTGGAGTGTCATTGATATAGCCCAGATAAACTGTTCCAAACCCACCCTTACCAACAATTGTACTAAAATTATTGGTGATTCTAAGAACATCAGAGTATGAATACATTTGTTTTTTGAATTGATGTAATGAATCATCTTGTTCTGTGCATTGCGGTGACATCTCACTTTGAACCTTTTCTACCATCAAAGCTGTTTAGTATCATACAACAGTTTTGAACATTATAAGAGATCAAAATTGAATTCATTTGGCAAATTTTCAGTTAAAATCATCTTGTTTTGCTTATTATGGTGACATGTCACTTTGATCCTTTTCTACCATCAAAGTTGTTTAGTATTATACATTAACAGATCAAGATTGAATTTGTTTGGCAATTTTTCAATTAAAACTACGGATCTTTAATGATTGTAGCATCACCTTTCGGTTTTCTCTTTTTAAGTGTCCACAATATAGCTGCCACGGCCACCAGAAGGATCAAAACCCCACTAACTGATGCTAATAAAGGGGTAACAATGTTGTTCTTTTTCTTCTTGTTGCATTCACCAGATGCACATAGATATGGATTTTGGCCCACACTAGCAGGGAAATCAGGGAAGATTCTGTTAGAGACCAAAGTGACAAAATAATATCATGTAGCTAAAATAAGTGACGAGAAAAGAACTGACAAATAGGCAACAAAAGGGAATTTTACAATGTGGAAGAAATTGCAACATTTCTCTCTAAACACTAGGAGAGAACATTAACACTCTCTAGAAAATAGGAAAATACCATTACTAAGAGAACCTTATAAGAGAACCTATTTTTTTCTATGACTTTTTCTCTAAGTAAACAAAACAAATATAAGAGGAAGAAGAAACTTTTGGGATGGATCTAAAGGATCCACCAAGGTTCCATCATATAAGCTAAGAATGGAAGCCAAATGTGAAGACCCACCGATGTGGGACTCCACTTTCAACAATTCTCCCACTTGAAGATTTGATTGAGTCAATCATATCTTCACACCACTCTTTCTTCCTTGCCATTACTTTTTGCTTTTGCTTCTGATAGGCCATAGGAGGATCGACATCATACAAATTTGTCAGTGTTAACTGGCTTTGTCATAACATTTGCTAGGTTGTCTTTGGTGTGAATATTTTGCATATCTACATTTTCTTCCTCTACTACTTCTCAAAAAAAGTGGTATTGAATGCCTATGTACTTTGTCTTGGAATGAAGGGCTGGATTCCTTACAATATGCAAGGCACTCTGACTGTCACAATACATAGTAGTCTTTTGTTGCTTATGCCCAAGTTCTTCCATTAACCTTTGAATCCAAATAGCTTCCTTGCATGCCTAGGTAGCTGCCATGTACTCAGCTTTTGTAGTAGATAGAGCTACAATAGTCTGTAATTTAGATAACTAGCTTACTACCCCTTTTGCAAGTGTAAACACATAACTAGTAGTAATTTTTTTTTTTTTATCAAGATCACCTGTAAAATATGAATCAACATAGCCCCTAACAATAAATTCCAATCCTTCAAAACATAATGCAACACCTAAGGTTCCTTTGATGTATCTAAGGATCCTCTTAACAGCATTCCAATGCTCTCTACCAGGATCTACCATAAATCTACTAATCGCTCTCACTGCTTGTGCAATGTCTGGTCTTGTATAAATCATGGCATACTTATAATTTATAAATCACTGCTGATGCATACTGTACTGGAGACATTTTCATCCTCTCCGTTTCATTGCTAGGACTCATACTTGAGGATAATTTATAATTGACAGGAAGTAGGGTTGAAGTTGGCTTACAGTCTTGCATGTTGAAGCGCCGCAAGACATTTTGTAAGTAATTCTTTTGAGAAAGCCAAATCTTCCTATCTTTTCTGTCTCAGTGAATTTGCATCCCCAAAATCTTGTTTTCTGGTCCTAAGTCCTTCATATTAAACTCCCTAGCCAACTATTCTTTCAATTCTTGGATTTGATCTTTGCTGCAGCCTACCACCAACAAGTCATTCACATACAATAGCAAAATGATGAAATCATTATCATCAAACTTATTGTAGTACGTACAATTAATGGTTTGAACTTAGTCTATTGTAACCAAGGCTAATAATGAAGGAATCAAATCTCTTGTACCAACACCTTTGCGCTTGCTTTAGACCGTACAAAGATTTAGTTAACCTATAAACCAAGTTTTTTGTTACTTGTTCTTTAAAGCCGTCTAATTGGAGCCTATATATTTCTTCTTCAACTTCTCCATGGAGAAAAGCAGTCTTTACATTTAGTTGCTCAAGATGTAAATCAAATACAGCACACATAGCCATAACAACTCTACTAGTGGTTAGTCTGACAATTGGCAAGAATATCTTGTTAAAGTTAATACTTTCTTTCTGAGCATATTGACTACCAATCTTACACGATATTGCTCCACTTGATCATTGCCATCTCGTTTGATCTTGTACACCCATTTATTTTCGATTGCTTTTTGACCTTCTAGAAATTCAACAAATTCCTATGTCTTGTTTCTATGTAAGGCTTCCATTTCTTCCCATATTGTTGTCATTCATAGAGAAGCATCTTAAGTTCTTAAAGCCTCTTGAAAGGTTGATAGTTGTCCTTCTTCAGTTAGGAGACAATACGCATCATGGCTTGCCATGACATAGTCTGAGTGCCAAGATGGTTTCCTTATTTGACATCTTATTCATTGAGCTCCTTCATCATTGACCTTATTTGGCTCTTGAACTTTGCGCTCTTGTTCTACTTTAGAAGAGTCATATTCTTTAGACTTCCTCTCTATCTACACCATAGTAGTGTCTTTGATAATGCTGTCATTTCTTTGCTTACTTTGTAGTTCATTTTCTACAAAGATTACATCCCTGCTAACAACAACCTTGTGAGCAATGAGATCCTACAAGCGATACCCTTCAACATTGTTAGCATAACCCAAGAATATCCACTTCCTAAATTTTGGACCCAGCTTTGTTCTTTGTTGGAAGTTGTACATCACATACACAGAACATCCAAACACATGTAAAGAAGAATAATCAGCTAGTTTGCTATTCCACATTTCCATCGGTGTCTTTAAACCAATTGCTGTTAATGGTGATCGATATGTCACGAGACAGGCAGTTTTAACTGCTTCTGCCCAGAAAAATTTGGCCACTCCTGCTGCTTTCAGCATAGCTCTTGTTCTATTTAGGAAAGTTTTGTTCATCCGCTCTGTCACACCATTCTACTAAGGTGTATGTGGAATAGAGAATTGTCTTAAAATATTTTCTTGCTTGCAAAATGCCAAAAAGTCACCATCTACATATTCTCATCCATTGTTTGTCCTCAAGCACTTAATTCTTTTTCCAGTTTCAAGCTCCACTTGTACTTTGAACTCCTTGAATACTGGGAACAAATCCAACTTCTTCTTGATTGGGTACCCCCACAATCTCTTGGAGTAATCATCAATGAATGATAGAAAAGACTTTGCTCCTCCTATGGATATTTTTAGTGATTCCCCGACATCAAAATGGATCAAGTCAAGCATGTGTTTGCTCGTAGTAGTTACTTTAGCAAACTTCAATCTATGCTACTTGTTTATCACACAATGCTTACCAAAAAGGTAAATTCACCTTTTTGAGCTCGAACAGGAGATTACGTTCTACAAACTTTCAAGCTTCACTTTGACATATACTGAGTTTACAATGCCACATCATCATTGCTTCTTCCTGGCTTGTTGTTGCAACTGAGGCATCCACTTCATGCAACGTATCTCCCAAAAGCATGAATAGATTAGTTGTGATCTTCTCTGCTTTCATCACTATAAGATGAGGTCATCCAATTGCCTAATGGGTAATAAGTTCTTCTTCAAGCCCTTCACATGTCATACCTCTTGAATTGTGCGCACAATACCATCAAACATTTGCAATTTGACAATACTAACTTTAGCAATTCTAAGGCATGATCATTTCCCATGAATACAGATCCTTCCGAGATAGGCTCATAAGTACAAAACCAATCTCAGTGTGGAGTCATGTGTCAAGTTGCACCTGAATCCACTATCCAAACATCATGTAGTTGCTTTTCGCCTTTAGAACTAATTGCTACTTCACTATACAGGACTTCTCTATCATTTGAGGTACTTGTAGTACAACCTTAAGAGATTGATGCTTCACAGTTTTTTCCTCCATTCTTCTTATTGTGCTAACAATCTTTTTTCAAGTGTCCTCTCATGCCACAATTGTAGCATTTAAGATTCTTCCTTCTTTAAGATTTTGATCTACCATGATTTTGATTCCCACTAGAGCCACGTTCCATTGATCTGTCTCTCGTCATCATTAAAGTTTTTACCTGCTTTGAATTTTCCAACCTATCTTCTTTATTCTGTCGCCTGGATTCTTCTTCAAGAGTAGCTCTAGCAACATCATCTAAGAATAGAGGGCCGATAATATTATTATTTGTTATGTTGATGATGAGTTGATCATATGAACCTAGCAAACTCTAAAGTAGGAGTTTTGCACGTTTATTTTCTACTATATTGAAATCTAAAGCTAAGTTGAGCAAATAAAGTATTCAGACTATTGATGTGATCCATCACCGATGTGGACTCACTCATTCGAAGAGTGTAGAGTTTCCTCTTTAAGAATATTCTGGTGTGAAGTGACTTAACCTCGTGCAATTTGATAAGAACATCCCAAATCCCCTTTGCAGTCTTCTTCTCCCCAACACTAGACAAAACTAAACCTGCCATTGCTAAATGCAAATTGGCAACACCATTGTATCTATCTTTTTCGACTTTTCATCAGTGATATTTGCATGTCTGCCTTCAATTGCATCTAAACAGTTGTCTTTCCTCAAAATTGCCCTTATCTTCAGTTTCTATAGGGAGAAATTACTTCCTTTTAACTTCTTTATCTCGTATTTTGTTGCCATGGTTTTACACCAAATAATTTTTTTTTCAACTGAACCTGTTCGCACAATTTTCACGTGAATAGTGTCGTATATTGGAGCAGTGGCCGTAGTCTGTGAATTAGTATACTAGGTAAGTTTCCAAGAAAGAGGGGTGGTTTACCAATGAACACACTTAAATACCAAGTCTTTCTTAGTCAGAACTTAATTTCCTAGATATGCACTTTCACACTATCACACTATATTACCAATAACAAGAAAAATTCTTTTCTGATGTGGGAGATCAAACTTTGCTACAAATACAGAGCATACTAAGAAATTTCTTCAAAATTTGGTACCGAACCATGTTGCAGCAGAATAGTATCAGTAACCTGTTGGCTTTGATACCACTGTTAGGGATCAAAGTGATAGAATAATATCATGTAGCTAAAATAAAAAACAAGAAAAGGATTGACAAATAGGCAAGAAAAGGAAATTTCACAATGTGAAAAAAATTACAACCCTTCTCTCTAAACACCAAGAGAGAACATTAATATTCTCTCTAGAAAATTGGAAAATACTATTACTAAAAAAACCTATTTTTCTCTATGACTTTTTCTCTGAGTAAACAAAATAAATATAAGAGAAAGAAGAAACTTTTGGAATGGATTTAAAGAGTCCACCAAGGTTCCATTATATAAGCTAAGAGTGGAAGCCAAATGTGAAGATCCACCGATGTGGGACTCCACTTCCAACAGATTTATGTTCTAAATCTCAGTAAATCTTACAAGTCATCAATAATTTCAGTAGATACCTCAATTCATTTGTAGGATATCGGTAGATCAACAACTGTACGTCTGTGGAAAAGCATGGGTGACACAAATATTTAACATGAGAACTAACTTAAAAAATTCCAAATTCAATTCTTCTTGTGATTAGTTATGGGCATGAAGGTCTACACGGAGGAGAGTGGGGCAAAATTTGGTGTGATCTATGATCCGATGGATTAAAAACAAAATAATAACAGCAAGTATGGTTAAAATATTACTGCAAATTATTGGACAGAGAAAAAGAAGATTCATAAAAGACTAAAATATTACTAATTGATAATCATCACCATAAATAGTGTACCAAAAAAAAATCATCACCGTAAAAAACCATATTATGATTATAAGAATTTTCAATAAGATCCACACCTTAGTGACAGGGAACCTTCCTTTGATTTTTTAACTAGTGCCGAGGGAATTGAACCGGTGAGGTTGTTGTTCTCCAAATTTCTGCCAAAATAGGTAAAACTATAATATCCTTTTCTATTTTCTGATCCAGACACACGGTCGTTCTAGTAACTAACGAAGTATTACATGATCTTCAAGTGTTGTAATCTAGATAGAAAATCAGGAACTTCACCGGTTAAGTTATTGTTTGATAAATCCCTGGAAATCAAATAATAGTTTACCGCTATAATTAAGTATGTTTAAATCTTGACACGTGCACCCAAAAACATCTTGAAACATAAGTACATAACGAAAAGAACAAAAATACTTAAAATAAGAGATTTTTCTGGTCTAGTCATTTACTGGACCAGGTGAAATCGAGAAACTCACAACTTCTCCAACATGGTGAGATTTGAAATCGAAGAATCTATCGTTCCCGACAATGCACTTGAAGATAAATTCCTGTTTTATAAAACCAATAGCCATATGTGTTATCATTCCAGTTTTATAAAGCTATGTAATAGTAATTGAATTTAATTTAAATATACAACGTATAAAGTTTTTCTATATTATCATCTAATCATACATTATTAAGATTGTTGAGTTTCATAATAATTACTTTGAAAGTTATTTCTAATTAATTCACGGTTTAAAATTTTTTCCCTAACTAAAAAAATTAAACTCATATTCATTTCAAAAGGATGACTTACAAAGTTGTGAGTCTTGGGGAGTCGTTTCCTCGATAAGTACAATTCAGACCATCCCACAAGTAGGCTACAGGGGCGCATGGATCACCTTGCCAATCTCTTGTCAGCCCATAAACTGACTTGATGGTTGTAATCGCATCAACTATTTTTGTATTTTTTGAAATGCAAATAAAAAATTGTAAAAAGTAGTTTAGTACCATATGAAAAATGGATTTGAGATATGAGAAATCAATTTTTTTTTTTCCTCGGCATACCATCTCCTTGGTTCGTATCTGATTGCTGGAATTCTATTACTTTGTAAATTTCAATGGCATTGATGATAGGAGGTAGGGTTGAATTCTCCGTCATCTCAAGTGAATATTTAATTTCGTTCCCACTGCTGCCTGACGAACTATATAAAGTGTCGACAACCAGGTGCTTTGGAGAAAATTTTGAACCCCACGGCTGTCCATTCTGGTTGATGTTGAATTCTCTTGTCTGATTTTTTGTTAACACCTCAATCTCCGTGAAGTGCATGTAAACATGATATTGCGCAGTTTGATCTTCTGGCTCCCAGCTTATTACCAATGGAGTACTAGCATTTACTGGTGTAACTGCGGTGCTCATGACAATTTCTGGCGGCTTGTAAGGGTTCTGGCCTAAAGAACCAGCAGGAATGGCGACATTTAGTTGTGTCCAATCACCTTTGTCGCCATAGAACCAAAAACGATCATAAACATCATCCTTGTACCTGTAAGAAAATCGAAATAAGTCCAATAGAACTAATGTTTTAATGCCAAAGTCTAATGATTTAATCCAAAAGTATGACTTCACCTGTAGGCTTTGTTTGAACCTAAATCGCACCGGCGGTAAGTTTGCAATGATCCGTATTGAGTGACATAAATATCATTTTTGAAAGTCCTCAATTCTATAGCTGATATAAATGGTGTCCCATGGCCTGTGTCAACCAGACAGATTTGTACGTAATCCAGGGAAGGTACATATATTATCTCCTTGATTCGGGGAGCGGATGCTCCATTTATGTTCACTGTAACCCACCGGTTAGCCCCGAGAAGAATATCAAACTGTGGTAACTTATTAAGCCCATCATAATTTCCGTACAAAAAAATAGTCCGGATCAGATACTTAGAGCCTTTTGTGATGTTTATTTTGTAGCAGTTCCTTATTCCTTCTGGGAAGCTTCTAACATTCCACATATATCGTGGACAGCCACTTTCGATGAGTTCAGTTATTATTGTCCCACTTATACCCGTCTTTACGAAATTGGCATCTGAAGTGTAATTTATGCCTGCTTCTCGCTCAGTATAGTTGATATTTGCAGGAGCTCCGCAATCTATGCTGATAAATCCTAAAACATAAAAATGCAGGCTTCTGCTAAACTAAATAATGATATAAAGGAGTTCTTAGACAAAATAAAAAAAAATAAAAAATGATATAGTTCAAATTTTGCTTTGTCAAACCTGATTGATCCTGAGCTTGAATAAGTAGACCACCTAGAAAAGCAACGAAGAAAGTGATGGACATTCTGTAGGATGACAGATATACGAGCTCCATGTTGTGACTTTGACCAGAAAAGGAATTGTGCTTTGGCGACGTAGTCAGTGTGTCTGCCTATTAATTCATTCTTTCTTGCAGCATGGTCAGGACATCCATTTGCTTACTTAGAAATTCCTGTCAACCTTCATGACTTGACATTGATGCCTGCATCTGCGTCATAAAAATAATACTAAATTCACTTTGGAGGTAATCATGTGGAGTAGGGGTGTATATGAAGTGAGCTATTCGTGAACTATTCGAGTTTGACTCGTTAAAAGCTCGATTAAGTTCATTTATTTATTTAAATAAACAAACTCAAGTTTAAGACTGAGCTTAATTATTTAAATGAGTCAAGTATAAAATTTACAAGTTCAATATTAACAGCTCGTGAATAGTTCATTTATTTAAATTGATGATGAAAATTTTATTAGCTTATTTATTTATATATTTATTATAGAAATATATATAACTTTGTTGAGAGTATTAAAATTAATTTTGAAGTTTTTTTTTCTTTTGTATTAGCCAAAAGTTACGAATTTTTTATTTACTGGATTATAAAAACCTAATAGTCTAGAATGTTTGAATTCTAGCTAGCTATTCCACATGTTGAGCACATATTTATGTATGTATATTATCATCTAGTATTAAAATATTTATTAAATACTAAATTGGTAAAGTTAAAAAATAATTTAAGAAATTTTTCATAAAAGCAAAATTGATTAAGTTATAAATGAGTTAAACAAGTCAATTTCAAGTTTTACTTTTTTTAAACAAGTCAAGCCCAAACTTTTAGTTAAGCTCGTTTAAATAAATAAGCTAAGCTTAAGCAACCTGATTTTTTAACAAGTCAAGCTTAAAATTTAAGTGCTCGCTTGACTCGTTTACATCACTAATGTGAAGTGTCGTACCAATTCAACCCCTCTCCAAAAATTATTTTTTACAAGGATTTGAACCAAGAACTTCTCACTCAAGACCCTATACACACACTCTACACCTTGCGGATTATGCAACCTAAATTGAAATAAAAATTAATTAATCAAGAACATATCAACAACGATGGTGGCGGAACGTAGAAAATAATTAAAAGAAAATAAAAAACAAATCAATGTCAATTTTATTTGATTATAAAAAAAATTAAAAACAATAATTTACGAAAATCATGTTAGATTCAATAATTATGCACAATAAAGGGAAAACCAAATTCCACAACACCCTAATAGTACATTCGTCATATTACAATTACCACAAATTTATTCTGTAAATTAAAAATATTAAAATATTTATTTTAATTCATTTTTAAATATAAAAATAAAAAATTATTTTGAGTTAACTGATTAGTTTCTGTTTTTGCACATCTTATGGAGTAATGAAAACTCAAAATTATGATATTCTCTATAAGATAATTATGAATTGGTTAAATTTAATTAATGAAAAAGGAAAAATATTTAAGAGAAATTGTTTGACAACTGCATTGGTTTAAGTAAAGCAACATACCTAATAGATTTTGTATCCAGGGACTTATATCTGGGGCACGAATTTGAAAATTATGTAATACTAACAAAATTGTTAATATTAATCATTCAAAAATTATAAATAATAATATTAAATAAGTTAAATTTATCAAAATTATTTTATATTATAAAAAATAAAATATTATGATTTACTTAAAAAAGACAAAACTACTTATTTAATCTTTTAAATTCACGTCAGATCAATTTTAATTTTTCAAAAAATTTACAATTATCAAATAACTTCTTAAAAAATTAAAAGCGACATTAAAATAATCATTACATCGATGTAATGTTTGGTTCAACAACGGAGAACGATCTAACCATGAGTTTGGAAGTGCTCAACGTAATTTTGTTAGAAAAATGTGTTTGATTATTTTTAGTTAAAAAATCAAGTTAGTAGAAGTTAAGAAAAAAAATTGTATTGTCGTGAAATTTTACATTAAATTTTACTAAAAATTTATTTTTGAAATAAAAATAATTAAATCGAAATTATAACTGCCCACCCAAACCCATTAAAAGTTACTTAACATTTAAGAATTATATATTCTTTTATATCTTTTAATATTTGAAATACTTAATATTACAAATATTTAAATGATCAAATGTCAAGTTAAATTTTGTAGAACTAATTTCACAGTTCCGTGAAAAGAAAAAGTACGTAAAGTGTTATATATTTTTGTACATGTATTTTTATTTTTTTTTATATTATGGTATCGCATTAACAAATATAGAAACTAAAAAATAGGCTTAATTTTGTTTTGAATCCTATAGTTTATTGAATGGGTCATTTTAGTATATGTGATTTCAATTGTTCAAATTGAATCCTCATATTAAAATTAATGAAATTCAATCCGGTACTTAATTTACCATTAAATTCTTAACAACATTAGGTGACATGAATTCCATTTTTTTTTAGTGTACAATAGTCACATTGAGATTAGAAATTATAACTTTATGCATACTAGTCCAACCTCCCACTAGTAGGCCAACCCTAATGGGTTTGACATGAATTTCTTTTAAATATGGATTTTGCTAACATAGCCTAAAGATGATGTAACACTAATATGCTAACGCGATAGTCAAAAATAAGTTTGAAAAAAAAAAGTACTCAAGGTAGAGTTTGAACTCACTATCCTATGCTTTAACGTCATGCACAAAAACTAAGACATTTAATTTATTTGTTATATGCATTAGTGTTTGATAGAAGAGAAATTTTTTTATACCCAAAAAGCATGATTGTCGAAAATCATGAATCCTGAAAATCATAATTTTCAGAAATGACTAAAATATGTTTGGTTGGTCATAAACATTCTTAGAAATGTTTAAACATGTTTCCTAGAAATCAAAGAATTTTTTTATCAAATTCAATAATAAATTATTTCAAACCTTATATAATTGTATTAAATGAGTTAATAAAGGTAATAAGACATTTCTACCAAAAAAAAAGGGTAATGTGGTATTTTTATAGCATTAAAACTTTTCTCCCAATTTGAAAATTTTATATTATCATCTCTCCCATGAAAACAATTTTGTAGAAAACACAAGTAAAAAAAAACATTCCTAGGAAATAATATTTCTTCAGAATGTTAGTTTTTAAATAATAAACCAAAAATGAGAAACAAATATTTCAAACTTCAGATTCCTGAAAAACTAAACACTATCCTTGTACCAAACACCCTCTAACTTAAATGTGTGGGAACAAAAAATGCACATATATTTAGTACTACTAATTAAAATAGAGTTTAATGATCATGCACTGACAATGTAAAGTAGTTTTACACTGTTATCCAATCACAAACTACCATTTATTGTAAGTTTGTTGACTTTTATAATAAATATTTTAAAAATTATATTAATGGTGATTTCTGATTGGATGACAGTGTAAAACTTTTTACACTGACAGTGCATGACCATTAAACTCATTAAAATATACAATATTATAAAATCAAACAAATGATAACTTATATTTTTAATACTATATATCTTAATTACAACTTTATTATTATGTATTAAATAATTTCTTCTTTTATAAAATTGTGTTGTCTTATTTATTTTTATTTTTTCTTTATGTATTTTAGTAAGTGTGAAACAAGATATTATTATTAACGTAATAAGTTCTTTTTTGTATTTAACTAAATTTTTTTCGATAAACTTAATTATGCTTCTATAATCAATTTTCTGTAATAATATTTTTAATTTAATAATAAAAATGTTATACAATGTTAAAATTAAAAAGGATAATTTAGTGACTAAAATATGATATTATTATTGATGTAATATTTTTTAGTGAAATAATTTAAATTAATTTTTTTTATTAATTTTAATTACAATATTAAAATACAAAATACATTTTCAATATATTATTAAAAAGTTTATTCTAATTTTAATTTTTTAGTTAAATACCAAAAAATTATTACATCAATAATAATATCTTATTTTAGTTACTAAAGTATTGAAAGAAAAAAAAACACAATTTTATAAAAAAAGTTATTTAATACAGAGTGAATAAGTTATAATTAAGATATATTATATTAAGAAGATTTAAGTTATTGTTTATTTATTTTTATAATATTATATTATATTATATTCTTACTAATATGTTTATGGAGTTTGCTAACGTAGTATATATGTGTGTGTGTGTGTGTGTGTGTAATTTAAAGATAGTGAGTACAAATCTCATCTTGAACTCTTTTTTTAATTTTTAAACCTCATTTTTGTATGCCACGTATGCACATCATCTCTAATAGGGTTTGTCAACTAAATCATTTATTTGATAAATTATAGAGGCTAAAAACACAATTAAGGCTAAATTTTTTTAAATATTTAACATTAATAAAACAAAATATACTTAACCATTTCATGAGAAATTGGTTCATAATATATACTTTAAAATTAAGTTAATATTTAATTAAAATAGCTATTAAACTGAGCATAATATTTTTTTTATAATTTAAATCTTACGTAAAATTAAAAGAAATTTAAAATTTGATTTTAAAGCAAAATACTTCTCATCCCATTCTGCTCTTATTTTTAAATTTTAAACATTAGTTTTTAACAGATTTTTAAATTATTAAGTATGCAGAATATTTATCCTTTTTATCAATTTTTTCTTTTCAATTCATCAATCACTGGTGTCTAAATGAACATTGCGATATTGCCAAATTGAAGATCTAATACAATTTTTGAACTCATAATTCATATTAATCTTTAATTCACGTAAATGTCATTTAAGATGTTTGTGGTACAATTATTTTTAATCAGATATTATAAATACACTACTTATAACAATGAAAATCATTTATCCTTTTTTTATATATAGACCACATGTATCCTCTTACCGGAGGCAATCTTGTTCGAGCCGGATAGGATCATTGTGGACACAAAGCTCTCTCTTTGAGTATTTAATGCAGCTGCATACTTAGGACTCGAGACTACTAATTAAGCTGAAACAACTCCGCGTCAGTTGATTCATGCGTTTAGTGGTTATGAATATCATTTATCCAATTCAACGTATATAATCTTAAATAATCATAATTAAATTTATTTAAATTGAAACGTTGATTAATTCATCATATTTAAGTCAATTGAAACAAACTAATTTATATTTATTTGATTGATTTACATTTTTAAACAATATAAATAGTTACTTTTACACTTTAATGGCGACCTAAATCTAAACTTCTACAGCCATTAATTTAGTTAACTTTTAAGACTTTAACTTTATTACTTTCCAGTTATTTTATTAGAATGTTTATTATTTTATCTACTTAAATAATTTAACCTTTTATTGAAAACTTAAAATTAGATATAAATTTAATTATCTCATATAATATTAAGTAAGTTTTCTCATCACATATATTCAAAAAAAATGACGAACTTATGTTAATATTGTTAGTATAAACAAATATGAAATATATAACAATTTAATTGAGTAAATATTTTTCATAGAAGTTGCAAGAGTAATATTAAAAAGAAATAGGATTTATAAACAATATAAAGTATAGCATTTTAAGGGCATTTATAATGTATATTTTACTTTTCTTTATTTTAAGATTGATATATGCAATAAGTATGTGTGTTTTTCAAAGTCACTGTAAAAGTATTTAAAAATCTGAAAGATTGAATACATAAAAAAAAATGAAAGATATACTTATCAAATAATTTTATATTAATATAAAATTTGGTACAGTTATAATCTAATATGATAAAAAAAATTAATTTAATCATTGGTGGATTTTGTGATAAAATTAAGGGTTAAATATGTTTTTAGTTCTCCAAAAATTGACTTGTTTTGGTTTTAGTACTTAGAAAAATTTCTTTGAATAAAGTCCCTTAAATATTAAAAATACCCTAATTAGATCACTGTACTAAATTTTGCCATTTTTTTTTGTTAAATGATGGTCATATTAGCTTTCAAGTAAAGTATTTTATTACCTAAAGTGTCCAGTGATAATTTTTAATAAAAAATTGGGTAATTACTTTTGCACTAGGGTTAAAAAAAACTGTGATTTAGGGTTAATCATGTAATAATTTTATTCAAAAAGTATGTTACTAATCTGAACTGGATATAACAGTTGACATGAACGACCACATCAATAAATTAACGGTGACTGTAATGTTGATGTGACTATTATTTAACAAAAAGTTAAGCAAAGTTTAGTACAGGGATCTAATTAGAGTATTTTTAATATTTGAGGGACTTTATTTAAGAAAAAATAAATTGAGGACTAAAACCAAAACGGATCAATTTTAGGATGACCAAAAAAATATTTAACCATAAAAATAATTAATAAAGAATTATTAAATTTTGTAATATTTTATATAACTTATAGCTATATGTGTAATTTGATTTCTCCTCATATATTTAAAGAGTATAATGGTTATGCATTGTGTAAAAACTTTTATACTGTCAACCAATTAGAAATCACTGTTAAAATAATTTTTAAAGTAATTATTGTAAACATCAACAAACTTACCATATATGATAGTTTGTGATTATTGCTTTACACCATCAATATATAACCTATTTTCTCATATTCAAAAAGAATATTAATATACTCGTTGTAAACAATAAAAATATATTAACGTAATCATTATAAATAAGTAAGCGTATATTATTAATTAAATCTTATTCTGAGGTTGTAAATTTGGTCCTTACTGACAGAACTAGCTCGGATGTGTTAAGCTTAATTGATCAATTATGTTACCTGGGTCAAACTCCTCGGTACTTTCCAGTTTTTGGGTAACCATATAATTATTAGCGCAAAGTGTCTATTAGCTTTGTCAATAACTAATTTTTGTTAGAAAACCTGGCTTACTACCTTTAATGGAGTCTCCTTTTCCAATCACTTTTTTTTTTTCATTTGCAAAACTCGAATCCGAGACTTTATTTAAAGAATTTGAGTCTAATTCTACTCAGACCATGTTGGTTCAGTACTTCCCAGTTTAATAACACTAATTTGATGTTTCATGTTTTTATTTTCCTTTTATTGTTAAAAAACGCCTATTAAAACTGAGGATTATGCCTAGACCATGAAAATAAATTCTGAAGGATAGAAAGAGACCAGGCTAACTACATGGCTACATGCAATATTTAAAAGGAAGGGGGAGGGGAATCCGTGTATGATCAAGAAATCAAATAAGAAGGCAAAAAGAATCTATAAATCAAATAAGAAGATAAATAAAAAGAGTCTAATCCCCTACCACTGCAATGAGAACCCATGGTGTTTAGAGTAAACCCACCGTGTGATCCTCCTTGTAGACAAGTGTTATGACAGGTTTTGCTGCGAGGGATTCGGGCTCAGCTGTTTCTCGGTGCTGGCGTCTTTCTCAGCTCCACAATATCTCGTTCTTTGTCTATGGACCTAAAGGGGTCTAATGTTTCTGCTTGAGGGTAGCAGTACAGGGAGTTAGTGACCTTAATTATCTTGCACGAAAACCATTTAACACGGTAACTAGGCCAATACTAACAGTTTGTGCCGTGCAGTAGAAGTCGTCGATGTGGAAAATGTTGTACCGATTGATGCGACATGCACAAGACCATGACTAAGGTGATATTTGAAAAGAGGCCAAATATTAACACTTTAAATCACGTCTTAATTGTAGCCACTAATCATGCCTTAATTACATCAACTGATCAAGACAAATCAGTTAAAGAAGTATGAAATAATTATAAACTATTGGAAACAAATCTTATTAAATGCACAACCTTGATTCATGGAGTCAAACTAGATCAATCATCATTAACTACATGCTTATATATCTTTCTTAATGTATTTATTTTTATCGAATAGATCTATGTGTATATATATACACAATGTAACCTTTGTAGCCCTTAATGAGTTGACTAAATAATAATTGTTAGATATGTTTTCTTCAAATTTATTATGGTGTTAGAGATTTCTCCTTTAGATGCATTATCTTCTGAAGAACTCCAACTCACTATTTAGTCATTTTACCAATGTTCAAGTCTGGTATCAATCAAACTATCCACTTCCAATTTCCTTCTATGGAAATCCTAGATTTTACCTTTGATTTGAAGCCTTGGCCTTGAACATCATATTACCAACATGACAAACTCAATCGTGGAGCTTCTATAGACTCAACTTGTAAACTTGTAAGAGTTTACCTAATATAAAAAATAATATTAAAAAACTTATTAATGACATCTATGCATAACATAATACTCTTAACACAAAAATAATTCAACATTTCAACTTCGTAATAAAGCAAAGTAGCAGACCACAATAATAAATGTGACAACATATATATTAGTACTAAATAAGATCAAATTACATAAATGAGCAAATCATATAAATTCATAAAAACATAAGTTACTAAAGATTTTTTTTTTTAAAAAAGGAGTTAATTTCTTCAAATCATTTGAGCCCTAATAAAACACTGTCACTATGGTCAATGGGGACAAAAATTATATTTGATTTCAAACTTGTTGACTGGCTTCTTAACTCGAGAGTTTATGCGAGTTTATATAAGTTTAACAAGTTTGCCAAAGTTTATCCAAAAAAAAAAAAGAGTTTGAAAGTGAGGTAACTAGTTTTGTCTACCTAAAATCACAAACTCGTAAAAGTCTAAGGAGGAGTGCTAGGAACACATTTTCTAACACACTCTTTTTAACACATACTTTCTTGTTGGTAGAAATTTATTGAAAATGACAAAATTATGAGACAGGGTCATTAAATAATATATGGGACCCACAATTTTTTGTAATTTCTAAGAAATTTCAACCAATAAGAAATGATGTGTTCAAAAGAGTATGTCAGAGAGTGTATTGCTAGTATTTCTCAAGTCTAATAATTAACTCTAGAGTTTGACAACTATATGCCAGCACTTCAAAACCATGCTGATGAAGTCACCGGTGCAAGTAGAACTAAACAAAAAAACCAAATGTGGTGTAATGGACATTGAATGATACATTTCTCATCTCATGGTTCTTTTTTGAAATGAAAGAAGAAACTCTTAGCATGATCTATAGAGGGGATACACCCTACTCAATTTGGAGCTCACTTCATGACCAACTTTTGCCCAACACCGAAGATACTGAAGCCCAACTCAAAAGTGGTTTGGTTATTAAGGATCAAAACCATCAAATCTTAGCCAAAGAACATAAAAGAGAGAGCTTGTATGCACTTGAAAGTGGGAAAATAAAAGCTCTTACTACAGTCAATTTCTGAAGTTTGACATGCTCGCTAAGGACATCCAAATTTATAGTTCTTTCAAATTCTAGAAAATAAGTGCCTGTTTGGGGTGGTTGTGAATTTTTGGTTTTTGGTTTTCAAATCCAATTTTCAAAACAAAATGTGTTTGGCTAAAATAGAGTTGAAATGGTTTTTAACTCAATTTTAAAACACTTTTACATTCATTTTCAAAACCAAGAAAAAAGGTTTGTGAATCTAGTTTTTAGTTTTTAAAAAAATACACATCACTACATTTGACAATGGCTCTTTCCACCACCATCACCACTAATACCGTCACCACTGCCGCTATTGCTACCACCACCACAACCATCAGCGTTGTCACCACTGTCACTGTTGTCGTTGCCACCACTACTATCGCCACCTTTGCCACCACCACACAAGCATACCTTTAAACTAATTTTAATAAAATAAAAAATTTTCAAAATGGATTTATTTTGAAACCAAAAATTTAAGAAAAAACTAAAACTAATTTTTAAAAACTAAAAACTAGTTGCAGTTTTTGAAATTTTCAAAACTCACAACTAAAAATCACCCTAAACGGGCCCTAAGCTAATTATCAATGTTTCAAATTTGTTTATAAAAATGCTTCAATTAATAGTTTCAACTTGAAAAACATTGGAAACTTTTGTTTAATAATTCTGATTCAATTTAAGATTTCCTTTGGAAAAAATTCATGATAATTTATGTGGGTCAGCTCCTATACCCTCCTCACAAAAATTTCAATAGTATGCCATTTTTATTGATGATTTTACTCATTACACATGGTTATATCTTTTAAAAAATAATCTATTTTTTATACATGTTTTCTTATGTTTCGAGCCCTTGTTGAGAATCGTTTTGAGAGGAAAATTAAGGTGTTTCAAAGTGATGGCTGTGGCAAATTCATTTTAAAAGAATTCTCTAATTACCATACTCATTGTAGTACCTCTCAACAATTGTTGTGTCCTCACACACTAGAACAAAATGGATCTGTGGAGCACAAACATCAACATATTGTTGAAACAAGATTGACTTTACTTTTTTCATGCTAATGTTCCTTTAAAATGGACTATAAGGTTTATGTCTCACAACACCCCCATAAAGCGAGTTTCCATTTACCAAATAGATCAAATATCATTCTAAGGTTAACCTTAAGAGCCCTAAGCACATAGAACACGAACATAAAGATATGAAAATCAAAATTTATTAATAACCCAAATTAAATATCCATAGATTATATTGAAATTCATCTAACTCCAACGAAAGGAGTGTTTAGCTAGACATTGAGAAAATAGAAACAAAAATAAAAAGGAAGACATAGAAGAAAACTCCATAGATTAGGAAGAGATGCGAACTTTCACCTTTTCTATTCTTCTCGTACCTGTAGAACTAATAGGGAGAGAGATAATGACTATCCCTAACAGTCAATCAAAGAAAAGATCGAAAATAAAAAAAATCTTTAATTCTCCTTCTCTAATCCTATTTATACGTAGGCTAAATGTCCAATATGAAAAAGAAAGGTTCAATGTTTTTAAAGGCTCTATTATTACGTGTCTTGGACTGTTCTTTTATTTAGATCGTTTTACATGTAAGCCATACAGATATTAGCCTTTCTTTTTTTATTTAGATCCTTTTTATTTCAACTGCCGCCTACCGGCATCTTATTTTAATATGCAATATAACAGTAGCATGAATAAGTAACGAAAAGACAACCCGACACACATTTATTGTATTAGACTTGCATTGATATTGAGGAAGAAAAACCAAGCATAAAACCTAGGAAAGAAGAAATTATAAAGGGAAAATGATGAAGAAATGCGATAGAGAAAAAAAAAGTAGGTGAGAAATAGAAAAGTGGGTGTCTTTGATAGAGAAGAAATAAAAAAATTAAGGAGAGAGAAATTATCAAAAGAACATTTTTTATTCTATTATGTTTTTTGGTTTTATTGTGCAATATCGATCCTTTCTTTTATGCTAACATTTTTTTCTGTTTATAGTACTTTCTTAAAAAAGGATCTAATAAGATTTTTTATTTGATCAATATTATTTCTATGTTCAAATATTTTCTATGTAATTTGATTTATAATCAAGCTAAAATACAATTGAACAAAATTTTATCCTCTTCTAAAGACTTGTCTTGCATAAATTTAGTTGTAAAAAATAAAAGAAAATACAATACATTAAAATAATTATATATTTCTTTTAAGAGCCACTATACAGGAGTCAAGAACGTAATCAATAGGTAATGAGAAGAAAATCAAGAGCCACCAAAGTTTCCAAAAAGCGAGTGGGAACCACAAGGATGGTTTCGCAGTCGAAGCTACAATTTATATAGATTTATTGTATATTTTAGGCCTGTAAATTTAGAACTTTAGCTTCTTAATTATACTTATATTTTGAAACAATATTACATATTTTCATTATTTTATATTTTTAGAAGTTAATTTCTATTTTTAGTCTTTTTTATTGTTATTATTTTGCAAAAAGTCTACAATTTATAGCTTTATAAATCCAAGCACAAGCATTTTAGAGCCGGGCAGTAGACTTAAAGCTAGGTGCAGCGCTAGGCTCTTGATGAAAAGTGTTTGGGCACTGAATTGATGTTAGAAAGTCATTGTTCTAAATCATTGAGCACTAAAGATACAATGTAAGGCATTGAGTGTTCGAATCAAACATTATTTAAGGGTCTTAAGATAGAAAAAACAAGACTTATCATGGATTTCTGACAGTTATGTACGAGAGGAATCCTCTAGAGAGTTTTGGAAGTTAGAAGTTCCAGAAACTCGAGCGGGTTCAAGCATGGAGATGACTTCTACCTCTACTTTTTTGTTTTCATTGTTTCCAATGTGTAACTAAAACCCTCTAAGTTATGGTTGATAAACTTGACTTAGATCTCTATGTAGTTTGGTTGTTTTTTCTAACGTAATTCGATTATTGTATTTTGTGCTTCTATCTCTGTGCTCTTATAGAATTTCTGTAGTTTATAGTAATAGAAATCGATATTTGGTTTATGCGACAATTGAAGAATTTGTGCGTACGCTAGAATTGTGATAGTTTGCCATAAATTTAAGTATGTCTAGGAATAAAATATCAGATTTGTGAGTTCTTATGGATCTATGCTCTCATTGTTTAACCAAGTTAAATATTACCTTAGGAATTAGGACAAGCATAGCAGTTATACTAGTATCATCACTAGGAAAAAGTACGAGCAAAGTAAAGTGCCTACTGACCAACTTCTTATGTAACATCACTTCCTCTATGTGGCTTGATCTTATTCTGGAATTGCGCAAGAGGAAGACCACTTACCTAGCTTATCTTCATCTTTGAACACACTTTAATTAGTTATTTTTTACAACTTTATTTTATTCTTCTTATCTTTTACCTAGCCAGGGGAATGAGTTCAGTGTCCAGATTCATGGTGACCGGTTCAACTAAGTTTCTTGAATTGGTTCCGCTGTGTTTAGTTCGAGCCAATTCGGTTGCTGAAGTCTCCTCTAGGTCAGTCACTATCACCCTCATGATTGGCCTTTCACTGGGATTTAAGGAAACACAAGCCATTGCTATTTCAACGGCTTTTCAAGCTGAGTTAATGTCAAAATCTCCTTCTAACCTTGAATCAACAATGACCTTGATATACCCTGTCGCAATCAGGGATCTAACCCATTGAATTATGTGAGTCTTTTCTTCATTCCATGCTATTACTGGTTGACTTGGGATTATTTCCAAAAGAACAACTCCAAAGCTATAAACATCACTAGTCTGTGTTAATCTATTGGATATGTAGTACCTGCAAGACAAATCATGTAACCCAATTTATTTTCTGCCAGAGTTTGTGGTGATAATTCAAATATCCACATAGAAACAATCATTATATTTTCCTGGAAAATGATGAATTAATAAAGAAAAACTAGAGAAGACAATAAAAAATGAAGGCTGAAACTCATATTTTCTGATTCATACATACAGTCTTTAAATACAAGAAATGCATAACCAGAAAATAATGACAAATTAAACTATCCATAAATTTGCAACAGTCCATAAACTCTCATAATAACAAAATAACTTATAATAGCCATGACAGTAGAAATTCTACCATAAACTCTAATAAATTCTAATAAACTCTAATAAATAGATATTGATTCACATTCTCAACACTCCTCCTTGCATCAGTAGCTATTAACTCCAAGTTTGCCTCTCAAGTTCTCAAACCTTCCTTTCAAAAGTGGCTTTGTAAAAATGTCTGCCAATTGGTCTTCTGTCTTACAATATTGTAACAGAACTTCCCCTATCTTTGAACTTCTCTAAGAAAATAGAGTTTAATATTGAAGTGCTTAGTCTTCCCATGAAAGACCGAATTATTTGAGATTGCAATCGCTGCTTGATTATCTACAAACACCTTGGTTGAATTTGTTTGAGCCATTTGTAGATCAACAAGAATTTTTCTCACCCACAAAGCTTGATTAATAGCTGCAGTAGCAGCAATGAACTCTGCTTCAGCAGTTGACTGTGCCACAATATCTTGCTTCTTTGAAGTCCAAGAAAATACTCCTGAACCAAATGAAAAACAATAACTTGAAGTGCTTTTCATATCATCCAATGATCCTCCCCAATCACCATCAGAGAACCCATGGAAATTAAAGTCTTGATTAAAAATAAACTAGACACCACAATCAAGAGTTCCTTTGATATATCTAAGCACACGTTTAGTAGCTTGAAGATGCACTTCACTTGCATAATGTAAGAACCTTGAGAGAATACTTACAGCATGCAAAACATCAGGTCTTGTTGCTGTAAGATACATGAGACAACCAACAAGACTCCTGAAATCAGTCTCATTAACCTTTTCTACACCACCTTCCTTGCATAGCTTCATCTTGTAAAACATTGGAGTACTCACAAGTTTACAATTCTCCATTTGAAACTTCTTCAAAATCTCCTTCGCATATTTCTTTTGGCTGATAAAAGTTCCTTTTTCATTTTGTTTGACTTCTATTCCGAGAAAGAAAGCCATTTCTCCACAATCTGTCATTTCAAACACCTTCATCATATCTTGCTTGAACTCCTCAACGAACACAATATTGCTTCTTGTTACCAAAAGATCATCCACATACAGAAAGACAATTAAAATCTTAGAATTCAAGCATTTCACGTAAAGAGTTGACTCACTAGGACTTTTTCTAAAGCTAATACTCAACAAGTACTCATTAATCCTGCTGTACCAGGCCCTTGGAGCCTGCTTCAAACCATACAAGGCTTTTTTCAGCAAATAAACCTTGTTTTCCTGCCCTTTAATTGCAAAACCCTCAGGTTGCTCAACATATATCTCCTCCTACAAATAACCATTGAGAAAAGCAGATTTCACATCTAGCTAAAACACCTTCCAACCTTTTTGTGCTGCTAAAGCAAGGACCAATCTGATTGTATCAAGCCGAGCCACCAGAGCAAATGTTTTAAAAAATCAACTCCAAATACTTGAGCATATCCCTTCACTACAAGTCTGGCCTTGTGTTTATTAACAAAACCATCTGCATTGAGTTTGGTTCTAAACACCCATTTAACACCAATAACATTTTTGTGTTGGGGTCTAGAAACCAATTCCCAAGTTTGATTCTTTACAATCATGTTAAGCTCCTCCTGCATTGCAGTTATCCACTTTGGATCCTTCTCTGCTGCTGTAAAATTTTCAAGCTCTAACACAGCAACATTACATCTTTCATAAATATCAGAAAACAATCTAGTTCCTTTAATAGGAGGATCATCAACATTTTCATTTTTCATAAAAGAAAATTCAGAAATTTGCTTCCATTCATCTTTCTCCCAACTCCATTGTTTATCTTCAGCAAAATGGATATCTCTGCTTATTAGAATCTTACCAGTTTGTGGTTGAAAGACCCTATAAGCCTTTGAAGTTGTGCTATAGCCAATAAAGATTCCAGCCTCTGCCTTTTTATCTAACTTATCTCTTTTCACCTTTGGCACATAAGTAAAACAAATACATCCAAAAACTTTGAAGTTTTGAACAAGAGGTTTATAGCCATACCATGCTTCAAAAGGAGTTTTCCCTTCCATTGTCTTTGTAGGAAGCCTATTTAAGAGAA
The DNA here is from genome assembly GCA_004329165.1 of Spatholobus suberectus. Taxonomy (NCBI): domain Eukaryota; kingdom Viridiplantae; phylum Streptophyta; class Magnoliopsida; order Fabales; family Fabaceae; genus Spatholobus; species Spatholobus suberectus. Next base: position 4,610,225 of record CM014736.1, read on the forward strand.
ACACAACTGTATTAGCAACTTCAGCCCAGAATTTCTTTGGAAGTCCTTTCTCATGCATCATACATCTAGCCATCTCTATTATTGTTCTATTCTTCCTCTCACTCACTCCATTTTGTTGTGGAGTGTAAGGAGTAGTGAGTTGGTGCTCAATCCCAGCCTCTTCACAGAAAGAATTAAATTGATCTAAGACATATTCTTTCCCATTGTCAGACCTTAAAACCTGAATTTTACAACTAGATTGATTTTCAATCCAAGCCTTAAACCTCCAAAAAACTCCTACAACTTCATATTTGAATCTCAAGAAATAAATCCAGCACATTCTAGTAAAATCATCAATAAAGGCAATGTAATATTGACTTCCCTTTAAAGATAATTCAGGTTGCAGTCCTCCAAGGTTTGTGTGAATCAACTGCAGCTTTTGTGATGCTCTCCACCTTGACTGTGAAAATGGCAGCCTAGACTGTTTTCCATATTGGCATGCACTACAGCTACTTACATGGTCTTCTAATGATGGCAAGCCTTCCACAATATTTTGTTTTTTCATGTGCAGCAGTGAAGCATGGTTGAAATGACCCAATCTCTTGTGCCAAAGCTCAGTGACATTAATTGGGTTTGAAATAGCAGCCTGCACCTCTTCCAAAAGATCCAAAGATAAGTCTTTTCCCTTCATTTTGATCTTAAACATATCTTGACCCTTTGCATCTTGAATTAGACATATTTTGTCTTCAAACAGTACTTTGTAGCCCTTTTCAAGTAACTGGCCAACACTCAACAAATTTTGATTAATGTTCGATACATAAAGCACATCAGTAATGATTTTAGTACCTGAGCAACTTTCAATTGCAATTGTGCCTTTTCCTTTAACAGCACTCTCCATTGCCTATTTTGACTTTTAAAACAATTGTTCTGTCTAGCTCCTTGAACAACTCTTCATCATAGGTCATGTGATGGGTACATCCGTTGTCAATCAACCAACTTTCACCATTGTTGTTGGCGGCAAAACAAGTTGCTACAAATAACTGCTCCTCCTCCTCCTCTTGTTGTTGGTCAACCACTTGAGCTTCAGTTTGAGGCTGCCTTTTGTTCTTGCAGATTTTTGCAATATGACCAAGCCTGGTTGCATTTGTTGCAACGTATATCAGGCCTCTTCCAGCATCTGAAATGTCGATGATTACTTTTTCCACAATGTTGGCATGGAGGATGATTTGTCTTCTCATTTCCAGCTTTTCTCCCTTTATTGGAACTTTCTCCTTTTTCAAAATTGTTCCAATAGGTCTTTTTCTTCTTTCCTTTTTGACCCTGGTTGATCTTTAGTTTGGCCTGTAAAGCACCTTCAATCATGCCTTCTTCCCTCATAAGTCCCCTTTGCTCTTGGGCTTGCAAAGCATACACCAGCCCTGCCAAAGTAATTTTTGACAGATCTTTGGAATTTTCCAAAGAAGAAATAGTGGATTCAAACCTCTCAAGAACAGTCACAAGGATTTTTTTGAACTATCCTTGTATCAGGAAACTCGGTTCCAAGCAACCTCACCTTGTTAACGATACTTAGAAGTCTATCGGAATACTCTTTAATTGTTTTTGATTCCTTCATTCGTTGCATCTCAAACTCCCTGATCAAATTCAACACTTGCATCCCTTTGACTTTCTCATTTCCTTCATACTTCTGCTTGAGAAAATCCCAGATGGCCTTTGCTGACTTTAGAGTCACAATTCTAGTAAAGATTGCTTGAGATACAGCAGAAAATAGATAGGACTTTGCCTTCGACTTTCGCTGCTTTTTTTCCTTATGACTCCTGATTTGTGCAATCGTTGGATTTTCTGGTAATGGATCAATTTCCTAATCCTCCTCAACAGCCTCCCAAAGATCACTAGCATCAAGATAAGCTTCCATTCTGATTGCCCATAAATGATAATTCTCTCCCTCAAAAATTGGCAATGTTATGGCTAAGTTATCAGACTGCATTTTGAACTCTCAGTGTAAGTGTTTGGGTGTTTGGTGGAACTCTCTCCTTACCAGGTCCCTCAAGAACAATTGAGCTCTGATACCACTTGTTGGAATTAATAAAGAAAAACTAGAGAAGAAAACAAAAATGGAGGTTGAAACTCATACTTTCTAATTCATACATACAGTCTTTAAATACAAGAAATGCATAACCAGAAAATAATGACAAATTAAGCTATCCATAAATTTGTAACAGCCCATAAACTCTCATAATAACAAAATAACTTATAATAGCCATGACAGTAGAAATTCTACCATAAACTCTAATAAATTCTAATAAACTCTAATAAATAGATATTGATTCATATTCTCAACAGATAGGACAATAATTGAAGTACTCTGTCAGGGTCTAGATAACCAGGAGTGCCAGCAACAACAGTTGACACACGAGTTCCCCCATCAATTGGGATAATTTTGGATAGACCAAAATCAGATAATTTTGCCTGGAACTTTTCATCCAACAAAATGTTTGTAGATTTTACGTCTCTGTAGATTATAGGTGGCTTGCAACCAGTTTGCAGATACTCCAATCCTGATAAATATTAGATTTATTGCTAACATTTTGAGAGAGGAATACGGTAGTTAACAAAACGCATAATTTAAGTTTACTTCCTCACCGAAGGCTGCATCCACTGCTATACGAAGTCTGTCTTCCCAGGTCAAGAATTTTGATTTGCTGTGTTTATCTGCAGGAACAAGTTCTGTAACTTTTTATACAAGTGTTCATTTTCATTGACTAGAAAATTTCCATATCCAGAGTTTTAGAATACAAGACTAGTTTGTAAATTGTTTTGCACAAATTTTTAACAAGAAATTAATTTCATTTGGGAACTAACCAGCCAGATGTTCATGTAAGTTTCCGTTAGCCATGTATTCATATATGAGACCCTTATTGTCTCCTTCATTACAGTAACCAACAAGGGAGGTGAGATTTGCATGATGAACTCTCATTAGAAGTTTAACCTAGAAATCAAAACCACAACCATGTTTAACCATACATTTTTAATCTTGACCTCAGAAACCTTGTGTAAAATGATAAATGACTTCTGCTTCAAATTTGTTGATAACCATGAACTGAAGATGGAGAAAGCATTTTCATTGCAACTGGATTGCCACCGATATAACGCATATAAACTGTTCCGAACCCACCTTTACCAACGATTGTATTGAAATTGTTGGTGATTCTAAGGACATCAGAGAATGAATATATTTGTTTTTTGAATTGATGTAATGAATCATCTTGTTCTGTGCATTGCGGTGACATCTCACTTTGATCCCTTTGTGCCATTAAAGCTGTTTAATATCATAAGTTTTGAACATTAACAGGTCAAGATTGAATTTGTTTGGCGAATTTCCAATTAAAATTATAAATCTTTAATTATTGTAGCATCACCTTTTGGTTTTCTCGTTTTAAGAATCCACAATATAGCTGCCACGACCACCAGAAGGATCAAAACCACACAAACTGATGCTAATAAGGGGATAATAATGTTTTTTTTTCTACTCGTTGCATTGACCAGAATCACATAGATATGGATTTTGTCCCACACTAGCATTGAAATCACAAAAGATTTATGTTTTAAATCTTAGTAAATGTTACAAGTCATCAATAATATGTAGATACTTCAATTCAATTTGCTTGTTCGATATTCAGTAGAACTGTCTACGGAAAAAGCATGCGTGACATCAATATTTAACATGAGAACTAACTGGAAGAATTCCAAATTCAATGCTTGTTATTGGCTATGGGCATGAAAGTTTACACAGAGGAGAGTGAGGCATAATTCGGTGTGATCCATGATCGGATGGAATAAAAACAAAATAAGTATGGTTGAAAGATTACTGCAAACTATTGGACAGAGAAAAAGATTCGTATAAGAAATAAGATCCTTACCTTAATGACAAGGAACCTCCTTAGATTTTTTAACTAGTGCTGAGGGAACTGAACCGGTGAAGTTGTTGTTCTCCAAATTTCTGCCAAAATAGGTGAACTATAATATCCTTTTCTTTTTTTCTGATCCAGAGGATCACACAGTTGTTCTAGAAACTAACGAAGTAATTAACTCACATGATCTTCAAGTGTTGTAATCTAGATAGAAAATCAGGAACTTCACCATTTAAGTTATTGTTTGATAAATCCCTAGATTACGAAGAAGAACATAGTAGTTGGAAAAAAAATATAAATTAGTTTGAAGAGCATATGTCCGCAAGGATTTGGAGAGAAAGGAAAAAGTTAAGAGTTCACCTCAATTTTGGAGTGTAAGGGTGGAATAAAGAGAGAGATAAAGAGAGGGAAAAAAAAGCTAGAAAGAGAAACCAATAGACGTAACAAATGATGTGATATGAGATAAACTTGGTGTTTTTAATTGGATAGACTAAATGGGAAAAGCAATTGTTTGAGCAAAAAGCCTTGGAAAGTTTTGGTGTGGCAGAGACTATTTCCAGTCAATGGTGTATGACAAAAAGACACCGGTAGTCACATACAAATACTCTGACGCTCATGTCAGTGGTGAAATGAGGAGAGTGGATGGATGGTAAAAGGTTTTGAATGTTACCTGAGGGCATATGATCCTTATATAGCCTTCATTTAGGCAGGAAAAACCATTAGATGATGTGACAGTTAGTTACACTGCATGTGGCTGCCGAGGTCTGCAAGTGAGGTCGGCACATCAATGATAAGATGTTGGAAAGATGTCCTTAAAAGGGAAACTAGAGCATTATAGTTTTGATGCGAGGTGATGCACAGGAGTGTCAAGAGGTAACAGTTGCATGAGTGATCGGGTAACTTGAAGCTAGGCACAGACCTAGGAAGTTGACTCGAGGGTACAATGAAAGCGCAAGAGTGGAACCCAAGATTACTCCAGAACAATAATAATAAATGATTAATTATTGTTAATGTCATGTTATAAACATCATTAGTAGGTCCAACTTAAAGCTTTTGTAAGCATTTTTCATGATTTAAGTATATCATTTCAAATTATTACGTTTTTTTATTGCGTCATTTTGTTGAAGTGTTCTGTGTTATATTCCAGAAATTTTGCTACGGAACTGATCAATACTTAATTTCACCTTTTATTTTTGACATGGAAGTACGGAACAAAATTTTCGGACAAATATTTAATTAGAAATAAACGAAAATAGTTTTAATGGTTAGAATGAGGAGTCATCAATTTACGAGACTTGTCTCATGTTAGTTCATGAAATTTAATGCAATTTAATCTATTGATTCATTAGAACAAACTAACTAACAAAGCTCATTTTTTGTGCATTAGTTAAAGTAATAATTTTATATTTTTTCAAGAACAGTTTTCGTGGGAAGATATATATCCAAAGGTTTCAAAGGTAATTACGTTCACTCCAGAGAAGGATTTCGGTAAGTTGTAATGCAACGTCAAATTGAGAGAATGATTAACTTCTTACCGTCAGTCTGACTCTACAAGGTGGATTTGTACAAATAATATACTAAACCACGAATTCGAAGGTGTAGTTCCCTAGTTTAATGTGCTCTCCTCTCCGTCTTCAGTTTTGTGTGCTTCAATCTTTTTGCTCCATAATTCCATTGGCGAAAATACACTCAAATCAATGAGCGTTAACTTGAGAGTGTATATGGCAGAGAGTACGCATGCGCACCTAGAAATGTTAGCTGACTACTCTTTTTTATAGGCTGCATATTCCTATCCTTGCATTTGCTGAAGGAGACAATATGCAATGCGAGGCATGTATAACGGCATGAGAATCGGGAAATCCTGCCATGGCATTGGTAGCGTTCTCTCAGCAAATGGGATTGTTATAAAGCTATTGGCCAGGCCAGTTAAGGGTTTGTGGCGAAACACCGGATTTTGAAAGCCTTCCATCTTTCTTAGATACATAAAGATTCATAACATGTATATAAACCTTTTCGTGTTAACTTAATATTTATTAAGATGCATCCATTGATACGTTTTTAATTAATTTTTATTTCCATTTACATTGATTGACCAGTGTGTGCAGTATTATTTTTATGATGAAGTGCATCAGGGGCAAGTCATGAACATGACAAGAATTCTTAAGTAAGCGAGTGGATGTTCATACTGTTCTGCAAGGAAGAATTAATGAATAAATCATTAGACTAAAATGGAAAGGGACAAAAAAATTAAAGAAATAAAATGAACTGGTTAGACTTACCTCCATGTTGACATCGCCCACGTCGCCAAAACACAATCCTTTTGAAGTGCAAGTCGCAACGGGGCAATCTCATATATATATATGTTTGTCATTCTACTTCAAAGACAGAAGACAGAAGGTGATGAGAAATGGGAATGTCGAGGAGTTTCCTCATTGCTTTTATAGGAGGTCTAGTTCTTGCCGTTCTGATTCAAGCTCAGGACCAATCAGGTTTGATAACTAAATATTAACTGCATTATATCATTATTTAGTAAAAGTTCAGCTAGCTGAAGCTTCAAGTCCCATGCCTATATATGCATTTTATGTTTTAGGATTCATCAGCATAGATTGTGGAGCTCTTGCAAATGTGAGCTATACTGAGAAGGCAACAGGCATAAATTATACTTCAGATGCAAATTTCATAAATACTGGTGTGAGTAGGACAATAGTATCTGATCTCAAAAATGGCTATCAACGACATATGTGGAATGTTAGAAGCTTCCCGGAAGGAATAAGGAACTGCTACATCATAACGATCACAAGAGGCTCTAATTATCTGATCGGGGCTAGTTTTTTGTACGGAAATTATGATGGCTTAAATATGTTACCACATTTTGATCTTCTTCTCGGGGCTAACCAGTGGGATACAGTGAAGATAGACAGTGCATCCTCTGAACAAGACAAGGAGATCATGCATGTACCTTCTCGGGATTACATACAAATCTGTCTGGTTGACGCTGGCCATGGGAAGAAATTATTAGGTGATCCTAGACTACCATAATCCCTATTAATCTATATATGATATGTAATTAAGTGTTATTAATTCTTTTTCATGAATTGTAAAAACTGAATATGTGTTATAAACACATTGGCTGGGACCAAAAACACTTGGTAATTCTAGACTATCTAATAATTTCTCGGCCATGGGACACCATTTATATCAACTATAGAATTGAGGACTATGAAAAATGATATTTATGTCTCTGAATTTGGATCACTGGAAACCTACCACCGGTGGGATTTAGGTTCAAACAAAAGCTACAGGTGAACTCACTTTTGGATTAAATCTTATGCATTAAAAGATAGATTCTATCCGACTTATTTTGATTTTCTCATCGGTACAAGGATGATGTTTATGATCGTTTCTGGGATACCTATGGCAACAACAATGATTGGAGACAATTAAGTGCTTCAATTCCTGCTGATTCTTTAGACAAGAACCAGAACGATTACAAACCGCCAGCAATTGTCTTGAGCACCGTAGTTACACCAGCAAATGCTAGTGCTCCATTGGTAATAAGCTGGGAGCCAGAAGATTAAACTGACCTATACGTTGTTTACATGCACTTCACCGAGATTAAAGTGTTAGCAAAGAATCAGACAAGAGAATTCTACATCACCGAGAATGGAGAGCTATGGCGTCAAAAATTTTCTCCACAGTACCGTGGTGTCGACACTATACATAGCAACTCATGCACCAGTGGGAGAGAAATTAAATATTCACTTGAGATGACAAAAAATTCAACCCTACCTCCCATCATCAATGCCATTGAAATTTACAAAGTAATAGACTTCCGGCATTCAGATACATTCCTAGGAGATGGTATGCCCAGAAAAAATATGATTCCTCATATCTCAAATCCATTTCTCTTCTTTTCATTAATATACATGATCTAAATTTCTTTTTACAATTTTTTTTTTTTGAATTCCGAAAAAAAAATAGTTGATGCAATTACAACCATCAAGTCAGTTTATGGGGTGACAAGAGATTGGCAAGGTGATCCATGCGGCCCTGTAGCCTACCTGTGCGATGGTCTGAATTGTACTTATCGCCGAAATTAGGACCCAAGAATCACAACTTTGTTAGGGTGTGTTTGGAAAAACGTTGGGTTGAATGTAACCCACGTTTTTTCCAATCTACCAGTATTGTCACTTTTCCGTTTATAGCTTTGGAATGTGTGAACGAAGGTTTGGTGCCTTGCAAATGGCAATCCAAACACACACTTAGTCATGCATCTCATGAAATTAATATTATAGCTTTATAAAACTGGATTGATAACATATATAATAACTATTGGTTGTGCAAAACAGGAATTTATCTTCAAGTGGATTGTCGGGGAAGATAGAACCTTCCATTTCAAAGCTCACCATGTTGGAGAAGTTGTGAGTTTTTTTATTTCGCCTGGTCCAATAAATGATGAATCCAGAAAAAACGTCTTATTTTGCTTCTGGTTGCCTTAACAGAAAAGTGAAGGGACGAAACATCACATTTTTTTGAAATCTTTCTATCTTTTGGAGATGTTAAAGTACCAAAGAAAAAGAACAATTTTTGTGGGTTTGGCATAAAAAAGTGTTTCTTTTCAAATTGAAAAGAAAAGTGAATTTGGATGTAAAAAATACAAAAACATTTATTTATATCACATCTTATTTTTTATGTAGGGTATTTATGTAATTTTACACACATTATTTTCTTTCTTTTTATTTTCTACACAACTAAATAAGAAGGAAAAAATGATTTTTTTTTTCTCTTCTGTCAAATAACCTAAAAAATTATCTTACTTTTTATTCTTCCTTTTCTTTTCTTTCTTTTTAACTTTTTTTTTCCTAATGGTATATTTTTCATTCTTTCTGCTATGTTCTTATGTGTCAATATTTTTTTTGGTACATGTGCCAGTATTTAAACATACTCAAAAGGAGCAAATTATTTGTTTTCAGGTATTTATCAAACAATAGGTTAAACGGTGAAGTTCCTGATTTTCTATCTTTATTACAACACTTGAAGATCTTGTAAGTTATTTTGTCAGTTACTGGAACAATTATGTGATCCTATGTATCAAAAAATAGAAAAGGATATTATAGTTTCCGTGTCTTGGCAGCAACTTGGAGAAGAATAACCTCTCTGGTTCAGTTCCCTCGGTAGTTGTCGAAAAATGTAAGGGAGGTTTCCTGTCATTAAGGTATGGATCTTATTGAAAATTCTCAAATTCTAAGGGTATCTTCATTGAGCTTCTTTCTTATTTTAATAAGAACCGGTGCCTAATTGATGCAACCATTGGAGGCTTAGCCTGGTGCTTAACAATGTTAATGGGCCCAATAAACAGCTTTTAATAATAAATAACGTTTATATAATAAAAAAAAAGTAAAAACAAGAATTATTGTGGGATAAAAAATAATTAAATGTAGAAATATAGAGTAATTTGTGGGACCTATTTAGTAAAGTTTTTAAAAGTTGTTAGGTTAGAGAGAAGAGTTACTTAAATTATAAAAAATAAGAATAAGTATGTGTAATGGTGGGATCCTTTTAAGATGTGCAAAAAGTAGAGAGAGAGAGAATGTTAGTAAGGATGGCAATGGGGCGGGGTGAGTACGGGGTAGTAGCTCCTCATCACCCACCTATATCATTAAGCGAGTATTCACAAATTTTATGAGTATCAGCAAGTATCTGTTGATATTTGTTAAAATATAAAACTTTAAAGAAGTAAAAAATAAAATTAAAATTAAACAATTTTGAAACATATATTATACTAAAAAGAAATAATTTTAAAATACATATTTATATTAAAAATAAATTAGAGCAAATTATTGGTATATAATAAAGACATTTAAGTAATTTCAAATTGCAAGTATTCACGGATAAGGATACCTTACTATCTATACCTACCCCATTAATAAGCAAGTACCCATTACACTGTCCATTTTCAACCTGTAGTGGGTTTTACCCACAAATATTTGTGGATGTGGATTATCTCTGTCTCTGTCTAATATTTTGTAATTATCTTTTAAGTCGAATTTAATCAAAATGCACATATAGTGTAAATATATTTGTTAACACTGGACTTTTGAAAAATAGTGAATTAATGGAAATTGATTGTTTCTAGCTGAATCCAGATCCTTAAATAAATCAACAGAAATACAATATAGAAAATAGAAAGATAATCATTATGTTATAGCTAGACTAAATTTTCCCCAGCCCCCATTCAAAATTGTAGACCATAATTCCTATGACCCATCGCAAGAAGAATTGAATCCGAAACTCTTTTAAGTTATTTCTTATATATGAAATAGGCAGTTGTTGATCCGCTGAATATCTCGGCACAAGCAATATGACTTGACATATCTATTGAAATTATCGATGCCTTGTAAAGTTTACCGAGAGTTAAAACACAAATCTTTTGTGATTTCCATGCTAGTGTGGGCAAAAATCCATATCTATGTGAATTTAGTCAATGCAACAAGAAGAAAGAAAAGAAGATTGTTACGCCCTTAGTAGCATCAGTTAGTGGGGTTTTGATCCTTCTGGTGGCCGTCGCAGCTATATTGTGGAGCCTTAAAAGGAGAAAATCAAAAGGTAATGATAATATCATAAAAGATTCGTAATTTTTATTGATAATAGCCTAAACAAATTCAATCTTAACCTGTTAATTTTCAAAACTATTGTAGAATATTTAACAGCTTTGATGGATGAAAATGATCAAAGTGAGATATCGTTGCAATCCACAAAACAAGATGATTCATTACTGCAACTCAAAAAACAAATATATTCAATTCATACTCAGATGTCCTAAGATCACCAACAATTTCAATACAATTGTTAGTGAAGGAGGATTTAGAACGGTTTATCTGGGCTATATTGATGACACTTCAGTTGCAGTGAAAATGCTTTCCCCATCGTCTGTTCATGGTTATCAACAATTTCAAGCTGAGGTAAGTTATTAATCACTTTGTATTAGGTTTTTGAGCTCAATAATAAATATATATGGTTAAACTTGGTTGTGATTTTGATTTTCAGGTTAAACTTCTAATGAGAGTTCATCACAAAAATTTGACCTCCCTTATTGTTATTTTAATGAAGGAACTAATAAGGGTCTCATATATGAGTACATGGCTAATGGAAACTTACAAGAGCATCTCTCTGGTTAGTTCCCATATAAAATTAATTTCTTGTTAAAAATTTATGCAAATCAATTTCCAAGATAATTTTGTATTTTGAAATCCTGGATATGGAAATTTTCATATTGCTCAACTGTATGAGTCAATGACTGACTTCTAGCCAATAAATATCGACACATATATTGAAAATTACTGAACTTATTCTGCCGGTAAAAACAGCAAATCAAAATTCTTGGGGAAGACAGACTTCGTATAGCATTGGATGCAGCTTAGGTGAGGAAGTAAACTTAAAATTATGTCTTTTTTAACTCCACTTTTCCCCTCTCAATATGTTTTCCACATATATATCTAATCTCCGGATTGGAGTATCTGCAAACTGGTTACAAGCCTCCTATAATCCACACCGAGACATCAAATCTACAAACATCTTAACTGTTGAATGAAAACTACCTAGCAAAATTATCTGATTTTGGTCTATCCAAAATTATCCCAACTGATGGGGGAACTCATGTGTCAACTATTGTTGCTCCTGGTTATCTGGACCCTGAGTGAGTACTTCAATTATATATTATCCTATTAATTCCTATCCAACATTTTCTTGAAAAATATATCGATGGTTTCTGCGTGGATATTTGAGTTATCACTACAAACTCTTGCAAAAAATAATTTGGGTTACATAATTTGTCTTGCAGGTACTACATATCCCATGGATTAACACAGAAAAGTGATGTTTATAGTTTTGGGGTTGTTCTTTAGGAAATAATCTCAAGTCAACCAGTAATAGCAATGAATCAAGAAAAGACTCACGTAACTAAATGGGTTAGGTCATTGATTGCGAAAGGGGATATCAAGGCCATTGTTGACTCAAGGTTAGAAGGAGATTTTGACATTAACTCAGCCTGGAAAGCAGTAAAAATAGCAATGGCTTGTGTTTCTCCAAATCCAAACGAAAGGCCAATCATGAATGGGATAGTGACTGGACTAAAGGAGACTTTAGCAACTGAATTAACTCGAACTATACACAATGGTGCCCATCCAGGAGATTCAATTGAACCGGTAATTACCACGAATTTGCACATTGAACTCACTCCCCTGACCGAGTGAAAGATAAGAAGAATAAAATAATGTTGTAATAAATAACAAATTAAAGTGTGTTCGAAGATGGAGATGAGTTAGGTAAGTGGTTTTCCTCTTGCCCAATGCCAGAATGAGATCAAGCCACACAGGGGGAAGCGATGTAGTTGGCAGGTGGGTGCTTTAGTTTGCTCGTATACTTTTTTCCCAGTGATACTGGTATAAATACTACACTTGCTCAGTTGTCCTTCGTGTAAATAGGTTTGGAAGTGGTGAATGTAGTGTAGTGTGCAAACAGAATAAAAATAAATAATGAGGAAAGGAAATCAGTGAAATCAGTGTTTTTTTTTTTCCTTGGATAAAATTTATAAACTAACTATCTTTGTGCTCGTATGTGAATGAACTCTATATCATATTTTTTAAAATGCAGTTTTTGTTAATTTTGAATATTTTGTATAATTGTCATCTCAACTATCCTGAGAACAATTATACAAAAATCCTATGATTAAAAAACCTTAAAGTATTTTGTCCAATTTTAGCCAACAATTAGAATAAGGAAGAGGATAGGGTTTGACAGGACATAAAATTTCATGTTATTATATAGCAAAATCAGCCATAACATACATCAATTCATGCTCTAATACCAATTGATAGAAATTTAATGATAAATGATGTACAATTATAACATATGTTGATAACACATAATAACAATCATAAGAAGGTTAGAAAAATGTATACCTAAAGAGGAGATAGAATCTATGTCTATTGCTTCAATTATCATGAATATCGAAGAGATACCACTCTTTGCTTGGCAGCTAGAGTTTTTCACACAATTGTATAATCACCAGATGAGAATAAGGACCTCTCATTTAGGCACCAAGTGAGGATCAAATCTATCATAGACAAGCTCACATAATAAACTCAAACAACTAATATTCATCAATTAAAATATCATATATATTAATAATCTAAAATTTAATTCAATAATTAAACAATACTAATCTACAAAATTTCATCAGCGTAGTGTGCAAACAAAGTAAAAATAAATAATCATGAATGGAAATCAGTGTTATTTTCCTTGCATAAAAGTTATAAAATAAGCTATTTTTCGTATGTGAATGAACGCAATATCACATTTTAAAAAATATAGTTTTCGTTAATTTTGATTTAAATTAAATTTAGTCTACGATTGATTTTTTAACTAAACTTACAAATTTCCAAACTTATATCTCTTGACTGCTATGGTTTTATATTTGTTGGCACTAAATCGAACTGGGCCAAGTGCTAAACCTGTGTCATCCAGCATTTCTCGTAGTTTATTGTACAACAAGGGTTAAAACATTCAATATCTAAATAACCAGACTAAATGGAAAAAGTAGGTTAACTAAGATGTGTGCAAATTAGTTAATATAAATTCTATTGGACCTCAATTTTTGTAAAAATCAATAAAATTAAATAATGCAAGTATGTACCACAAGATTATATTGTAGCCAGAATTATAATAAATTAAAGTAAAAAATACTCTTTAAGTATTTGTTAGCGATTAGTTTCTTTTATTCATCGATACATGCATATATTATTAGATTATAAATTGATATGAAAATGAAATTTGTCAGTAACATGCTTTAAAGCGAGTTTGAGCTTATCACATAGTCATTAAGAAGTTATTCACATGAAGGTGTTTGAAAATCAGGATTCCTTCTTGTCTATAATTCAAATGAAATTGCTTGAGGAAGAACCTATTATATATATATATATATATATATATTGGTATAATAATTTAATTGGATACACTAAACGGGTAAAGTATCAATGTATCATTAACTATTATTGATCCTATGTTAATTAAAATAATCAATATTGACTTAGTATGCCCAATTTTAGTATATGCTCTTATCTTTTATGATTTATGTACTCCTAGTTTGGATTACCATTTCAGATTATTACGTCTTTTTATCACACGGCATTTTGTTGAAGTGTGCTGTGCTATATGTCTTTTCGCGAAATTTTGCTGATGGGACTGATAAATACTTTCACCTTTTATTTTTAAAACGGAATAAAATTTTCCGAAATTTTTTTATAGAAAATAAATTAAAAAAAAAATTAATTGTTATTAGCATGCATGAGGAGTCATGTCAGTTTAATACAATTTAGCGATTAACTCGTTTGCACAACCACGATGCTCATTTTTCCTGCATTACTTAAAGTAATAGTTTTATTTTTCTTTTTCAAGAAAAGTTTTGGTGGGAAGACATCCAAAGTACCTGACGTAAGCTGGTTTCAAAGGTAATTTAAGTTCACTCCAGAATGGATTTTTGGTAAGTTGTAATGCAATGTCAAATTGAGAGAATGATTTGCATCTTACCATGCATCAGTCTTACTCTACAAGGTGGATTTGTACAAATAATTTACTAAAAATCTAGAAGGTTAAGTTCTCTGGTTTACTCTCCTCCTTCTTCAGCTCTGTGAGCTCCAATCTTTTTGCTAAAAAAAATGAGTGGGTTAAAGAGTGAGTACTTGCAAAAGGTTCTTTAATGCTCAAAATCAATGACTGTTAGCTTGGGAGTGTGCATACTTAGAAATGTTAGCAACTATACTCTTTTTATAAGTCGTATATGTCTATCCTTGTATTTGCAGGGTGACACAATATGCAATGTGAGACATGTATAATGGCATGGGGATATTCGTGAGATCCTATCTTGGCACTAGTAGTGTATTCTGTCAGCAAATGGGATTATAGGGCTATTGACCAGCATGCAATGTTGGATCAGGTTAGTCAATCATCACATGTTTATAGTCCCAGACAATTTCTATGTAATATATATGTAATTGAGTTTTATTAAATATTTTTTCATGAAATAAAAAATTCGATTGTGTGTTACATGAAGATTGACCATGACCATGGACATATAAGTGATAGTCCTAGACCATACAAAAGATTTTCCCCATCAAGGATTCATCATGAAACACCTGCCGGATTTCAAAAACTTTAAATTCGTGCATGTTTCTAACATATATAAAGATTCATAACACATACATAGACATTTTCTTGTTAATTTAATAGACTCAATTGTACTTTTTTATCCCAAAGTTTTATAATTTCGCGAATTTTGCCATTTCAAAATTTTTTTCACGAATTTTGCCTCTTAATTTATAAAATATCACGAATTTCGTTCCCAAAAAAAAAACCACCACAATTAAAGGAAAAAAAATGCTACAAAACTGTTTTAATTGTAGTAGTTTAAAAGAAAAATTGTTACAAAATGTCTTAATTATAGTAGTTTTTTAATATTAGGACAAAATTCACGATATTTTGTAAATTGGAGAGCAAAATTCATGAAAAAATCTTGAAGTGGCATAATTTACAAAATTATAAAACTTAGAGGGCAAAAATTACAATTAAGCCAATTTAATATTTGTTATGATGCATCCATCGATATGTTTACCAGTGAAGTAGTATTATTTTTATGTTGCAAGTGCATCAGGGGACAAGTCATGAACATGACAGGAATTTCTAAGTAAGCAAGTGGATGTTCCTTCCTATTGCGTTAGCTGCGCAAGGAATAAATCATTAATCTAAAATGGAAAGGGACAAAAAAAATAAAGAAATAAAATAAAAAACTAGTTAGACTTACCTCCATGTTGACATTGACCACGTCGCCAAAACATATTTCCTTTTGTAGTATAAGTCCTCCCAACAGGGAAATCTCATATTTGTCATAACTCATGTATATAATTGGTTCTAAAATTAAGCTTCAACTTATTTATTTATTAAAATAAAGTATTTAACAAATTACACTCAAATAATTTATAAATAATTATAACTCAACTCATTTAATTATTACTACAAGAAATATTGTATATACCTGTGGGCATTTAGTGTCAACTTTGACACCAATGTAACTAGAGTCGACCCGACCAATGCTAAGCAGACATTATCACAATTTTTATTATTGTTTTTACTTTTCAGGAATCTTTCATCTTGCATTGGCCATAGCCGACGCCACTATGTAGTAATTTATTTTTTAAAGAATATATATATACATTAGTTTAAAAATCAGATATCTATAAGAATATTACTTCCTATGAAAAATACATGTGGTCTCCACTTAAAAAAATATATATCCACAAGATTAATTTTTGGTATACCATAAATTTATTGTATTTAATTGGATAATGGGTAAAGACGTAAAGTATTAATATATCATTAACTCTTGTTAAGTTTATGCCAAGTTAAGTTTATGCTCTTATCTTTCATGATTAGACTCCTAGTTTGGCTTACCATTTCAGATTATTATTTCTTTTTATCACACCATTTTATTGAGGTGTACTGTGCTATGTCATTCGAAAAAATTTGCTAATTAACGGGACTTATCAATACTTTTGTCTTTTATTTTTATCACGGAATAAAATTTTCCGATTTTTTTATTAGAAATAAACCAAAAAGAATGTTAATTGTTAGAATGAGGAGCCATATCAATGTAAGAGACTTGTGGAAAGTCATGTTAGTTCGTGAAATTTTATAAACTAGATATAGAGCCGTTAAAGAAAAAAATAATAGTAATAGAATACATTAAAAAAGTTAAAAAAAAAATACATAGAGATAATTATCTATTTTTTAGTTAGAATTTTATAGTATGTAAATTTAGTTTAATAGTATTTAGAATTAATATGCATTATTTAGATATTTGGTAAAAATAATTTTACTTGAATTTGATACTTCCAAGTTCCAACTCTTATTTTTCTTTGTTTCCACACTATCTAAACTTATCTATCACAATAAGTTAAGCCCTTGCTTATGGCTCCCAACATCCAATTGTATCTTCCTTTGTCTTATTGTTTTGTTTGACAGCACTCCCAATTTCCATGAATCATCGTGTCTCTTCTCTTGCGTGTTTTTGAATTCTTTTGTTAACTTGTAGATTCAAATTTTGATATTTTGTACCTTATATATGATTATAACAGTTGAGTATTAAACTCAATTATTGGAGTAACAGTTGAGTATTAAACCCAATTTCTTTTTAGTTAGCCAATCGAGTAGTAACTCTTGATGGCCATTCATTATGGTATAATCGAAGGATGTCCATTCATTATGGCACTAAAATGAATACTCTTGAACCGTGCATATATTAATGGACCTGAACGAAAAAATGGCTATTCAATGCAATGGCACTACCAAGAAATCAAGACTTGATAGGGATTGATCCACAAGAAGCCACCTCAAGCAAAATACTAAGTTATTGGTAGATTGATATTGAAAATTGAATTGACTAAGAAGCTGACATGTCGTCACCATGGATCACGCTTTAGATTTTATATATAATATAAATAGAAGTCAACCTATGCAAGGCACGAGTTTATTTTGAAAAACTTCATAGTAAATTTATTTTAAAAATTTGAGCAATTTTTATCTTATTAAAAAATAACTAAGGTAAACATTATGTGTTGGTGCAAATTGATGGTAATAGCTCAGCAACAATGAAAAAATATTGAAGAGGAAATTATTGATGGTGATGGTCATGCGAGAAAAAAGAAACAACAAAGCAAAAATGCAAGTCTCTAAGGTACATGTAAAATACTAATCTTTAGGTTCGATTTGCCCCCACCAATCTCTACATAAATCGGATGCAATAGGATATCCTGACGAATCCTCTTTAGAATACAATGGAGTTCTTTGACACGATTTGCACACCCACATCAAATATATCATCAATGGTTGTGTACAGAACAATAATTTTCTTAATTCTCTCTGCATATATAAGGGAAAAAAGTAAGTGATTTGAATACAAAGAATTAGTGTCTTTCTGTTGTCATTATGCATGCATTTTTCTACATACAGATTAGTTCTAGTTATAAACCATCTTATATCTTTTGATGAAGAGTTATAACCCTACAAAGAGACATATTTTATGAGTATTGGTGAAGAGTTACATCTCATAACTTTTGGAGAGGAGAGACATCCTTTAGTAAAATAATTCACACTTTCATTAAAGGATAAAACCTTTCATACTTGTATCTTTTTATAAATAGACACATTTTCATGAAAGATACAACTTTTTATTCATTTTGAAAATCTCTCACATTATGATTATGAATAAGATTTTGAGAATTTAGAATGCCATATTTATATTTTAAATAAAATCTATTTTGATTATATGTAATTTGTAGGATCAAATTACAATACATTTATTTTTTTAACATTTTAAATGCTTTAATTCCAAAGTTTAAAAATAATGTAAATAAAACCCATACTACCTGAACCACTGCACCAAGCCCACTTCTATATCCTTTGACCAACTAATACACCACTAAATAAAGACCCAACCAAATAGGTTTATGAATCAAAGATAACGGAAAATTGCATTATGAAACCGAATCATGAACAAGCAATAATTAGCCCAAACAACAATCCAAGCAACAGCCAAAGTAACCGGATCCACGAGCTAGCAGTGGTATTGGACTCAAACAAAAACAAGTGAACAAAACAGGGAATGAGACTAATAAAAGACAGAACCGAATAAAATAATAAAACAGGGAATAAAAATAAGCCAAAAAAAAGAGTGAGAAGAAAAGGTACTGTCATTGGCGTGGTCAGGTTCAAAGGTTGTGAGCGAGGGCCTCAGGTTGCGTCTCATGCTACTCCAGGTGGTGGCAATTGATGTTACCGATGGAATTTTCTTTATTTAGTTTTCTATTGATTAATGTATTTTGTTTTAGTAAAATATGGGTTGGATATATGATTTAGTATATTTTTTTCTGTAAGTCCAATTTTATTAAGTATTTTAATTTGGACTTTGGGAAACACCACGTATCTATACATTTATTGGATCAAACCCAATAAACAAGTGTGCTGATTTTGTGTATAGAATCTAATGGGCCTAATATCTATTATGGATGGATATTATGTTACCTGTTTATTTAAAAAAGGATAAGATCCCCACTTGATTCTTGTACTCTCTGGCGGCTCATTGTTTCACCAAGAGTCAATTAGTTGAAAGAGGAGAGATCAAGAGAAAATTCTTGTTCCTGACATATACACTTGTGTACACGCTTCAGTGGGATAAAGTTATTGCTACAAAGGAATGTCTTCAAGAGATACATAATCTATGAATTCTTGATGAATATTAGTTGTTCTAAATCCTAGTATAAATCATATTAATTTTTCTACAGTTACCACTGACTTTCCATAATGGATAGGGGAGGTTAGGTTTCAGGTGCGTTCATGAAGGTTGGAAGCTCGCTGCCATGGCTGAATGTATGTGCTAAAGAGAGCGAAGAAAAGGATGGAGAGAGTTTTTTTTTTTTTTTTTGGTGAGAGTGTGCGTCTGTGTACAGTGCAGGTCTTTTTCTGAATGGGAGTGAGTTGCGCTTGTGTATGATAGTGGGAGAGAGGAGCGAAGCCTCTGTGCTTGATGGTGTGCGTGAATTAGTGTAGAAGGTGAGAAAGTGTGTGACGGTGAGGGTTGTGCCCTTGTGCGTGGGTTGAGTGAGTGTTTATATATAAAAAGACGAGGGAATGTCAAAAAGAAAAGTGATGGACATGTGCATGTGATGCGTCTACATGATGCATGAAGGTGTGCAGATGCTGTTAGTGAGAGAATATGAGTGACCCTGTTTTCGTCTTTTAGGGCATATGTGATGTTGTGAGAGAAAATAATATGATGTAGACAAGAATGGGAGGGTATGTCGTGTGTGAAGTAGAAATAAAATGGATATGGATGGAAGTTATGAGAGAGGTGTGAGTTTGTTACCGCAAATTCAGGGAAGGATCATGAGAGGGTGCGTGCTGTTAATGCGTGGTTGAGAGACTGGATTGTGTGATGTGATCAAAAGAAAATCAGGGTGTGCTAAATCACTGATGCAATAAGGATGAGTGCTAGTACGTATTTGTGATCTGGAGGATGATGGTGATTATAATGTGCTTGAGAGAACAATTTGTTGGTGGACCTGTGTGTGTGTGTGATGTATATAGCGCAAGTGCGCGTCTATCAAAATTGGAGAGAGGCAACAAGAGAAAGAAAATGTGTGGTCATTTTGTTAAAAAATAAAAAATAAAAATAATGTGTGTGATTGAGTGAGAGAAAAGAGATAACAGTGTTTTGTTATGAATGCGTGTAAGTGCTATGATTAAAACAGGTTGTCTAATTTATTTTAAATAAAAATGGGATTAAATAATCCATCAAAGATGATTGATGTAATTTTTTATGTTGTATCAATTATTTTTAAATACATAAAAAATTACACCAATTATTTTTGATAAGATTGTTTAACCTCATTTTTACTTGAAATAAATTAGACAATCTAATTGAAACAAATACATTAGCATATTGCTTTTGCTTGTGTGAGTGAGGGCCATAAAACCACGTGAGAGAAAATGTGCTCCACCCTTTTCTTTTCTTTTTTATCATCTTTATTTTATTTTGTTAATTAGTTTGGATTTTGAATTATTTTTCTTTTCCTTATCTCTTTTTTTCTTTTGTATAAAAGGAAAATTGGAGTAGATTAAATCAAATTAAAAGTTTTTTTAATTTTTTAAAGTTTTACTTCTTTATTATATTTTTGTCATTTTTTGTATTTTATTTTTAATTATCCAGACAAAATTGGGTATTCATAGGTATATTATAAATTTAATGTTTTTAATTGGATAGTCTAAATGGGTACAGTATTAATATAATAATATATCACTAATTATTGTTAATCCCATGTTAAAATAATTACTATTAACTTAGTATGGCCAACTTAAGTTTATGCTCTTATCTTTAATGATTTAAGTACTTCTAGTTTGGCTTACCATTTCAGATTATTATTCTTTTATCACACTATTTTGTTGAGGTGTGCGGTGCTATGTCTTTCGAAAAATTTTGCTAATCAACTGGACTTCTCAATACTTTCGCTTTTTATTTTTAACACGTATTGAATAAAATTTTCCGAAATTTTTTATTAGAAATAAACTAAAAAGAATATTGTTAGAATGAGGAGTCATATCAATTTAAGAGACTTATGGAAAGTCATGTTAGTTCATGAAATTTGATACAACTAAACATAGACCCGTTAAAGAAAAAAAAAACAATAGTAATAGAATATATTAAACAAAATGAAAAAAAAAATGCAAAGAGATAATTATCCCTTTTATAATTAGAATTTTATAGTCCACGTAAATTTGGTTTAATAGTATTTAGAATATAATTAATACGCATTATTTAGATAGGGAAAATTGGCTATGCGTGAAAATAGTTTTACACTGTTATTCAATCATAACCTACCATATATGGTAAGTTTGTTGACTTTCATAATAATCACCTTCGATTAGTTGATAATGTAAAAAATTTTACACTGATAGTGCATAACAATTAAATTTATTCAAATATTTGTTAAAGATAATTTTACTTGAATTTAATGCTTTCAACTCTTATTTTTCTTTGTTTTCTCACTATATAAACTTATTTATTGCAATAAGTTAAGCCCTTTGCTTATGGCTCCCAACATCCAATTGCATCTGCCTTTGTCCTACTGTTTTTTTTTAGACTCCCAATCTCCATGGATCATTGTGTCTCTTCTCTTACGTGTTTTTGAATTCATTTGTTAACCTGGAGATTCAAATTTTGATATTTTGTACCTTATGTTTATAACAGTTGAATATTAAACTCAATTACTGGGGTAACAGTTAAGTATTAAACCCAATTTCTTTTTAGTTAGTCAATTGAGTATTAACTCTTGATGCCATTCATATCATTACAGTATAATCGAAGGATGTCCATTCATTATTGTACTAAAATGAATACTCTTGAACCATGCATAACTGCACCTTAACCAAAACAATGGCTATTCAATCTATCCAATGGCAGTTACAAGAAATCAAGACCAGATAGGGATTGATCCACACGAAGCCACCACAAGGAAAAATACTAAGTTGGTAGATTGATATTGAAAATTAAATTGACTAAGAAGCCAACATGTCGACACCATGGATCCCGCTTTAGTTTTTATATATAATATAAATAGAAGTCAACTCATGCGAGGCAAGAGTTTATTTTGACAAACTTTATAGTAAATTTGTTTTAAAAATTTGAGCAATTTTTATCTTACTAAAAAAATAATTAAGATAAATATTAAGATTATGAAAAAGATTTTGAGAGTTTGCAATGCTATATTTATATTTTAAAGAAAAATCATTTTGATTACATTGTAATTTGTAGGATCAAATTATAATAAATTTATTTTTTAACATTTTAAATGCTTTAATATCAAAAGTTTAATATAATTAAATATGGATCCACACGATGTGTGGGTAAATAAATGAATTATTTAAATTAGTAGCAA
This sequence comes from Spatholobus suberectus, assembly GCA_004329165.1. Classification (NCBI taxonomy): domain Eukaryota; kingdom Viridiplantae; phylum Streptophyta; class Magnoliopsida; order Fabales; family Fabaceae; genus Spatholobus; species Spatholobus suberectus. The sequence continues at coordinate 4,632,654 of CM014736.1, forward strand.
TTAAAAAGTATGTTGGAAATATGTAAAAGTATTTTATCACTTGATGTGTTTTAGAAGTAATTTCTTTGAAGGTTTAATACCTCAGTAGATTGCTAAATTTTTTAAGAATTTTTAATTATGTCCCTAAACTAAAAATATTGTAATTGGGTCATTGATCTTCTACAATATTTGTAATTGGATCCCTAGAGTTAGTTTACGGTGGCTTGAAACTACTAAAAAATTTATAATTTGTGGCAGGTTTTATTGACTACAAAAATCCAATTACAAAAATTTAGAAAATCAAGAATTCAATTACAAATTTTTTAGTTTAGGGACCTAATTAAAAATTCTCGAAAAGTTTATGGACCTAAATGCCTTTCTTTGAACTATGTAATGTGAGCTTATTATTGCAAATTCCTTGATCATCACATTGAAACAATATTTACAGCAATAATCTAACATTTAATTTATCGAGCATAGTCCAACAGTATATATATATATATATATATATATATTGTAGAGATTTTATATCTTTTGATAAATTCTTACTTAAGCATATCTTTCTTATTGGAAATTTTAATACATGAATGAACAATATGTTCATAATGTATGAGTAAATTATATTCTCAAGTCTTAAATGACAGTATTTATTTGGAAGAGGATCCTCTCCAATTATTAAAAAAAACTGGATGCAATCTCAGCCCTTGTTTAATTTTAATATTTAATAAATTTAAATAAAAATTACGCATTGAATGGTGGGGATTAAGAATTGGACACTCTCCAGTTTTTTCAACTGGAGAGGATCCGGGTCCGTATTTATTTTAGTATCTACATTTTAGAAACCCTTTACAGCAATAATCTAACATTTAACCTCTCTAACATAATTCAATATTATATATACCTTTTTTGTAGATATTTTTTATCTTTTGGTAAAGTCTTGCTTAAGCATATCTTCCTTATTAGAAGTTTTAATGCATGAATGAACAATATGTTCATAATGTATGGTAAATTATATATTCTCAAGTCTTGAACAATTAGTTGTTTCAACATCTATGCTATAGAAACTCATCTATTAGTGTCTCATTCTTCGTTAATGTAAGCACCTAACAAAAATAAAGTTTTAAATGCACCATTAAGAAAATAATATAAATTGAAATGAATCAAGATATTTAAAACTTGTTTAATTTGTATATTCTTTACGGTAAGACTTGAAGCTTTATATAAGTTGAATCACATGTTAGATTGAAGTTCTTTGTTGTGTAGTAAACTCTCTTTTTGAAGAAAAACAATTTACAATTAAACACAACAAAAAGGGAGATGATTTATGAGAGAAGATGAAAAGATCTTGGAATAAATTTTTGCATATCTATCGAGAGGAATGCTTGGAACACAACTTCTAAAACATTATTTCTAACACACTCATTCCAATTGATTAAAATTTATTAAAAACTACAAAATTAGGAAAGAGGTTCATTAAATAAGACGTGGAATTGACAAAAAAATTTAATTTCTAAAAAGCATGAAGGTTAAGTTTCCTGGTTTTCTCTTCTCCTTCTTCAGCTTTGTGAGCTCAAATCTTTTTCCTCCAAAACTTGAGTGGCTGAAGGGGTGAGTAACAACAAAAAAACACTATTGCTCAAAATTTAGGGTTAGGTTGGGAGTGTATACGGCAGGGTGTGCCAACTTAGAAATGTTGGCTATACTGTTTATATAGGTTGTATATTTCTATCCTTGCATTTGTAGGGCGAGACAATATGCAAGTGAGACATGTATAATGGGATGAGGACCGTGAAATCTGTCTTAGCATTAGTAGTGTTCTCTTAGCAAATGGGACAATTATAAGGCTATTGGCCATCATGTAATACTCGTTAGGAAGAAAACCCCTTCACTCATACAATGGGGATCAAAAAGGTAGAAACAAACAACATCACATATAAAATAGTGAAAGATACAAGTTTAACATAGTTTGACACCTTTTGCCTATATTTACAGGAACATCTCAACAATATCCACTATCTCAATTAATATTACAAGTTTTTTGGATAATTAAATTTAAGAAAACTCTCCCATATACAAGTTTTGTGGACACGCTTAAGACCCTCCCAATTACGACTCTCTCTCACTTGGGTGGTGACCTCCTCTACAAGTTAGATAGTTCTTCTTATCTCAAGAACCTCTATATATAATGTGGTGAATGACTTCTAAAAGCTCTTTGCATAATTAAGCACCAATTAATTGCTTCTCACAATTCCAAAAGTCACTCTCTTAAAACTTATCACACACATACCAATAGTTACAACATCTACTTCTCAATTTATTACATCTTAAATTCACTCACTTGAACTAATTTGAAATTTTGAATTGTTCTTCCAACAATAATATTGGATCAGATCATTCAAGGAAAAATTATTGTATAGTTTGAGATTACTAGTGTCTATGGTTTCAATTGACTCTACATGACACGAAGATAAATTGAAAATTTTGGCTGTGTCACTTGGAGCTTGACTAAAATCATAGACGTGGTAATCCCAAACCATAAATACTCTGGTCAAGGGTTCATCTCAACCTGTCACCGGCCAAATTTCAAAAGCCTTCCATCTTTCTAACATATATAAAGATTCATATCACATGCATAGACATTTTAATTTAATATTTGTCAGGATGCATCCACTGATATGTTTTACATTGATTGACCAGGGAATGTAATATTATTTTTATGGAGCAAATGCATCAGTGACAAGTCATGAACATGAGAGGAATTTCTGAGTCAGCAAGTGGATGTTCCTTCCTACTGCACTAGCTGCAAGGAAGATTAAACTAAAATGGAAAGGGACAAAAAGTTATAGAAATAAATAAATAAAACTGGTTAGACTTACCTCCATGTTGACATTGACCACGTCGCCAAGACACAACTAATTCCTTTTCTAGTATAAATTGCAACAGAAACAGGGCAGTCTCATATTTATCATTCTACTTCGAAGGCAGAAGGTGATAAGAAATGGGAATGTGGACGAGTTTTCTTGTTGGTTTTCTAGCAGGTCTAGTTCTTGCCATTCGGATTCAAGCTCAGGACCAATCAGGTTTGATAACAAAACATGAACTTCATTTTGTCATTATTTAATAAAAGTTTAGCTGAAGCCTCAAGTCCCATGCATCTATATGCATTTTTATGTTTTAGGATTCATCAGCATAGATTGCGGAGGTCCTGAAGGTGTGAACTATACTGAGTCCACAACAGGCGTCAATTATACTTCAGATGCAAATTTCATAAATACTGGTGTGAGTAAGTCAATAGTATCTGAACTCAAAAATGGCTATCAACGACAGATGTGGAACCTCAGAAGCTTCCCAGAAGGAATAAGAAACTGCTACAACATAAACATCACAAGAGGCTCTACTTATCTGATCCGGACTAATTTTTTGTACGGAAATTATGATGGCCTAAATATGTTGCCACAATTTGATCTTCTTCTTGGGGCTAACTGGTGGGGTACAATGACTATATACAATGCATCCGTTGACCGAAACAAGGAGATTGTATATGTACCTTCTCTGGATTACGTACAAATCTGTCTGGTGGACACCGGCTATGGGACACCTTTTATATCATCTATAGAATTGAGGACTTTGACAAATGGCCTTTATGTCACTGAATTAGGGTCATTGGAAAAATACTACCGGTGGGATTTAGGTTCAACCGAGGGCTACAGGTGAACTCATACTTTTGGATTAAATCTTTAGCATTAAAAGATTGATTCTATTGGACTTATTTTGATTTAGTTTGTCACAGGTACAAGGATGATGTTTATGATCGTTTCTGGAATATCCATAGCGACGATAATTGGACACAATTAAGTGCTTCCATTCCTGCTGATTCTTTAGACCAGAACCAGGACGATTACAAACTGCCAGCAATTGTCCTGAGCACTGCAGTTACACCAGCAAATGTTAGTGCTCCATTGGTAATAAGCTGGAAGCCAGACGATGAAACTGAGCAATTCTATGTTTACATGCACTTCATGGAGATTGTAGTGTTAGCAAAGAATCAGACAAGAGAATTCAACATCACCGAGAATGGAGAGCTATGGTATGAAAATTTTTCTCCACGGTACCTGAGTGTCGACACCATACATAGCACGTCAGCCATCAGTGGGAAAAAAATTAAATATTCACTTGAGAAGACAAAAAATTCAACCCTGCCTCCAATCATCAATGCCATTGAAATTTACCGAGTAATGGATTTCCAGCAATCAGATACATTCCAAGGAGATGGTAAGCCAACAAAATGATTTCTCATATTTTAAATCCATTTATTTGGTTTACACTATTATACACGATCTTAACTACCCTCTACCCTTTTTTTTCGCATTTCCAAAAAAAAAAAAAAATAGTTGATGCAATTACCACCATCAAGTCAGTTTATGGGGTAACAAGAGATTGGCAAGGTGATCCATGCGGTCCTGTAGCCTACTTGTGGGATGGTCTGAATTGTACTTACCGCGGAAATGAGTCCCCAAGAATCACAACTTTGTAAGTCATGCTTCTCAAATTAATATTATTGCTTTATAAAACTGGAATGATTACATATACAATTGTACAAAACAGGAATTTATCTTCAAGTGGAATGTCAGGACAGATAGACCCTTCTATTTCAAAGCTCACCATGTTGGAGAAATTGTGAGTTTTTGTTTTTAATCTGGTCCAATAAATGATGAGACCAGAAAAAAACCACTTATTTTAAATCTTTTTGTTCTTTCTGCTATGTACTTATGTGTCCAGATTTAAACATACATTAAGGGGCAAGTTCTTTGTTTTTCAGGGATTTATCAAACAACAGCTTAAACGGTGAAGTTCCTGATTTTCTGTCTCAATTGCAACACTTGAAGATCTTGTAAGTTACTTCGTCAGTTACTAGAACAATTTTACGTGATGCTCTGTATCAGAAAATAGAAAAGGATATTAAAGTTTCCGTGTTTTGGCAGAAACTTGGAGAAGAATAAACTCTCTGGTTCAATTCCCTCGGCACTTGTTGAAAAATCTGCGGAAGGCTCCTTGTTACTAAGGTATGGCTCTTATTGAAAATTCTCAAATTCATACCATCGTTATTTGTGGTGATGGTTATCAATTGATTATATTTTACTCTTCTACATATATCTTCTTTATCTCTGTCCAACATTTTGCAGTTATCTTTTAATCACACTTGCTATTTTTATTTTGTTTTCAATTCACCGGATCAGCTATTACACACCAAATTATACCCCCACTCTCCTCTGTGTAGACCTTCGTGCCCATGACCCATCAAAATAAGAATCGAATCCGAAACTCTTTTAGTTCTCATGATAAACAACTGTGTCACCTATGCTTTTCCATAGGCAGTTGTTGATCCACTGAATATCTCGGCACAAGCAAAATTAATTAAAGTATCTTTTAAAATTATTAATGACTTCTACGGTTTACTGAGAGTTAAAGCATAAATCTTTTGTGATTTCCATGCTAGTGTGGGCCAAAATCCATATCTATGTCAATCTAGTCAATGCAACAAGAAGAAAAAGAAAATTGTTACGCCCTTAGTAGCATCAGTTAGTGGGGTTTTGATCCTTCTGGTGGCCGTGGCAGCTATATTGTGGACCCTTAAAAGGAGAAAATCGAAAGGTGGTGCTACAATCATACAAGATTCGTAATTTTTATTGATAATTTTCCAAACAAATTCAATCTTAATCTATTAATTTTAATAACTATTGGGTGACATTCAGCAGCTTTGACGGTAGAAGGAGATCAAAGTCAGATCACACCACAATACACAGAACAAGATGATTCGTTACTGCAAGTAAAAAAACAAATATATTCATACTCTGATGTCCTTAAAATCACCAACAATTTCAATACAATTGTTGGTAAAGGAGGATTTGGAACAGTTTATCTGGGCTATATCAACGACACTCCAGTTGCAGTGAAAATGCTCTCCCCATCGTCTGTTCATGGTTATCAACAATTTCAAGCAGAGGTAAGTTTTTAATCACTTTACACCAGGTTTTTGACCTCGGCAATAAATATGTATGGTTAAACATGGTTGTGATTTTGATTTCCAGGTTAAACTTCTAATGAGAGTTCATCATAAAAATTTGACCTCCCTTGTGGGTTATTGTAATGAAGGAACCAATAAGGGTCTCATATATGAGTACATGGCTAATGGAAACTTACAAGAACATCTCTCTGGTTAGTTCCCAAACAAAAATAATTTTCTATCAAAAATTTGTGCAAATAAATTTCCAATCTAGTTTTGTATTCTAAAACCGTGGAGATGAATATTTCCTTATTGGACAACTGAATGTGTTATATGACTGACTTTTAGTCAACAAAAACAACACGTATACAAAGTTATAGAGACTTGATTCTGTAGGTAAACACAGCAAAACAAAATTCTTGACCTGGGAAGACAGACTTCGTACAGCCGTGGATGCAGCCTCAGGTCAGAAAGTAAACTTAAAACTGTGTCTTTTCTTAACGCCTCCCTTCCTCTCAATATATATTTTTGGTCTAGGATTGGAGTATCTGCAAAATGGTTGCAAACCACCCATAATCCACAGAGACGTAAAATCTACAAACATATTGTTGAATGAACACTTCCATGCAAAATTATCTGATTTTGGTCTATCCAAAATTATCCCCACAGATGGGGGAACACATGTGTCAACTGTTATTGCTGGTACTCCTGGTTATCTAGACCCTGAGTGAGTACTTCCATTATGTATTGTCGTATTCCTATCCATCATTTTCTTGGATATTCTATGTAGATGATTTTCTCCACAAATTTTGACAAAAAATAAATTGAGTTACATCCTTTGTCTTGCAGGTACTACATAACTAATAGATTAACAGAGAAGAGCGATGTTTATAGCTTTGGTGTTGTTCTTTTGGAGATAATCACAAGTCAACCAGTGATAGGGAGAAATCAAGAAAAGATTCATATAAGTCAGTGGGTTAGCTCCTTGATTGCAAAAGGAGACATCAAGGCCATTGTTGACTCAAGGTTGGAAGGAGATTTTGATAGTAACTCAGTTTGGAAAGCAGCAGAAATAGCAATGGCTTGTGTGTCTTCAAATCCCAACAGAAGGCCAAGCATAAGTGTGATAGTGACTGAACTGAAGGAGTCTTTAGCAATGGAATTAGCTCGAACTAAATATAGTGGTGCTGATACAAAAGATTCAGTTAAACCGGTCACCATGAATCTGAATACCGAATTTATTCCCCAGGCCAGGTAAACGCTTGCCCAAGATGACTATAATCATATAGTAGTGTATGATTGAAGAAAGTTTGAAGATGGAGATGAGTAGGGTAGGTGGTTTTCCTTTTGCAATGCCAGAAGGAGATCAAGCAACACAAGTGAAAGTGATGCCGCACAAGTAGTGAACAAGCGCTTTAATTTGCATGTATGTTTTCCGAGTGATACTTGTTTGAATGTTAAACTTGTCCTCCATGTGACTGTGTTTAGGATTGGAGATTGAAATTGAGTGTGCAAATAAAAGAAAAATAAATAATGAGGAATGAATATCATTGTATAATTATGAGTAAATTACATTGACACCTATGAGATGAGATTGCACATAACCCCTTTTGTTTCATAATGTTTACAATAAACTTCCTTATAAGGATACACAATGTAATGTTTTTCAAACAATCAAAGGGGGATTAATATAATGTATAAGAGATAACAATGTAATGTTCATCAAATAATTAAGGAGAGTTAGTGTAGGAATAAAAAGAGAAGGGGTATCAAGCAAAATTTGATGAAACCACAAGGGGTATCAGTATAATTTACTCTATATATAATTATTGTTGGTGTTTTTTAGTTTGCGTTCATATTTGAATGAATGTAATATCATATTTTAAAATTATATATTTTCTATAACTTGACTTACACTAAATGCCTTTATAAAAGAAGCAGCTTCTTAAAAAAATTAATCAAGGGGAGTGTTATTTCATACACTTAAGAGGGTTTTGAAATTTTGGATTAAAAAAAAGGCAACAATTTATGTAATATCTATTTTCTATATAAAAATTGACCTCTTGAATCAAATATGGACCCACAAGTCTAAATGCACCAACTTCAAACCAACCAATTGGCAATCTACAACACCTTCCATATAAGACCTCAAATGATGTCATTTGAATACTAGATTGATAACTTTTATTATAAGCAAACTCCATTAAGAATAAGTACTGACCCCAACTTCCACAAGGGTCTAGCACACAAGCACGAAACATACCTTCCAAAGTTTGTATTGTCATTTCAAACTGACCATTTGTCTGTGGGTGAAAAGTAGTGCTCGTATTCAATCTAGTCCCTAAAGCCATTTGAAAAGATCTCCAAAATTGAGTTGTAAATTGGGTCTTCTATATGATATTATAGATAATGGCACACCATGTAAGGACATTATCTTCTCTATATAAAATTTAACATACTAAGCTATTGAATATGTAGTTTTCACAAGCAAGGAGTATGTTGACTTTGTTAGCCAATCCACAATTATCCAAATTGAGTCATAACCCTTTGAGTATGTAGTTTTCACAAGCAAGAAGTATGTTTACTTTGTTAGCCAGTCCACAATTATCCAAATACATTGAATACAAAAGGATTTAATTACAGAGTATTCTCAAAGATCATCTATCCCTAACTAAAGAAAATTTAGCAAAACATAAGGAGAAATAGAGTAAAAAAGGAGATGATGATAATGATGATGGATGAAGAATGATGATGGATGAAGGTAGTTCCATAGAATCTTCAAGATCCTATCCCAATAGTTGAATCTTTAATGGTGATGGAGTTTTTAGGAAAAAAATTTAAGAGAATGGAAGCTGGGAATGATCAAGTGATGACTCTCTACTCATTGGCCTTGCAATTGGCTTATATAATAACCAAGTAAAGGCCCAAGATCATCCAATGATAGAAAGAATGAATTTGATATTTTCTCGTCAATGTCGGATGTTAGGATTATGACAAGTGTATCAATCATACAAGTAATAAAGTAATTATATGCGTTATCATATCCATAAAGATTTTGGTTTAACACCAATGCAATCAAGTAATTACTAGCGACTTTAAGAATTAAAGAAAGAACTAGAGATTTTTGACTTTTATTTGGATTAATAAAAATAAAGAACAAAGAAGGAAATTTGAAGATGTTTAGAAAATTTATGAATAAAAACGGTTAGGTTTTGGAATCCCCTTGATTGTCCCTAAAGTAATCTCTTTCTTTCCCAAGCCTCTTCTTGTTAAGTAATTTACCTTTAATTTCTCTAACTTAGTTTTACCCTAATTCCTTAGGTGATAAACCCTTTAATCCCAATGATGAACCCTAATTTATTAGGCGAGAAAAATCAATCATAAACATTAAGAGAAGGAAATTCACACGAAGGCATATAATCTATCCCTATCCCTAGGCTCAAGAGTTATATGGTTATTGAATTGGAACGATCTAAACCTTAATTTTCCAATTGCAAGATTTAGATTACTAATCAATTTTTTAATGAGTGTTAATCATGAAAAAGCATTAAGCACGAATTCAACAACTAAATTAACAGAAACAAGAGAAGGATTTAAAAAAGAAACCAATTACAATTAAGCTCAAAAAAAGGTTCATCCTAACCTAACCCCAAAAGGGTTTAGAAACTCATAAAGAAACTAAACACACAAAGAAAGGGGAAAAAAAATAGAAAGAAAGCCATGAATCTTGAAAATCAAACCCCAATTCTTCAAGATCCAAAGCTGGAGATGAATTTTCAAGTTCTTTCTCACTTCCGATCCTTAGATGAGTCAAAGAATGATCCCAAATGTATAGTTCTAGCCTTTTTATAATGAGTTTGGGCTTTCTGGACCATAAAAACACGCTAGGCCCACAACAGACAATAGCTTGTGAAAGCTAAAAATATGTTGACACTAGGCACCCCTCCACTGGGCGCCAATGTTGACTTGCTTTCTCCTTGCGTTTTTATAGCTAAAATTGGCTTCCTGCACATCCTGATATTGGCAATTTTCTTTACTCAAGTTCCCTACATTGACAAACCTAAATAACCAAGTAAAACCATACAATTCTTAATAAAAAATCTCAAGAACACAAGTTACATGACATTCCATGTTATTGGGTTATTTTCTTATAAATTTTCTGTGAACTAAGCCAAAAATCATGTAAACTAACTCTATAAATCTACATAAACTGTAGATTTATCATTGGATGTTAGGGTCAATGTTTCTAACACCAAGCCACACAAAATTGACCTAATCTTGCATTACAACATCCAAGTAGTGTTTTCAAAATTGAGGTAAGGAGAAGCTTTAGAGGCATTAACATTAAAGTCAACATTGCTTCACTTGGAGCATTTTCAACACTAGACGCAATTGATGCTGTAATGGTCCTAATGTTATTCCCAGCATTATTTCTTCATTCCAACATGGGACACAATCTCAAAGATCAATTTGAACTTTCTTCATTCTTACATTGGGCGCTACTTTTAGCATCTTCAATGCTAAGGCCAAATTTTACAAGTTTTGCTCTTTTTTCTATAAAATCCAACAAAATTTCATTATAACCAATATTTACAAGAAATTGAGGTACAAAACAGCTTTTTTACAAATTCTTATATATTTTCCAAGGTTTCAATCTTTTTATGCCTTTTATCTTACATTTTCTCTAAAATTCATACACAAAAATTCATCAAATATGAATTTATCAAGGCTTAGGCCAATTCTAAATGAAATGTGATACACATACAACAATTTATACAACATTATTTTCTGTGTCTATCACTCTCTACCACATCATTTATTACAATTCAAACCTTTTTTATCTTTCTCTCTCTTTATTGTAAAATTTATTGTACAATTATCATTACTCATTCTAAATTGCCTATACTTTCTACGGGTTCACACTTATTCCATCCTTATACTCCATGTGACCTAAGAAAGCTACACTATCTAATTAAAACTCACATTTAGATAACCTCATATATAGTTTATGTTCTTTCAAGGTTTGTAATACTAACAACTCACATTTCTAGGGATATCTCACCCTCGAAATCCTACAACGACACCTCACCCTAAACAACCCAAAGCTCTAAGAATACCTTACCCTAGAATTTCTAAAGGGATACCTCACCCTTTCCACAAAGAAAGATAAACCCAAAACAAAGAATCACTCTTAAAAGTGAAAAGATCACAAATCGAAGCTCTAAGCGAGTCACTGTTGTATCAAGAAGGCTCAAGAAGTAATTATAATTATTTTATTGCTTCTAAAGAGGTGTTTCTAATGCCAAATTTGTAACCTAATTTTATTATATTTAGGGTAAGTGGGAAATTAAAAACAATGTATTTAGCCAAATTCAGCATGAGATAATTGATTGTCTCCCATGATAATCGATTATTGCTTCTTATAAAGTTGTTTTTTAGCACTTATAATTGATTATAACTTAAAAGTAATTGATCATATTAATTTATGCCGCCAATAATCGATTATTATGATGTGATAATCGATGTTTGCCAGGTTTGAAATTCTAGAATTAGTTTGAATCAAGATAGTTGTGTGCTAGCACTATATAATCAATTATTTGACTTATAAATGTAGTTTTCAAGTAATTTAGTCAATAATAGGCTTTGAAAACTCTTTTTATTTATTTTGGAAAACATTGTTTTAATATTTGGGTTTTTCAAAAAGTCTTGAGCCAATTTGAAACAATTGAGAAGCCTTTCATCCTCAGCAAGGATCAGGATCAACCCATTGTTTAGTCTTTATCAAAATTCTTCTACCTCTTTCATTTTGAAGTTGTGTTCTTCATAAAGAAAGTAGATTTGAGTTCAAGTTTTTCACTTAGTTTTTTCCTCTTGTTTCTTTTTAGTTGATTTTAGGAAGTAGTTTGTATGTGTACAAGAAGGCTCTAACTCTTCATCCACCTTTGTTGTAATTCACTTCTCCACCAATAAATTCTTCCCTCACACACACACACACTCACATTGAGGATACAAGTTCACATATATGACAAATTTTACTTCACATGAAGCTTCAGCCATATTTGATGTCTTTTTTGTTCTTATATATGTCTAAGTAATAAGGAGTACCTATCTGGTTGAAGCTCTATGAATCAATTTTAATGATCCAAGAAAGAAAAGAAACCACACTAGTAGTCACGGTTGAACTTACAAAGGTTAAGATCAATAATAACATGTGGTGCTTGTGTGACATTTGTCCTATACTCAAAAATGCGAACTGGTTTTTTTTTTTTTTTCAAATACATCATGAGCAATACATACATAAATATTTAAAAGTAGAATTACAAACTTCCTAAAATTAGTCATATATAATAACTATAAAATTTTACTTGAAAGGGAGTAAAGTAGTAGAAAGTTGCACTAGGAAAATAATGTGGAAAGGTCCCGCCATGCTTCTGCTGTGTCACATTGATCTCGATTGCTACGACAAGATCCTTTACATGTCTTTCTCTCCTTGCAACTATTTTTTGGGCTTCCAACAATTGCAGTTGTAGTTGTCTAGCTCGATCTTCATGAGGGATAACTTTGCGACCTAGTGACTCGCTTAGAGTTGCAAAGTTGATGCCAAAAACAATATAGAAGGGGTAGAGGATAACCCAAATGCAATATATGAAAGCAAAGATGCAAACTCGTCTCTATGGAAAACATTCTAGAAATAGAGTAGCAAGTTCAGGAGTTCGCACTTTGCTGACTTCAGCATGCAAAATCAACATTCGCCAGTAGTAGGTGTTCATAGGTGTGTGCTAGTACAACGAATCAACGATCATGAACAAATTATAGTAATTTGTCAAGAATACTAGTGCATAAATTGCCTTAAGCATGACCCAAGGTCATGACTCTCTGACTATATATGGGATGACATGCACTAGATGTAATGACTCATTGTCGTGGATTAATTTAATTTTAATTAAAACTCTTGTTAATTCATTTATGAAAATATGGGTAAATTTTTCACAAATCAACACTTGGCACCAAGGCGGACCTATTTCTGGAAAAAAAAAAAAAAAAGTAGCGTCAAGTGCCTATGCATCTTAAATTTTTGATTTTCAATGTAGAAGCTAGCCTAATGTGTTTTTATGGTCCAAAACCTAAATTTAGTATTTATTTGAAGGAATCATACTAATGAGGGCATTCTTTGACTCCTCTAAGGGCTATAAGTGAGGAAGAGCTTGGAGAATCATCTGCCACTATTGAAGCTTAAGGTAATTAGGAACAATTCTTAAAGATTCATGGCATTCTCTTCATTTTTATCTTATTTTTTCCTTCTTCTTTTTATCTCTATTAGTTAAGTTCCTTAGGGTTAGGCTAGGATGAACCTTGGTTTCAACCTTCTATAATTTATTTCTCTTTTGAATCTTATTTCTTTTTATGTGAATTAAGTTATTGAATTCATGCTTAATGCTTTTTTGTGATTGACCCTCATTAGAAAATTGATAGTAATATAAATCTTGCAATTGGAAATTTGGGGTTTAGATTATTCCAATTCAATAAACATATGATTCTTCAACCTAAGAGTAAGGATAAATTGTATGCATCTGTTTGAATTTCCTAAACCTAATGCTTGTACTAATTTTGTTCACCTAAAGAATAAGGGTTTATAATTAGGAATAAAGGATTCATTGCCCAAGGGATTGGGGATAAGTTAAACTAGAGAAATTGGATGTTAATATATCACATGATAAGAAGAGATTTAGAAGGAAAGAAATTACCTTAGAGGATAATCAAGGGGATTTTGAAACCTAACCATTTTTATTAACTAAATTTTTCATACTTGTTATTTATGTTTGTTTTTCTTTCTGATTTGATTAAAAATCTAAAATCAATTCATTCTTAATTCTCAAATCAAAATAATAATTGGTTTATTGTAACGTATTAAACCACAATCCTTGTGGATATGATACTTTTTTCATTACTCTATTACTTGTATGACTGGTACACTTGTCGTGCTCTTCATAAGAAGGGCAAAATGTTGATGTGGAATTAATTATGCGTTGATAATGTATGTAAGGGCTTGATCATGCATTCATGAGCATGAGTCTGCATTCTGATTTAAGCACACGTTTTGTTTGAGACAAGCATTGGGAATGTGGAAGTACAAATTGTATCCTTGAACATATACAAATGCATGAATCTACATGACATCAGGGTCCTTGCAAACCCCTGTGTCACGGTGGCAATCACCTACATACGTATATCCAAATAAAACCACAATTGCTCCATGATCAATACTAATGTCACTGAATGGTTTTAGCACATGTCACTTTTGACCTACGGGTTGGTGTGATTTATACAATGTTAAGGGACACGACTAACTAGATGCTCAATGTTTAGGATCTTCATGGAGTCGAGTCGTTGCATGCATTTGTTGTTAACTTGTTGCATCATTTTTGTGTGCAACTGATTTTGTTTCATTTTTATGATGTGACATATTATTTTGTGATGGTTGATAATTATTTGGCTATTATTCTTATTGATATGTTGTTTGTTAAAGTACGTCATCGCATTCTTACTTCTATACTTTTATTTTCTTAAGCTTATATTTGTGTGTATCTGTGTTTGCCACATGATTGTGGATTCACCTTCGCAGAGAAAGTGAAGAAGGCTCGACAGCTTATGGGGACCCTTCTGCTGCATCACAGTACTAGATTTCTAAGGTAGTAGCTATAGCTAGTATATAGGAACTATTTTTGTTGTAGTAGGATTATTCCCCTCCCCTTTATTTTCGAATAATTAACCACGACATGTAAGGTTATGTTTTGAGATACCTTATCTTTTTTATTTGGTTTAATGATCCTATGCTTACGGAGGTAGTTTCATATGACACAGTATATTTATCTTCATTTTATTCTACATATGAGATTATTTCAGTTAGATTTTGTTGTAGTTAACTATTTGAATTAATTCGAATTATTGGTGTATGGCATTTTGTTTCCACTTTGCGAAATGTCTACCCACATTTTTTTATAATCAAATTAATTAACGTCTTACTTAAAATTTAATGTTCCACGATTTTTGTTAGTTAGACTTATGTATCGTCAACAGGACATTACAAAAGGAGAATTAAAACTCTAATAGATCAAGAAAGAAAACAAAAAGAGTAACTTACAAAAAGCAATGGAGTCTTTAAGAGTCTTGGACTTTTTTTCTCTAATATGAGCTATTCAATCCACATATAAAAAGATGGAAAAAAGAAAAATGACCTTTCTTTTCTCTCTACTTTTGTAGTCGTTGTCTAGGGTTCTTGCTCTCTATAGGAGCCCTACATGTTTGCGGATGATTAGGGTGACATTTCATTATTTCTTGTTATTTTTGGTTCTTCCATATCTAGCTAAATCCCTCTTTGTTGGGATTAGGTAAATTTCTATGTAACCTAAGCATATCTAAATTGAGATTTTTAATGAAAACTTGACTTTCTTCCTTTTATATTTGTATTCTTTTTACTTAATGCTTCTTAAGACTTGATCACCCTTACAAAGAATTTTGATCTATTTAGTGAATGAGAATTTACTATATATCAAATACAAACATATTGATCCTTTAGACTGAGAATAGTCGTCGAATGCTCACTATCATTAGAGATTTTTAATCTTAACGCTTATTCTTTTTTATAATTTAAACTGAGATTTAGGATTGTTAATTAGAAGTAAAGGTTTAATTGTCTAATGAAGTAGGATTTAAATAAATTAAAAAATTCGGTAGACAAAGAAAAATTAAATTGAATTAAAACCTATATTAGAAATTCTAGGTGAAATAGAATGAAACCTAATCTCAATGCTTTCTCATTTGTTTCAACTTAATTCTATTTGTGTTCTTGAGTTCTAGTGTGCTAAAATAGGAAACCTTTATTTTCTTTTAATTTTAATTTTAATTCTTGTTTTCTCCAAATTAATGTATTTAAATTAATCATATGTGGTTCTTATTAGGATTGTATTTGTGAAAAATTGCGAATTGACCTTGGATCCCTGATACTTAGTTCTCACTGTTTAAAATTTTTATTACTTACAACGATTCAATATAGTTGCTGATCGAGGTCCCATCAAGTATATATATGACATAAAATAATTAAAATTTTGTTACAATATCTTTGAGTAAAAAATTAAATTTTAAAGAATTAATTTGTCAATAAACTATTTAAGGATTTAATATAGTGACGAAAGATGAATTAGATTTTTAATAAACTAATTTGTTGACTTTTGAAAGATTAATACGATGAGACATTAATATTAGTGTTTACTTTTCTATCTTTGACATATATTTGGGATTAACATCCTTAGGACTTAGTAAGCAGCGAATAAGACGAGGACAATTATATATTCCTAATTTGTAATGAATGTGATAGCTCTGATTTGGATTGTTTTAAATTTCATCCTTACACAGAAAATATGATCTTAATCGGCTTTCTTATGTGTGTGTGTGTGTTCCTATCTACTTGTATATATTATAAATTAGAATTTTTAACATAAAAGAATATTTAAATTAAGATTTTTAATGAAACTTTGACTTCTTTTATATTTATATTCTTTTTATTTAATGTTTCTTAAGACCTAATCACTCTTACAAAAAAAATTAATTTATTTAGTGAATAAAAATTCAGTATATAGATGTGCTATGAGATACAAATCTAGTAATCCTTTAGAGTAGGAATAGTTATTGGATGCTCACTATCATCAGAGATTTTTAATCTTAATGCATATTCCTTTTTAATTTCACATAAGAAATTAGGTTTCTTAATTAAGAATAAAGGTTTAATTGCCTGAAGAATTAGGATTTAAACAAATTAGAAAATCCGGTAGACAAAGAAAAACTAAATTAAATTAAAACCTATATTAAGAATTTTATTAGGTGAAATAGAATGAAACCTAATTTTAATGTTTTCTCATCTAGTTCAACTTAAATCTATTGTGTTCTTGAGTTCTTGCGTGCTAAAATAGGAAACCTTTATTTTTTTAATTTTAATTAATTCTTGTTTTCTCCAAACCAATTTATTTAAATTCATCACATGTGGTTTATATTAGGATTGTATTTGTGAACTTGTGAATTGACCTTGGAGCCTTAGTACTTAGTTCTCATTGTTTAAAATTTTTATTACTTACAGCAAATCGATATACTTGTCGAGGTCCCATGAAGTATATATATGACATAAAAGAATTAAAATTTTGTTACAATCTTTGAGTAATAAATTATTTTTTTATAAAATTAATTTGTGGTTTATTAATTCCTCATTTGGTCCCTATACATGCACAAGTTTCACATTTTAGTCCCTACACCTAAAAGCTACTCATTTTAGTTCCTATAAGTTTTAGTTTCTATATGAACACTTTCAGTTACGTTTTAATCTCTGCTATCAAATACCATTTAACTTTGTTAATCTGCGATGATGTGGTGCTGACATGGAGTTGACGTGGTGCTGATGTGGCGTTGACGTGTTTGCGCTTTACGTTTTAATTCATATACTTGCACAATTTTTACATTTTGGTCTCTATATGTGCATAATCTTTACATTTTAGTCTCTATACAAGCTAATTTTTTTATGTTTTAGTCCCTATCAACACCTCTCTTCTTCCTCCTCTTTCATCCTCTCTCTCCTCTTTGTTTCCTTCTTTTCTTTTTCCTTATCAACACCCACTTTCTCCTTTTATTTTGTGAGTTCTACTTCTTTTAAATGCTTTTGCATCAACTAAATTGCATTGACCCTTAAATTAGAGAGTCTCGAGGTTGCAGAGTTCAGACCTACTTTTTGGATAAGATAAGGTAGCCTACGAATAGCAATTTGTGTGGACACTCCTTACAGTGACAGTGACTTGCTGCATCATTTTAATCTTGCTACATAAAATAGTTGCAGATATACGATGTTGAAGGACCAAATGTTTGGATGCATCAAACCATTAATGCATTGTTTTAATCTTGTTGCATCAAATGCTTGGGTATCCGCGCCACTACTATTTGAGCAATATTTTTATGTTTTAGTCATTATCTATTGCCATGTTAATTGTTATCTCTAAGTTCTTTAATACTACCACAAAATCAAAACTGGCAATGTAAAACCACCAAAATTTCTCTAATAGTTGTTAAACCAACCAACCCTGTCCTCTTTTCTTCCTACTTCTTCTTCCTTTCTCCTATTCTTTCTCTCTCCATAGAAACCAACCAACCTATAACTACCCAAGTATTTCATTCATTGTTTCATGTCAATGAGCATGCATCTTCCTTCTGCTATATATGTGATATAGAAAACAAATTAAATGGCAACTTCCTTGTTTCCAAGCATTTGATGCAACAAGATTAAAATGATGTAGCAAGTCACCATCACTGCAAGGAGTGCCCACATAAATCACTACTTGTACGCTATCTCATCTTGCTCAAGAAGTGCATCTAAACTCTGCAACCTTGAGACTCTCCGATTTAGGGTTAATGAGAATTAGTTGATGCAAGAGGATTTAAAAGAAGTAGAGAGGGGAGATGACAAGAAGGAGAAGGAAGAAGAGAGGGAAGAGGTGTTGATGGGGACTAAAGCATAAAAGAATGGCCCGTATAAAGACTAAAACATAAAGATTGTGCAAGTATAGAGACCAAAACGTAAGGTACAAACACGTCAATACCACATCATTGCACGGTTACTGGCGTTAAATGATATTTGACAATAGGGACCAAAACATAACTGAATGTGCTTGTATAGAAACTAAAACTAGTAATTTTTAAGTGTAAGAACTAAACATAAATATTACATAAGTATAGGAACCAAAGAAAGAATTAAACATTAATTTGTCAATAAACTCTTTAAGGAATTAATTTAGTGACGAAAGATGAATTAGATTTTTAATAAACTAATTTGTTGACTTTTGAAAGATTAATACGATGAGACGTTGATACTAGTATATAACTTTTCTATCTTTGACATATATTTGGGATTAACAATCTAAGGACTTAGTAAGCAGCGAATATAACGAGGACAATTATATATTCCTAATTTGTAATGAATGTGATAGCTCTAATTTGGATATTGTTTTAAATTTCATCCTTACACAGAATATGATCTTAATCGGTTTTCCTTTATATATAATAATATATATTCATATCTACTCATATATTATATATTAAAACTCTTAACATGAAAAAGTAAAGTTCTCACTGACCTTCCCATTCTATCAATTAAAGATTCTCAATACTTTTTTGCTCCTCTTCATGAGATGTTCATTTCATACATTACCCTTGCAAACTACTAAAAAAATATCTCTCTATCATCTCAAACTATCATTCTTTTCTTAACCACTTATCTATTTCAATTTAAAAATAACCTTATAACACAATCTAAATTATTTATTATAAATTTAAAATATAATTTATATTTTTAAAAATAATTATTTATTATTAATTTTAATAATATTATAATTTAAAATTTTAAAAATATTTACTTATGATAAATTACAATTATAATTATATACAAATAAATATTTATTCTATGCAATATACAAACTAAAATACTAATTAAAATAAAAGCTAATTGTTATAATCCCATGAAATTTTCCACTGCACTGCACTATCTCTTAAGAACTAGGAATTAGAAAGTGCATGATCTATATTTTAGGCTTAAATATGTTTCCGATCTGTATAAAATGAGCAAGTTTTGATTTTAGTCCTCGTAAAAAAATTGGTTTTTCATCCCTCTAAATACATTAAATCATTGTTTTTTGTCCTTATAACATGTTTCATGTTTTTTTAAAGCATATTTATCTTCATCCTTTAAAAAAAATGATTTTTTCTTCAACTTTACATGACTACATATTCTTGTGCCATATATATAAACTAGTGTGTGTACTCATGCGTCGCACAGCGATATACATGCTTTGATGTGTGTAAAAAAAAATTATAATTATAGTTATAAATTAAACTATAAGTAAATTGCAAACAATGAGAATTAATATATTTTGAAAATATTGTTTGAATTTTTTTTTAAAAATTTGTCTTCTTAGTAGTGAAAGTAGTGAGATAGGACTTTGTATTAAGTTCTCTGATTGTTTTTCAATTGGTGCATATTTTATTAAGGACAACTTTTTTATGTATCTAAAGTTATTTAAATAATTAAAGAGTTTAATTACTATGCACTGTTAGAGTAAAAACTTTTACACTGTCAACCAATTGAAAATCAGTTTTAGTGTAACTTTTAGGATAGTTATTATCAAAGTCAACAAACTTACCATACATGGTGGGTTATGATTGGATGACGGTGTAAAATTGCTTTACACTGTCGTCAGTGCATAGCCTATTTTCTCATAATTAAATTAAAGTTGTGTGGAAACTTTATCATTCTTGCACAATTATAATTAATAAAATTAGCACATGTTTAGAACAATATAATTAGACAAAAAAATTGTGGTCTTTGTCTCCAAATACTAAAATATTGTTTTAAACCCAAAATACTGAAATATTGGTCTAGTGTGTTTACTCGTGCAACACATAGGAATATGAAAATTGATAATGTAATGATAGTTATATTACACTACGTTACATAGGCTTTGTTATATGTTATAATATTTATTTGTTTATCTTATATGTATAATTAATGCTTAGAAAAAAAACCCCAAGATGATTAAGAAATGAAAAATGAAGAACATCTTTGGGTCTCAATTTCTTCGCCCTTACAAACCTGTACCAGCTAGCAGTAATATAGTGTTCGTTGTCTCTTTTATTGTCACCTTAAGGATGCATTCATACATTTGCCCTTCATCATCTTCTAGAATTTTTTATTTATTATAAACATTATTTATCTTTCAATTTTTATTTTAATTTTTAATTTTTAGTTATTTTTTGACTTTGTTTTTTAATTCTGTCATATTTTTAATTATTTTCTAATTTTTTTTATATTATATATATATATATATATATATATATATATATATATATATATATATTCAAGTTCCTAAGTGAAGCTTGCCAAAAATGAAAAGATTATAAATCTTTTAAATTGTAATTTTTTTACATTTTAATTTAATCGCAGTAAATATGTAATTGTGCAAGGTTAATGCAGTAGTTGTCTCTCGCTTAAGCACTGTATTTATTGGAATTGTTTTGAATATGAATTTTTTTACTTCTCTATGCACCTTTCCAATTTACATTTTATTTATTTTTGCAACAATTTCCAATACTTTCTCTCTTCATACTTTTTCTATCTTTTAATCTGTCATTTCTCTCTTCACGCATTCTTCATTTTTGTTCTTTATTTCTTCACATGCTTTTCATTTTTCTTCTTTATGACTTCATACTCTTTCTCTTTAGACTCTTCACACATCTCCAATACTTTCTTCTTTCTTGATTTCTTTCTATATTTATTTTTATTTTCTTTCACAATTTGATATAAGATTTTCATCACTACTGTATGACATACTTAATGTTTAGCCATGTTAATTGAATTATATTATATTTTCATGAAAAAAATTCTATCCAATTATGTTGACTCATGCGTCGCACATTTACTTGCCTTTGTTGTGAACATATAAGATGTGTTTATAAGTATTGTCATAAAAAATTTTGAGGGATTAATTTGTTAAAAAATATAGAAAGAACTAATTTTTAAAAAAATATAAAATAATAATAATAATAATAATATTTATTAAAGTGTAAAAACAACTTAAATACTTAATGGAAAAGCTTCTTGTCCAAATTTGTAACATACTACCAAATTCTACAATAAATCATGCATCAAGCCTGCGTTTACATAAATTTTTCTACTTGATTTCATAAAAATATGTTCATCCCCATGAGTTTTATTTTATATATAATATAATTTCTATATTTATACATTAATTAAT
Source organism: Spatholobus suberectus (assembly GCA_004329165.1). Lineage (NCBI taxonomy): Eukaryota > Viridiplantae > Streptophyta > Magnoliopsida > Fabales > Fabaceae > Spatholobus > Spatholobus suberectus. Next base: position 4,654,479 of record CM014736.1, read on the forward strand.
TTACATAAAATATCAACATATAAGAAAAATTTTAATTCGATCCATGTAAAAAAAAAAATCAATAGTTTACATCAGTGAGAAGATAAAGAATAAGAAATTAATAATGATTTGCATAATTGCGATGTACATGAGATATAAATATTTATTGATATAAATATTTACTAATAGTTGAAAGGCTTAATTGCACTTTTAGTCCTCAAGTATTGTAATTGTGCTATTTTGGTCTCCCCAAGTTCTAATTGCACAAATTAGGTCCCTTAAGTATCGCAATAGTGCAATTTTTGTCCCTCAAATTTCAATTGCACAAATTAGATTCCTCAAGTATTGCAATTGTGTGATTTTAATCCCTCTATCAGTTTTTCGTTAAATATTTAACATGACAAATAATGTGGGCTTGATGGATGATGTGACGATTGACATGATGATAGATAACATGGCAAATGATGTGGCTCTAATGCATCATATTGTGATATTTGAGGGACTCAATTTGCGCAATTGTGATATTTGGGGAACTCAAAACTGATAAAGGGAACAAAATTGCACAATTGTGATATTTGGGAACTTAATTTGCACTATTGATACTTAGGAAACCAAAATCACACAATTGCAATACTTGGGAACCTAATTTGCGCAATTGATACTTGAAGGACCAAAATCGCACAATTGTGATACTTGAGAGACTAAAAGTGTGATTAAGCATAGTTGAAATTAACTACATTAATTTGAAAGGCTAAACTCTATTGGAAAATAATAAGAATAAAAATTAAAATTAAAATATAATTTATTAAAAGTTTTATTTAGTAGTTTACATTATTATATTAAATATTAGTAACTACATATCTATAATATGATGGCAAGTGAAACATAATATTTTATATATTTATTCCTTTTTTATTTATATTTACTTCTATGACTTAAAAAATAATGTAATTTTAAGTAAAATTACTTTTTAAAAAACTAATTATTATATTAAATATTAGTTACATATCTATAATATAATGGCAAGTGAAACATAATATTTTATACATTTATTCCTTTTATATTATAGATTTATTTCTATGACTTAAAAAATAATATAATTTTGTGTAAAAATACTTTTTAAAAAATTTAATACTTTCAAATTAATAAATTTTGTCATTAAGTTGTTTAAATGTGTTTTTAGAAATCCTTTTAATTCATATTTTTTGGTTCCAATCTCTATTCAAAACTATTTAATTTTGGATTTATAATTACTTAATGGCATTGATTGTAAAATTCTAGTAATTATAATTAAAGCAATTATAATAACTACAGTTACAATAATTATAGTTATTTCACAATTCACGGAAATGCTGAAATTTTACAACAATAATAAAGCTGAAAAAATGATGGGCGCAAAAGCAATATTGGAATTGGGTTTTAAATACTAAGTTGATCCTGTCTGATTCATAGACTGGTTTGATGCTTTGATACTGCTCAATCATATGACTAAGGCTTGGAAGGTAGAGAACGGATAATGGTAATCTATGGTAAATATGTATTTTTCAATCTTTCGAAACCATAAGATTATCTTTTCTTACTCTGCAGCAAAAACTTTATGAGATGGATTTACAATAGCCATAAGTTGAAAGATTTGAATGCTTCTAAACCCACTTTAGAATATCATCTTTCTCCAAACTCTCATTTCCCTCTTGGATTCTTTCATTTCCCCCTCAATAGGGGTAGAAATAGGCTAGGCCGCCAACAGGGACCTATATGGCCTAGCCGGTTTTAGTAAATAAACTAGGCCTAGGCTTTTATAAAAGTCTATTTAGTTAAAAAGGTTAAGCTTTAAGCCATTTAAAAAGCTTTTTAGGCCTAACACCTATTTAAGTAAATATAAATAATAATTTTTGTTAGTATTATTATTATATGAAATTTGTTATAATGTATTTTACCTTTTTTTAAAATATTAAGCATGTTGACATGCATAAAGAGTCAAACCTGCAAGCTTATTGAAAGATAAATTTATGCCTTGTTTAGAGGTCTTATTACAAAATAGACTTTTAAATAAGTTATCATAAACATTAAAAATAAACTTATATCATATAAACATATTATAATTTTGACTCTTATAAAACATTTTTTTGCCTGTTTTTACCTTTGTCTCATGCTTTGAGTAGCAGTCATTTTAATATTTATAGATTATAATTTGTTTTACATAGAGTTTTTTCCCATTAGCCTATTAGCTCATGTATAGAGAAGTTAAATCTATATAAAAGCTTTTAATACGAAATAGACCTTTAAGTAAACTAACAGGCCAAGTCAAGTTTTCAAATAAGCCAGGCCAGGCCTAAAAATAAAGCCTATGACAGGTAATAGGCCAAACAAATTAGGCTTATTTAGGCAAAGCCTTGTTCAGCCTAGCTTATTTCCACCCTTACCCCTCTATGAACTTCAACACGAAGGACATAATCTACAAAACATAGAAACATTACAAAATAGGATTAAAATTTCGTAACTACTAAATTAGAAATTCACTACTACAAAATTAGAAATTCACTACTACTAAATTTGAAGGTAAACTCAACCCCAAACGACCACCTATTGATTGCTTAATACCTTTCCAACTGCCTGCAAGTTGATATTCTCCACAATAAATACATTAAATTCTCAATATCCAATTCTCCAATCCTTAATTCAATAATAAAAAGCCCTAATCTTAACCTATTAAATCTTAGCCCTTCCACCGCCCTTTATCAAAAGATAATAAGGCAATGTACAACAGAACAATTTGGATCTATGAAAAAATAAATCATAATAATAAGAAATCTACATGTTAGTTTAAGTTAGTTGATTATCTTCTTCCTAAAAATCAAAAGTTTACAAATCATTGTAGTCACTTCAAGGTAAGTCCTCAATTAAACATCGTCACTGTGCACAAAATTAGTTTCATAGCTAATTAACACTTGTTATTAGGATCAATGATGCAATCTCATACTGTTTGTAGTAAAATCTCATCTAACATTGCCTAAAAATTGCAATTCCCTTTTTAAGACTTCAATCATGCCAAAGTGACCTTAATTTTCATGATTTAGTGACAAAAATTAGTCACAGGGACTTCTTAGTATCCTTCTTGCACGATGAATGGTACCACCCTACTGTTCACACCCTATTTTCATCAATGTATAATTATTTATTGTTGGTATTTTTACTTTGCGTTTGTATTTGAATGAATGTAATTTCATATTTCAAAAATGTATATTGTTTGCAACTTCACTTTACACTGAATGTCTTTATAAAAGTAGTTGGTTCTTAAAAAAATTTAATCAAGAGATGAGTGTAATTTCATATACTTAAGAGGGTTTTGAAATTTTGGATTAAAAAAGGCAACAATTTATGTAATATCTATTTTTCTTTATAAAAATTAGCCTCTTGAATCAAATATGGACTCACAACTCTAAATTCACCAACTTCAAACCGATCAACTGGGCAATCTACAACGCCTTCCCATATAAGACCTCAAATGGTGTCATCTGAATACTAGATTGATCATTGTTACAGTTAAATATGTTTTTGGTCCTTAAACTTTTTTTGATTTTCACTTTTTGTCCCTAAACAAAAAATTGACCTGTCTTAGTCTCTATATTTTTCATCTGTTAACAATTTTAGTCCTTGCCGTTAAGTCCCACTGTTGAGTGATGACATGGCAGTCACATAAGTTGCCACGTCACCAACTAGTTTGTTGTCATGTCATCAACTAGTCTGACGTGGCTGCCTTGTCATCATTTTTGATAAATTATGTTTAGTTCCTAATCTTTTCACAAAATTTACTTTTAATCCCTCAACAAATTTTTAACCAGTTTTAATCCTTCATCTTTTTACAAAATTAACTTTTAGTCCCTCAACAATTTTTTGACTAGTCTTAGTCCCTCAACTATTGTTTGTCATTATTTGTAGTCCTTTCCATCAAGTATTACCGTTAAGCAATGATGTGGCAACCATGTTGGCAGTCACGTGACTCGTTATGTGGACTATTAGTTTGACAGAGTAATCACGTGATAAAATGTTGCTGGTTCAAGACATTTTTGAATAGTTTATAAGGCGTTACAAAATTTTTAGTGGTATAAAATTGCTAGAAAAGGTTTGAAAATTTGGAAAAAAAAATATAAAAGGAGATGCAGTAAGCAAAATCAATAACCTCCAATTCAAATTTGGGAAAAAAATAGAAAAGGAGATGTAGTAAGCAAAATTAACAACCCCGTCTCAACTTTGATAAAAAAAACCCGCTTTGATCAGGTTCGGGTTTTCTCCGACTTGTAAAGTCGGGTTCGGGTATGTGACTCCTCGCCCCGCCCTTGTTCCTATATATTTTTTTACAATCTTATATTACATATATATATATATATATATATATATATATTAGAGTTAAGTTTTTTCATACTTTTATTTTTTATAATTATTAAAAATATAAATAATTTTTTTTAATAGTTAAATAATTTAAATTATAATAATAATTAAACAACAAACTTATAATTAATACTAGCACCAACTACATACGTAAGATTCCTTATTATGTAATTAATTGCCAATCATTTCATTAATGGCAAGTTAATATAAAGCATTAAGAAAAGAGATAATCACTCAAGTTCATGAATAAATTGCATTGAATACAAAAGGATTTAATTATAGAGGATTCTCAAAGATCATCTATCCCTAACCAAAGAGAATATTTAGCAAAACATATACAAAAAAATAGAGTGAACGAGAAGATGATGATGATGGATGAAGGTAGCTTCATAGAATCTTTAAGATCTTATCCCAAGGGTTGAATCTTTAATGGTGGTGGAGTTTTTATTTTTTTATTTTTTTAAGAATGGAAGTTGTGAATGATCAAGTGACGACTCTCTACTCATGGGTCTTGCAATTGACTTATACAATACCTAGTAAAGGCCTAAGATCGTCCAATGATAGAAACAATGCTTTTGATATTTTCTTGACAACATTGGATGCTGCGGTCAATGTTTCCAACATTAAAGTCATCTTGCTTTAGAGGCATCAACATTAAAGTCAGTATTGCTTCACTCAGAGCATTTTCAACACTAGATGTAAGTGTTGCTATGGTGGTCCTGACATTATTCCCAATGTCATTTCTTCATTACAACGTGGGACACAAGATGACAAGACTCTTAGAGATTAATTTGAGCTTTATTCATTCTCACTTTGGGTGTTGTTTTAGCATCTTCAACGCTGAGGCCAAATATTGCAAGTTTTACTCTTTTTTTTCTATAAAATCCAACAAAATTTTGATTAGAACCAATATTTACAAGAAATTAAGGTACAAAACAAAAATTTTACAAATTCCTATCTAAGGGTGTTCAAAATAGGTAAACTAAACTGGACTACGTGAAAACTGAACCAAACTGGAAAAACAATTTGTCGAAACGAACCGAACTGGAAAACAATCCTGGCGAGCCAAACTGAACTATTTAGTGAACTGTTTTCTCAAAATAGAATTGAACTGTGCTTTGAATCGAACTGAACTATTTTTTGCATTGAGAATTTTACCCCTTTAAAATTTTGTTGTTTTTATAGTTTGGTTCAATTAAGTTTAGTTCTCAAATAGTTCTATTTGGTTCTTAAATAGTTCAGTTTGTTTTTTTATAAAAAAAATTCAGTTCAATTTTTTATAAAATGATTCAGTTTTTATAGTTTAGTTTGGTCCGATCCTCTAACAATTTAATTTGGTTTGGTTTTTTCGAGCACCCCTATTCCTATATATTTTCCAAGGTTTCAATCTTTTTATGCCTTTTCTCTTATATTTTCTCTAAAATTTATGCACATAAATTCATCAAATATGAATTTATCAAGGCTTAGGCCAATTTTGAATTACCTCTACTTTTTGCAGGACCACACTTATTCCATCCATAGAAACCATGTGACCTAAGAAAGCTATATTATCTAACAAAAACTCATATTTAGAGAACTTCACATTTGGTTTATGTTCTCTCAAGGTTTGCAAACTAACAAAACTCACATTTTAGGGATATTTCACCCTAGAAATCCTACAACGAACCTCACCTTGAACAACCCAAAGCCCTAAGGATACCTTACCCTAGAATTTCTAAAGAGATACCTCACCCTTCTCATAGAGAAAGATAAAACCAAAACAAAGAATCACTTTTAAAAATGAAAGGATCACAAATTAAAGCTAAGGAATCACTGTTGTATCAAGGGAGGCTCAAGAAGGAATTTATAATTTGTTTATTGCTTCTAAAAAGGTGTTTCTAATGTCAAAATCATGTATTTGTAACCCAATTTTATTTAGGGTAAGTAGGCAATTAAAAAATAATGTATGTAGCCTAATTTAGCGTGAGATAATCGATTTTCTCCATGATAATCAATTATTGCTTTTTCATAAAGTAGTTTTTTGGCACTAATAATCGATTATAATTTAAAAGTAATTGATTACCTTAATTTATGACACTAATAATCTATTATTATGTTGTGATAATCGATTATTGCAAGCTTTGAAATTCTGGAATGAGTTTGAATCAAGATACTTGTGTTTTTTTTTGTGGGCAAAAAAAAATCTTAAGTCAAGTAGTTTTCAAGTAATTTAGTCAATAATAGGTTTTGAAAACTCTTTTAATTTATTTTGGAAAACATTATTTTAATATTTGGGTTTTTCAAAAAATCTTGCCAAACAATTGAGAAACCTTACACTTCATCCTCGGTAAGGATTAGGATCAACCTATTGTTTAGTCTTCATCAAAATTTTTCTACCTCTTCGTTTGAAGTTGTGTTCTTCAAAACTAAAGTAGATTTGAGTTCAGGTTTTTCACTTAGTTTTTTTTTCCTTTTGTTTCTTTTTAGTTGATTTTAGGAAGTAGTTTGCATGTGTAAAACACACGCGTGCGCGCTCGTGCACACACACACACACTGAGGATATAGGTAAAGTTCACATATATGACAAATTTTACTTCACATGAAGCTTCAACTATATTTGATGTCTTTTTTGTTCTTATAGATGTCTAAGTAATAAGGAGTAGCTATCTTGTTGAAGCTCTGCTAATCAATTTTAATGATCCAAGAAAGAGAAGAAACCACACCAATAATCATAGTCAAACATACAATTGAGGTCAACAATAACATGTGGTGCTTATGTGACATTTGTCTTATACTCGAAAATACGAAGTGATTTTTTTTTTCCAAATACATCATGAGCAATACATACATAAATATTTAAAAGCAAAATTACAAACTTCCTAAAATTAGTCATATCTAATAACGACAAAATTTTACTTGTAAGGGAGTAAAGTAGCAGAGAGTTGCAACAGGAAAATAACATGGAAAAGTCTCTTCAAGCTTCTGTTGTGTCACACTGATCACATTTGCTACCATAAGATCCTCTACGTTTCTTTATCTCCTCGCAACTTCTCCTAGGGCTTCTAGCAGTTGTAGTTGTTATTGTCTGGCTCGATCTTTATGTAGGATAACTTCACAGTTTCCCTTATCAACGATATCTACATGCTAGTGACCCGCTTATAGTTGCGAGGTTGATGCCAAAAACGATATTGAAAGGGGCGAATGATAACCCAAATGCAATGTATGAATGCAAAGATGCAAACTTAGCTTTGTGTAGAACATTCTAGAAATAGAGTAGCAAGATAAAGAGCCCTTACTTTGCCGACCTTGGCATGCAAATCAATATTCTCTAGTAATAGGTGTGCATAAGTACGTGTCAGTACATTAATCATGAATAAATGATAGTGGTCATCAATAATGTTTGTGCTTTAATCACCTTAACCACGAGCCTAGGTCGCAACTCTCCAGGTACATGTGGGATGACATGCATTAGACGTCCTCAAAGTCTCATTGAGCTCCATTACAAAATTTGCATCCCATTATAGGGTGTAACTACTCTAGGACCCTAGGTCCACTAGACTATGATTGTGTGATTATAGTTGATCTTATTAGAGTTGATATTAATTAAGTATTTCACTAGAGGATCTCAAGTTCCCTCAATACCAAATTTTCAATTTGCCAATAATAGGCTTCGATACAAATTCTCATAGCCAAGAGTAAAAATTCACATATGTCCTTGATATCAACTCTAATACAAAAGACTAATAACTGTGCACATGTTAGTATGAATAAATTCATCCAATAAAATCAATCATTTAGACAAGTCAATAATATCATAAATAATATACATCTACCTCATGAGGCTAAGTTAGTTTTATCTGTCATCAAGATTTTGTTGTATTGTCTTCATTCATTTTTTGTCATCAAGATTTTGTTACATTGTTCTCACCTATATTAAGTTTTATTCTCTTTAAAATTTTATGAAAAAGTTTACATTACTCTCAGAAGAATGGAGTGTAATGTAAACTTTTTCATAAAATTTTAGAAAGAATAATACTTAATAAAGGTGAGAACAATAAAACAAAATCTTGATGACAAAAAAAGAATGAAGACAATATATTATTATTATCATTATTATTATTATTATTTGTTATTCTATATATATAAATTAGAATAATTATCTTGTACGAGAGTGTTTTTAACTAATACTATTCAACGATAATGTTGTTAGTTGTCATTCTTCAATGAGAGCGTTTTTAGAAATATTTTTAACCTTTCATATCTTTTAATCTATCATTTTCAATATCTTTAGTTTTAAATTAAATTTTAATATTTTTTTAAAAGAAATTATCAATAATTAGAATGACATTATATCACAATATAAATTATAAATCATAAATTTAAAATATAATTTATATGTTCAAAAAAATTATTTATTATGAATTTTAATTATGATGTAATTTATATTATATATTCAGAAATAGTTATTTATTATAAATTTATGTTATATAAAATAAATATTTATTTTGTGCAATACACAGGTTAAAATACTAATTATATTTAAACTTTCTCCTTTACTTGGAGTGTTTTAAGTTTTATGAATTTACTATAGTTCAAAACATTAGTCCCAACTTGCTCCTAATCTATAGAAAAAAAAAAAAAATATGTTGAACCCACACATGACACACCACACCACACGGTTTGATTTAGGGGTGCTTGTGAATCAGTTTGAGTTGATTTTGAGCTAAAAAGTCATCAGATTCAAAGATTAAAATAACCCACGATTTAGTTCAGTTTGGATTGCTTTCTTAAAAAAATTCAATTCAATCCAATCCAATAAAATGTGATTTGGATTGGATTGGATAATTCGATTTTTCCCAACACATATGGCATTTTAATTTCTTATTACTCTTCAAATATTGAACATTATATTTAAAATAAGCATAAAAAAAAGTATGTCATTCAATCAATTAATTATCCTACAACATAGTTTCTTTTTTCTAAGAAGATAGGAACATGTATATTCAAAATAAAAGAAAAGGAAAACAAAGTATATATAATTTTGCTACATTTATTTGATACATGAAAAAAATAAAAAATATTGTAAAACACTAATAAATATAATAAAACATATAGAAATTATATGTAAAACAATTTGGACCGGTTCGGAATTGTGAGCATCAACCGAAAACCAATCCGAACCAATCGGTTATGCAACAATATCGTCCAAAAAAATTCAAAGAATTTCAATTTTCATTGATTTTTGATTTTGTTGGATGGTTTACAATTTTTTTTTGGATTGAATTGGATGTGAACACTCTTATATGTTTCTGAAAAATGACTACCAACTGCATTTCGGAATTTGCTACCAATTACATTTCCAAAATTGACTATCCTGGCAGTTGGACAACTTCATCTTCTCAGGAGAGTGATGCTTAGTCCAAGGTTTCAAATTGCGGTCCGCAACACGCAATGCGACCGCAATATTACCGTTGCGGTCGTGCCCGCAACCGCATCACACCGCAATTGCGAAGTGATTTGTAATCACAACGTAACGGCGCAACAAAAGGCAACAAAACGCCGTTATTCCCGTAACAGACATCGTCAACAACTAGCTCCGTTCCATTTACATTTTTTTTAAAGCAAAAAATTTTTGGACTTCAAACACTCATTCAGATCTGAAAAATGACTCACCTTTCCCTTTCACTCTTTCATTATCTCTTTCTCACGATCACAGAGTGTTCTTCTCTTCTCTGTTTCGATCTACCAACGAGGCACGTGGTTCTCATCTTCTCTGTCTCGATCTGCTTCGTTTCTTCATGCTTGCTCCATTTTCACTTGCCTTTTTGTTTATATGTTTCAAATCTGCATCTTCTTCCTGCGGAGCTTCTGGGACAGTGGACGGTGGACGGTGGTCTGATACAGTGACTTCGTAACTTCGTAAGTGTTTTCTGTGTGTGGATTGCAATTGCAAGTGTTCTGTTTTAATTATTGGGTTTTTTTTTAATTCTTAAACGTTAGATTTTAATAGTGGGCTGGGATTGATATTTGAATTAATTAATGAATTATTTAATAGGGGGCTGGGATTGCAATTGCAAGTGCTCTATTTTAATTATTGGGTTTTTTTTTAATTCTTAACCGTTAGATTTTAATAGTGGGCTGGGATTGATATTTGAATTAATTAATGAATTAATTAATAGTGGGCTGGGATTGTAAGTGCAAGTGCTTTGTTTTAATTATTGGGTTTTTTTTAATTCTTAACCGTTAGATTTTAATAGTGGGTTGGGATTGTTATTTGAATTAATTAACGAATTAATTAATAGTGGGCTGGGATTGCAATTGCAAGTGTTCTATTTTAATTATTGGGTTTTTTTTTAATTCTTAACCGTTAGATTTTAATAGTGGGCTGGGATTGATATCTGAATTAATTAATGAATTCTTTATCTAGTTTGTGGCTCTCGAAGGTGCAGCATTGTAGCTGTCCAATTTGAATATTGCATTTGAACGTGGCACTATTTGGAGTTTTGGAATTGGACCATTGAATTAAAATATTAGATGGTTTTTTTTTGTGTAAAATCTTGCAATATGGTGATAGCAACAGGTGATATAATAGTCTAATTAATAGAATGGTGAAGTAGTAGTCTAATTAATAGATTTTGTCTTAGCTTGCATTTTTGACTTTTGTCATTATTTGAACTTTGAATGTCCTTTTCAAAGCTTAGATATTAAGACTTAAGCTAATATTTCATTTCATTATAAGAAAAAGAATAAGCTGATATTTCATTTTATTATAAAAAAAATATGCTCATATTTCATTTATGTTAATTAAGCTAGTATTTATTTACATTATTTGTTAAAAATTAGCTACGTGTATTAGTATTTATTTTTTAAATATTGAATAGGTATTAAAAATTGAATAGCTACATAAAAGAATGAGCTAATATTTTATTATTTGTTAACTTATATTACAATTTTTAATTTTATTAAATTGATTGATATTCATTTTGTAAATATTGAACAGGTATTATAAATTGTACACAATGCTATAAGGAGAAAATTTTCCAACTGAAAGGTTAGAAGGTGCTCCAAGTGATGATATTGGATGGCATTTTGGAACACCTGTAGCTGGAAATCGAAACAACATTCAATGTAAACTTTGTGGGAAAGTAGTTAAGGGTGGCATCACTCGATTAAAGCAACATTTAGCACATATGAAAGGACAAGTCACTGGTTGTGCTAGAGTTAACACAATGGTAAGGGAAAATATGATGAAACTTCTTATAGATGGGAAAGCCAAAAAAATTGACTCTAAAAAAAGAAAAGAAGATTTTGAGGTACACTTAAGAAGAGATGATGAAGAAGATGTAGATCAACTTCTTGATGAGCAAATGAGGCGTGCTACACACGAAAGCCTTAGATCACATCATGAATGGGAAGATAGGCAGAGATTCAGATTTCAAACAAGGGGTTTTGCAAACGTATATGAACAAGGTGGAAGCTCTCATGCAAGTGTTAGTGGAGTTGAAAAGCCAAAAGATATTTCTTTTGCTCTTAGGTCTGCAAATGTTGATCTTGTAAGGAGTAGAAGCATGAAGCAGCCAAAAGTTAGCAAGGGGTTAATGAAAACATTAAGGAAGAAGCTTGGAGAAGCTGTGAGCAAATTTATAATTTATGAGCGTTTGCCTATGAATTTATCTAACTCTCCTTGGTTGCATAATTTGATTGTTGCAACTGCTGAGGTAGGCCCAGGAATTAAGTTTCCTACTCCCTATGAAATTTCAAATGTATATTTGGAGGTTGAATATAAAAATATGCATGAATGGTTGAATAAGTTAAAAAATACCTGGAAGGAAAATGGAGTGACAATAATGTGTGATGGTTGGACAGATAGTTTAAATCACACCCATATTATGAATTTTCTGGTGTATTGTAGTAAAGGGACTATTTTCTTAAAATCTATTGATGCCTCCAGTGTTAATAGTAGAAACACTAATTATTACTTCCAGTTACTAGATAAAGTTGTTGAAGAAGTAGGAGAAGAATATGTAGTTCAAATGGTTACAGACAATGAAGCAGCATTGAAAGCAGCTGGTCAAAAACTTATGGAAAAGAGGCCACATTTGTATTAGTCTGCATGTGCAGCTCATTGTTTAGATCTTTGCTTAGAGGATATAGGGAAAAAGAAAAATGTGCAGAAGTTATTAGATGAAGCAAAGATAGTCACAACTTTTATCTACAACCATGTATGGGTGGTAAATCTCATGAAAAAATATACTGGAGGTAGAAAAATTGTTCGTCCCGCTGTTACTCGATTTGCAACACAATTCTTGCAACTTCAAGCAATTGTACAGCAAAAACAATGTTTGAGAAGCATGTTTAACTCTGAAGAATTTAGAAGATCTAAATTTGGTAGAGATAAAAATGGACTAGCATTTGAAGCACAAAAAATTGTTGTAGATAGTGAGTTCTGGAGTAAAGCTACTAATATACTAAAAGTATTTGAGCCTATAGTGAAAGTGTTGAGATTAGTTGATGGTGATAAGAAACCAACAATGGGTTTTATATATGACACCATTGATCGAGCTAAGCAAGCAATTTAGCAAAATTCTCACTATCATTCTAGATACAATGAGATTATTGATAAGCGTTGGAGATTTATGCATTCTAATCTTCATTCTACTGGTATGTGTATAATTTATAAATTTATTTTTCATGAAATTTTATATTCATAATTTCATTCATGATAATTAATTATCTTTTTAGGTTATTTTCTCAACCCACAATTTCAATATGGAGTTGAACATGGATGTGATGTATATAAAGAAACGTTTGAAGGAACTAGCAGGGTCATCACTAAGTTGAAAAGAAATATAGATGACCAAATAAGAGCTTTGAATCAGGTTAGTAATGAATATTTCTATCTTAATCTTATAGAATATAATTTGTTAATATATATTTATGTATTGACATATTATGTTATGTTATATAGCTTATGCTTTTTAAAGATATGAGTGAGTCATTTGGTACACCTCAAGCTCAAAGAGCTTGGTCCAGAATGAATCCAAGTAAATACTATTTTTTTAATAAATCAAGTTTAACTTTATTTTTTTTACCATAAAACCAATAATTTGTTTAGTTTTTGCTATTCATTGAAAACAGCTGAATGGTGGTCGATATTTGGTTTATGTGCTCCTGAACTTCAACGTGTGGCTATAAAAGTTCTTAGCCAAACTACTTTAGCCACCAATTGTGAGAGAAATTGGAGCACATTTAGCTATATCCACACAACGACAAGGAATAGACTTAAATATAAAAAGTTACAAAAACTTGTCTTCACATTTTATAATATGAAGTTGAAAATGAGACATGAAATGAGAAGAAGTCAAGAAGAAATTGAAGCAAGTTTCAATCCAATTAATCTTGACTATATATTTGAAGAAGGTGATCCATTGTCTCCATGGATTGAAGAAAGGGAAAATCCATTATTAGATGGAATGCAAAATTCAGAATGGTTGCCTAGAATTGATATAGATGATGAAGATGTGGAAGTTGGAGATGATAATGTAGATTCTAATGAAAATAGTGGTGGTTTAAGTCCACCAAGTAATAATAGTGGTGATGGAGGCCATAATGTAGAAGTTGAAGAAGGTGACGACGATGATGATGAACAATTGCAAAATGATCCATATCAGGAGATGACATATAATAGGCATGATATGAACTTGGTGGTTGACATGACTACTCATAGATTAAGTATGGTTCCTTCTAATAGTTCATTAGGTGATAGTAGAAGTGGTGGGTCACATTCTAAGAGAGGAAAAAAGAAACAAAATGCTCCAGTTGAAGATTCTTGCTCTTCTAATTTTGCACAAAGTTTTAGTGACTTTAGTATTGATGATTCTTCTCAAAGTGGTCAACATTATCTACCTTTTTATCAATATCCTCATTTCAATACATATCATCAATATGCAAGTGACCAAGCTCCTTCATACCACCAATCCACAATGAACTATCAAGATCCTTATTATCAACAACCAAGTGGTGGATATTTTGATTATTTCTTTGGATAAAGAGCTTTACAAGATGATAGTCAAAGTGAAAATATAGGCTATGATCTTCCACGCCATTCTACCATGTGGTAGCCAGTATCATGTAAGTTCTAGTTCTACTACATATCTTTGATTTGTTATTATGAATTTAGTAATTTACTCAACTATTTTACAACTTTGAAAGTTATACTTATTTCATTATTTGCAAAGAAAAATATTAACACTCTTAAAGTTTTATGATATTAATTGTGAGTTTATCCTGTCTTGTTTTGCAGTGAAATCATGTCAATCTCTAAATGGTGACAATGTGATGTGACAGTGCTTTCTAGATAATGACAACTAAAATTGCGTTTGCTTGTATTCTAAATTTATTTGTGATATGTTAAAATTTATATATTTTTAAGTTTCTGTTTCATTTGTTAATATCATATTCATATAAGCCTAAACAATGGATTTTAAAATGTTTAGTTACAATAGTACTATTTTTACTATAATTAAATTAAAATAATTTATAAACATGATGCAAAAGTAAAAAAAAAAAAAGAATAAAAATTTAAACAACACCATAAATAAAAGATATATAAAGAATTATTATATTTATAGATTTTTTTTTTACATTTTGTGCAAACATAAAATTATTTCACGCCGCAGCAGCCGCAATGCGCGTCACGATGACTGCAATAGCCGCAATCGCAGTAACCACAATCACAACCGCATCCGCGACCACAACCGCAATTTAAAACTTGGGCTTAGTCCATCCATTCTAATGCTACACAAAATTCAGAACTCCATAAACATCTTCCCTTTCTGGCCCAGTACATACCCACCTCTCATTCTAACCCCTCAATTCTTTATCCAATGAAAGAAAAAAAAAATCTCAATGCTCTCTCAGTCCTTGACCAACGAGCAACAGGGAGGAGAAATTTTTTCCAAATTTCACAATACATTCACCCTCACTTCGTGATTTTTCCGGCAACCAAACAATTAATTATTTTAGATCAAATTTACCAAAATACCACAGAAAGATTCTAGCACCAATTAAACAGAGTTCAAGTTATCACATAAACATATTAATGCGCCATAACAGAGTTGGAAAAAATAGAGAAAAACAAAACAAAACAAAACAGAGAATCATAATCAATCACAAATTAATTTTTGCCACATTAATGCTTAACTTCCTCCCCACCTTGAAATTTCCAGAAACGCCTATTGCACCATGAGTAGGACCCGCTGCACCTTCTTGCTCGCAGCCCGGTGTCACCACGCAATAGTGCAGAAGGAAAGGGGTTAAAGAATTTGTTGGTATGGAGGGAAGGAATGAAGATGGTTTGCAGAGATTTCAGACGAGGTTGAAAGAGAAGGGGGAAATATTTTTCATGCAATGTGAGAAAGTAAGAAATTGTTTGGTATTCCTTTTTCCTTAGTGTGAAGACGAAGCCACACAATGGAGAGGAGATGTTCTCCGCCCAACTAAATCCAACGGGTAGTGATGTGTAAGAAATCCAAGCCACATTAACATTGGGCTACAGAAAGGCGTCCAGTGGAGAAGAAAATTTTTCTATTTACATTTTCCTCATTTGCTAAGTACATTCTTCTTCTTCTTCTTTAATTTTTTTTAATTATAAATGTCTTTTATACCTATAATATCCTTTTATATATAGAAAAAGGTATAAACTATATTCTCTATATTCATTTTCATTATTTTCTAAACTCTACTCATCTATTTTCTCCCCTTGTTCTTTTTTCTTTATCAAAGGCATTAGAATTTTACTTTAATCTCATTTCATTGCACTCCCACATTCAATTCTATTATACATGTAAAATGTAACACCTTCACTTTTATTTAATTAATTGTTTTATTTATTTATTTATTTTATATTTAATTTTGAAAAATTGGGAAAGAATCTAAAATTCTGATCCCAACGGTTAAACTTAGAATATCAAAAACTATCTAATTGTGATTTTTAATAATTTTTCCAAACCGAAGTCCGAAAAAATTAAAAAATGACGATTTTGTCCTTATTTGTCAATATTAAGGGTTGACATGAGAAAAAGATTCAATTAATATTAAAATGTCAATTTGAATTTAAAATCATGTCATATGTATTAAAATATAATTTGGGAATTTTTTTGGGAATTTTCTGAAATTTCTATACAAAATGACCAAAATACCCTTAGTTGTCAAATAACCAACTCAGTATTGGTTTGACATCCAAAAATGGTGAAAATAATATTTTTAGTACATTTTTAGGTCAAATATGTAATTCTAGAATTTTTATAAAAATTTGAGCATTTATTGAATTAAAATGGATTTAATATGAATTTTCTAAGCTTAAATATATAATATATATTTATAATTCGAAAAAAATAATAAAAATTAAAAATTATTTTTAGAAATTATTTTGAGGAAAAATAATAAATTTGTTCAGATTTATGTTTAAATTAATTATTTTGATATTAAAAGTTAATTTAACCAAGTTTAGGTGATTTTATCGGTATCGGCTAATTAATTAACAATCAAAAATTATACTGAGAAGCCTTGAGGCAGCTGGTGCAGCACGTATGCAACCTAGAAGGGGGGTGATTCACCACCTAATGGGATACGTGTCCCTAATTTTCAATAAAAAAAAATTGTATTTTTGATATAATGGCTTATGTCATTTGGAGACACATATGCACCTTTCATTCCCTATAAATAGCAACCTTCATACACAATTTTTCAGCACCTCCTCTTTTTCTCCCAAGTTCTATGAAGCCTCCATAACCACCTTCCTCCAAAAATATTTTTTTTACACCAAAATTCTACTAGTTTTCATTAACTAGTAAAAATCCTTTTCGTAGGAGCTCTGCACCAACAACCTCTCCAACTCTTTGAGCTAATGGGAGAAGTGGGGTTGGTTCTAATTTTCAGTTACTTTGCATGTTGGTAGGAAAGATTTTCCCCTAAACCTTTCGATGTTTAAGTTTATTAAGTTTTATAAATATTATAATGTTTAGTATTAAATTCAAGTTTTTACTAAGTTGTTATGTTGCTCAATTTTAGATAATTAAAATACATTTATTAAGTAGTTATGTTGCTCAAATTTAGACAACTATAGTATAATTATTAAGTTGTTATACTGCTCGAATTCAAACAATTATAGTAGAATTACTAAGTTTTAATATTGTCCAAATTTAGAAAAATATTTTTAGCGGTTATAATAAATAATTAAATTATTATATTATCAAATTTTAATAATACTCAATTAGTTTAGCAAAAATAATAGAAGAAATAAACCATAAATCTCATAATATGAAACTAAGTATAGAAATTATTTTATGAGTTATTTATGAATTTATTTTTAGAAAACTACTGTAGAAATTTCAGTTTAAGTTTTTATCATTCAGATAAGGTCTAGACACACAAATAGACCATTTGTAAAAATTTCATAAATTTTAAAGCTTATTTAGTACTTTTAATTGTGCTCTATAAGTGTTTATGGACACATTTTTCTTAAAAGTACTAAATTTCTAAAAATTCATGATAAAATTCTAATTATTTTTCTAAGCTTAAAAAATATTTTTATGAAATTTTTTACCATTCTATGATTTATTTCTTAATTATCAGTCTTTATTTTAATTTGTATGTCTTTATTTTTATTAAATTATTGATTATGTGCTTTAATTTGAATTATGAATTATGTGAATGATATGCATAGATCAAATCTCTGTAATATAAGGCAGAGATATTATTAGAAGTTGTACTGGTGCTCAAATTTTTGAGACCAAAGTGAACCTTTAAAAATTAATAGATTAGTGAGTAATGTAAAGTAAGGGACATGCAGTGGCATGACACTCTGTTAAGGAAGCTACAGTTTGGTACGCTGCGGAATGAAAGACAGGGACCCATTTGGGGAGGTCTCAAGGGTAGGCATCAAGTAGTGAAAGTCCTAATATCCAGGGTAGCGCCCAAGAGTTGGGATATTCACCTAATTAAGCTCGATAACCCCGACAACTACTCAGCATTCCAAGATTGGTTTGAGAGTATACCTCTATAAATGGACGTCCTGATTGATATTTGTTCCTCATTGATGATGAGGACTGTACCATGTGATGATGTTGATGAGGTATATGTACTCCCAGTAATTTCCCAAGTTCTGTTGAGAATTATTACTCACTAATGGGAAGTATAGATCCACACCAAGTGTAACACCCCTACTTTTATATATTAAATTATTTTGTTTGTTTAAAAAAAAAATTAAGTCATCAATGTATTTAGAACAATTCATAATAATTTTAGAAATTTTTCTAGAATTTATTGAGATAATTTTTGTAAAATGACAAAAATACCCCTAATTGACTATAGGAACCAACTAGAGACTTTTTGACATCAAAATATTTTGAAAATTTTATATTAAGTATCTCTCATTATAAAAACTTTATTTTGAAAGAAAAGTAGTGAAAAATATAACAATCCTATTTTAATTCTTCAACTATTTTTTTATATTTGACAAAGCAATTCTGAAAAATCAGGAAAGAATTTCCAAATTCTGAGTGCCACCATTTAGCTCAAAAATTCAAGAGCTATTTAATCATGATTTTTAATAATTTTTCCGAGCTGGAGCCCGGAAAAATTAGAAAATGACAATTTTGTCCCTACTTCTTAGTATAAAGGGTTGACATGAGGAAAAGATTCAATTGACATTAAAATGTCAATTTGAGCTTGGAATTATGTCATATATATTAAAATATAATTTTGGGAATTTTCTGAGAATTTTCTGGAATTCTTGTGTAAAATGACCAAATTACCCCTGAGTGTCTGATAAGCCAGCCAATACTAGTTTGACATTCAAAAAGGATGAAAATGGTAATTTTAGTTTATTTATGGGTAAAACATTTAATTTTATAATTTTTATATAAATTTTGGTATTTATTGAATTAAAATAGATTTTCTATGAATTTTCTAGCTTAAAAATACAAAATAAATACATATAATTTGAAATAAATTAATAAAAATTTTAATTTATTATTAGAAATTTATTTTTGATGAAAAATAATATATTTGTCCAGTTTTTCATTAAAATTCATTATTTTGATATTAAAAGCTAATTTTTCAAGTTTAGGTGTTTTTATCGGTACCAGTTAATTCACCTACAGATAAAATTTGACACATGGAGGCTTGGGACAGCTACTGGAGCATGTCCCCAACCCTAAAATAGGTGATTCACCACCTATTTGGGATATGTGTCCCTAAATTAGATTAAAAATAAATAAAAATTGGATTGATGACATAATAGTGACATAATGGATGATGTAAAATGGTGGGACACCTAAGCCCCCTCTTCTTCTATAAATACCACCATCCATGGAGAAGATTTTCACCATCCTTCTCCTCCATAAGCTAGAGAGCCTCTCTCTCTAAAATCTTCTCTCTCTAGAAATTTTTCTTATTTAGTTTTTATGTTAAAATTTTGCTAGTTTTCAACTAGTAGAATTTCTCCTCCTAGAAGCTCTGTGCCAATAATTCCATTCTCTTCATCAACCACTTTAGAGGTAATGGGGGGAATGGGGTTGGTTCTAAATTACTGTCACTTTGCATGTTAATAGAAAGGGTTTTCCCCTAAACCCGTTTAGGCTTAAGTTTTATTATTGTTATTATTGTTTAATATTAAACTTTAATTTTTGCTAAGTTTTTCTCTGCCCAAATTTATATTATTAAATCATAATTACTAAATTGTTACTCTGCTCAAATTTAAATTATTAAATTATACTTGCTAATATGTTGCTCTGTTCAATTTTAGAAAATTAAAATGCACTTGCTAAGCTGTTACTCTACTCAAATTTAGAAAATTAAAATGTATTTATCTAATTGTTATTCTGCCAAAATTTTAGTAATTAAATTATAATTACTATGTCGTTATTCTGCTAAAATTTTATATGATTACTAAATTGTTATTTTGTTAAAATTTTGGTATTGTGTAATTTCTACAAAATAAGGTAGAAATGTTGATTGTCCTGGTGCTCAAATTAATTGAGACCAAGGAAACCTCTACTTGAGAAGTTAGGAATTGATAGTTTAGTGAGTAATGTAAAGCAAGTGACATGCAGTGGCATGGCACCCTACTAGGGAAGCTACAGTTTGGTACACTGAAGAATGAAAGGCAGGGACCCACTTACGGAGATCTTGGGGGTAGGCATCGAGTGGTGAAGGTCCCAATGGCCAGAGTAGCTCCCTTGAGCCGGGATATTCGCCTGACCAAGTTCGATAACCTCGACAACTACTCAACATTCTAGGATTGGTTTGAGAGTATACTTCTATAAATGGATATCCTAACTGTTATTTTCCTAAATGATAATGATGACTGTACCACGTAATGATGTTGAGAGAGGTATATGTACTCCCAATCACTTCCCAGGTTCTATTAAGAATTATTACCCACTAATGGGAAGTATGGATCCATACCTAGTCAAGGATAGTCTAATACAACTTAGAATGACCTTAGGATTCCTTTTGTTGTCAGCTGTGTTTTATCTTTGTTTTATGGTAGATTTCCTACCATATATGTAAAAGTGATTTTAGAACAAAACACCTCACTCCATTATTTTCTTCTGTGTATGATTGATCGTGATTATTGAAGACGACATTAACACTCCGTGATGCTGAATACGAGATAGAGAACATCTCAACGGGAGAGGACCTGAAGACCTATAGTATTTTCTTTTGTATGAGGGATAGGGTAGATAAATACTACTCTGTATAGGATCTTTTTGATGTATATATTGGGCTAGGTAGTATATGTCTTTCGATGTACTTTTGTTTTCTGACTATTATGTATTACTCAAACCATGATGTACCGTTTGATATATATATATATACATAAGCAATTTTTATCATTTCACTTCTATTTCCAAATTCTGTTAAATTTAGAAATTTTCTCTTATAGAATTAAAAAAAAAATTCTCACATTTTCATCAACTTAAATTAATAATTAAATTAATATGAATTATATTTAAAATTAAAATAGTGTTACACCAAGTCAAAGGTAGTGTAGTATAACTTAGAATAAACCCTAGGTTCCCTTCATTAATTGTATTTAAATTCCTACCAAACATGTGAAAATGATTTAGAACAAATCACCTCACTCCATTATTTTTGTTATGCATGTTCAATCATAAATATTGAAGATGACAACAATGCCTGAGGATGAGCCAGAGGATACTCCTCCAGATTGTAGACCTAGTTTATAATATTTTCTTACGGGATAGGGTAGATAAATACTGCTCTGTATAAGATCTTTTTTATGTATATATTGGGTAAAATAGCATATGTCTTTTTATGAACTTTTGTTTTTTCTTTAACTATTATGCATTACTCAAACCATGATGTACAATTGGATATATATATATATATATATATATATATATATATATATACATAAGCAATTTTTATTATTTCACTTCTATTTCTAAATTCTGTTTTTCTATTATCCAAAAAAAAAAAAACTTACTCACGTTTTCATCAACTTAAAGTAATAATTAAATTAATATGAATTATATTTAGAATTAAAGGAGTGTTACATAAAATACTTCAATCAAATTGTTGATATTTTGTGACAAGATAAGCTGCAATTTTTTTTTTCAATTCTAGAAATTAGTTTCTGAAATGTAACATAATAACTATTTCTAAATAATAATAGTAAATTACACGGACACCCCTGAGATTTTTTCATATTGCACATAATCTCTCAGCATGTTTAATGTCAACAACCTCTCTTATAAAGGTATACGATGTAATATTTTTTCAAATAATTAAGGGGGTTAGTGTAATGTATAAGGGATATTAATGTAATGTTGTTTAAACAATTAAGGAGTTAGTGTAAAGATAAAAAAAAAAAAAGAGATATCGTGTGCAATCTAAAAAAATGTCAGGGAGTATCAATGTAATTTACTCGAATAATAATATATTACATTCTAAAAGGTATTTTCCAAAAAACACCAAGAAGAGAAATGAAAGAGGAGAGTGCAATGAAACCAAAGATGGGGGACTACAATGAAACCAAAGGGGAAAGAATGTAGTGAAATCACAAGTGAAAGAGTCTGGTGAAACCAAAAAAAAGGATTGGAGTGAAACCATAAATAAAGTACGATGAAACCAAACAGAAGAATGTGATGAAACGAAAACGAGGAGTGATGTTTAAAAAAGAGAAAAAAAAAAGGTTATTTGGGTAACTTTATAAAAAAAAGAAAAAAGAAAAAGGGAGTGTATTTAGTAAATAAGTAGACTGTAAATAGAAAAGGCAAAAATATTTCTTAGAAACATTTGGGCTTAGAGCAATTCAAGTGACCTAAAAGTAGAGAAGAAAGAAAAAAAAAATACACATCATGAAGTAACTAGTTAATGCCTTTTCTAACCAATGCAACATTGCCTAGAATAAGTTTCGCTAATTATCCCTTTCAACTAACCTAATCTTTGAAAAAATACAACTAGTTAAGCATGTTTCTTTAAGATGATAGTTATCTTTCTCCTTTTTATTTTGTTCTCTCACTTTTCTACAATCTTTTTCTTCAAGAAATAAAAACTCATTAATTTTATGGGTACTCTTTTTAGTTCTTATTCAAAATTTGATGGAATTTTAGTGCCTTTTCATCTAATTATTATTCAAGTGTTTATAAAGTCATTTGGTAGATCATATAAGTGATCTTAAGTTTGAGTCTTAGATATAAAATTATGTTAAATACTTAAAGAAAAAATTTGTTGTTCATAAGAGTTTTCTCTGGCTTGAACAAAATATTGTCTCTCATAGAAAATACATGTAATTTGTACAAAATAGAGCTGAGGGATTTGGTAGATTGGTATCAATGTTTTTTTATATATATATTTTATTTCATATACACTACGAATATTCTCCGACCAATATATAAAAATGATCGAAATAAACTTTACGTCTCCCAATTAACATTAATGTTTGAAGCAACTACTACAAAATCGATCATTAATAAAACACATTATTATTACATAAGCAAAAACCGTTTAAATCAAGGACAGAGAAATTACTATAAACTTAGTATATCTAACTTGAATACCCTGAAGGAGTAAATTAAGCACTGATATCAATTACTAGTAAACTTTTACAGTTTTACTAATTTGGGCCACATTAGTTAAGTAAACTATGAACTAGCTGGAAGAATAAATGTGTATTTGGAAATTCGTTAGAATGATGTTGAACGAAAATTTTATACTTTTCAATGTATAAACAAAAAAGTTATGTGAGCGATAGATTGAGTTCAACTGGGATTCAGTTGGATACAACTATAATCCAGACACATCCTAAGTGGTGGCGGCTTGAGCTCTCCAGCTGCATGCAATAAACTTTTTATACGTGTAGAGAGGGCAAAATAAAATTCTACACGTACGTATACTGACAATTTTGAATCCTCTTATTATTTAACATCGAATAAACTTTAAAATTAATCATTCAAAATTATACTTATCATAACATTAATTTTTCAAAATTTGTGTCTACTAAATTATTCCACTAATAATTTTAAAAAACATATTATATTAATCATCTAAAAATTTGTTGTCGAATTAATTCTTCAAATATATGAAGTATTACCATATTTATCTTTAATTATACAGGATTAAAGCATATGACATAAAAGAATTAAAATTTTGTTACAATATTTGATTAATACGTTGGTAATGAATTAAATTTTTAAAGGTTTAATTTGTCAATAAATTCTTTAAAGAACTAATATAGTGATGAATGATGAATTAGATTTTTAATAAACTAATTTGTTGACTAAAAGCTTGAAAGATTAATATGATGAGACATATAACTTTAGAGACTAGGGTTTACTTTTCTATATCCACATAATATTATATATATATATATATAACATCCTTAAGACTCAGTAAGCAGCGAATATGACGATGAGATGACAATTATATATTCCTAATCTGTAATGAATGTGATAGCTCTAAATTTGGATTGTTTTATATTTCATCCTTACACAAAGAATATGATCTTAATCTTTTATCCTTTATATATGACAATATATATTCATATTATATAAAGGCTAGTTGTTATAATCCCATGACATTTTATACTGCACTGTGTCTTAACAGCTAGGAAATTAGGAAGTGCCTGATTTATTATACTAAATGCAAATCTTAGCAAAATTATACCTTTAAAAATGTTGACCTTATTGTCGCATGTAATTTATTATATAACAAGGGTAACATTCAATATCTAAATAACTAGATTGAATGGGTAAAGTAGGAGATGTGTGCAAATTACTTAATTAATATGAATACTATTTGACCTTACTACCAAAAGCATGGATTAACTGACACGAATTTGATCCAACTTAATCAATGGTATCGAGTTCGAGTCCTACTCGAAAGAAAAACTTTGCTACTCTCAATAGTCTTGCTTGACTCAAACATAATTGTCTCCTTGAATGATACATGTGGCCTCATATCCCAAAAAAAAAAAAACACTTTGACCTCATTTTTTGTAAAAATCAACAAATTGAAATAAAATAATACCACAAAGTTATATTGTAGCCAGAAATATAGTAAAAGTAATAAATACTCTTAAGTATTGTTGGCGATCAATTTCTTTTATTCATCAGTGCATGCATACAGTTACCAGGTTCACAATACTCTTCGGTACATGGTACAACCGTACGCAATACGCGACCTTACAAGGTATTGATACGTGAGGAGTACATATAGTTAGTATGCTTTGATACGTTGTTTTAGGTTTGCACTATTATTTAATATATTAATTGTTACTTACCGATAAAGAAATCATCTTTAGTTAAAAATTATATTATGTAAAATATAAAATATCATGATTAAAAATCAACTTAAAGTATTATATTTATACTATATTTATATTAATTTTTATATTATCTACTTTTTTAAGATACTTTTTATTAAGACAAATGATGATTTTATGACCCTCATTTTATTTTGATAATGATAAACAGTCACAAACAATCTTATTGAACAATCGTCTAATTACTCGTTTATACTACATGTCTTTGTTATCGTTTGTCCATGCATTCTTTTCTTTTTCTTAAAGATTTAATAACTAACCCCTTCAGACGATGCTTTGTTGATCTGAGTTCTATAGTTTTTGAAAAAGAGAAAAACCATCTCGAAAGAAAAGATGTCTACGTACCTATCCTCGATAAGAGCTTACTTTATGCATAAAAGAAAGAATTTGTGTGCAAAAGTCAGTACAGAAAGTATATATGCCCACTGCAACAAGATTGAGTACGAGAAAGGCTAGATAAGCAGATTGCTTTATCTTATCAGAGTGATTGGTTGGTGAAAGACATTAAATGCTGCATTTAATACTTCAATGACTCTTTTCTGGTTTTACAACGCCAGACGAAGGATCTCTCCTATAGTACTCACAATGGATACTCTTGGGACAATCCTATAAATAGAAGAAGAGACCCCAGTCTCTAAAGACAGATAGTGCTTGAAACTTTTGAATTCTGTAATTTACGAATACATTACTTGTAAATGCTTCCTGAGCTTCATTGTACATTCGTCTGATAAGACGTTAGCTTAAGTGAGATAACTCACACTCAACTATTTCACTAAGAAATTGGTAGAAGCCTGAAGAGGTTTTAATTCAAAAAATACTTGGGTTTTTGCTTAGAGAGGCAAGTTAAAGACTACTTGGGTTGAGTCTGAAGAGGCTTGGATAAAAGAATACTTATATCTTGTTTTTATTAGTAGGACTTGGTAGTTTGCCAAGAAATGGATGTAGTCTCTAAGGTGAGACGAACCAGTATAATTTCTCTATGTTTATCTGGTTTACGTTGTTCTTTTGTCTTTCTTTAAAACGTCTTTTGAAAATCTTTTGTTTAACACTTCAGACGAAACGTTTTTTAAAAGATTTTTGCGAAAATTTTGAATAACACAATTCAACCCCTTTCTTGTATTATTCATATGTTTTACACTTTCCAATCAATTTTTTATACGAATTTTATTTTTCCTAACTCCACGTGACCATTTCATTTGTTTAGTAGGTGTTTAGACTTCAATTCTTTATTTTTTTTCTTCTTGGTAATAATTGCATTTTATTTTTTTTGGACAGAGAGGATAATAGTTGTCATTAACTCATGTCTTTATATCAATGTACAATTTTCAAAGCTGATTACTTAATGTATATAAAAAAAAAAAAAAAGGGTCCATTAGTTAATACTGGTTGCAGTCCCTTCGCATCCAACCAAGCCACTAATTGCCATAAACTAGTTCTGCGAATTGGTACGCAAATACCAATTCGCGGTTCTCACACAAGATGAGCGAATTGAGTTTCAGTGTGCATGAACACAAGATGTGTACATGCTGTCATTTAAGAATTAAGATGTTATTCACAGGAGGGTGTTTGCAAATCAGGATTCCTTCTTGCCTATAATTCACATGAATTTTTGAAATTGCCTTACGATGAACCTAATTATTGGGAAAAAAAATTATTACAGCAGTTTAAAGAGCAGACATCGGCCCGATATTTCAAGAGAAATTTGGGATTCTATAAATTTGGTGTATTTAATTTGCTAGACTAAACGGGTAAAGTAATAATATATCATTAATTATTGTTAATCCCATGTTATAACAATCAATATTGACAAAGTATGTCCAACTTAAATTCAACCAAAAAAAAAAAAAAAGTATGTCCAAGTTTATGCTTTTATCTTTCATGATTTAAGTACTCCTAGTTTGGCTTCCCATTTCAGATTATTACGTATTTTTATCACACCATTTTGTTGAAGTGTGTTGTTCTATGTCTTCAGAGAAATTTTGCTAATGGGACAAATCAATACTTTCATTTTTTTATTTTTAACAAGGAATAAATTTTCTTAAAAATTTCTAATTAGAAAAAATCAAAAAGAATTTTAAGGAGTCATATCAATTTTAAGAGCTAGACTTGGCAAAACCTTGATGGTGAGGGAGAACGAGAGGTCGAGAATGGGCGCCTTAGGTTGGTTTGGATCCAAATGCGATTGAGTCAAATCTTTGGGTCAGATGAGTAAAGGAGGAAGAGGAAGAGCACGGTTGGGTGGAGGATGCAACAACGGTGGTGGAGGATGGAGTCTTCTAGGTAGGGAAGGAGTGGAGGGAGATTGGAGCTTGGTAGGAAATGGTTCGAATTTCAGAAAAGATAAGGATCAATTTGTAATTTTTTATAAAAAAATATTTGCAATTACATTCAATTCATCTAGTAGGTAGTCAGTCAAAGATTTCAACCATTGATTACAAAATATTATATCTAGTTCACTCATGGACTACTTGTTAGATGGTTCACCCTAAAATTCACCTCTATTTAAGCTTCAGTTTTAGGCTAGAAAAATTTTACATCCTTAGCAAGAGTAGTATGGGTAGTATTCTTCTCACGCCCACTCGAACTTACACAAGTATCTATTAAGTGGGTATTTACAAATTTTATATATATTTATGAGGTATCCATAGATATTTGTTAAAACATAAAATTTTAATTAAAAAGTAAGAAATAAATTAAAAAAAATAAATGCTTTTAAAACAAATATTTATATTAAAAAATAATTTTGTAACATATATTTATATTAAAAATAAATAATTTTAAAAAATATATTTATATTAAAAATAAAATAGAGCAATTTACATTATTTATAATTAAAGGTATTTAAATAATTTCAAAATGCAGGTACCCACAAATACGGATACTGTACTACTTGCCTCTGTCTCATTAATAAACGAATATTCATTTAACTATCCACTATATATTTATAGCTGGTTTCACCCGCGTTTTTTCATCCTTATTATTCACCCAACCAATTTAGTACTAAATTAATTATTTAATTAATTTAATCTAACGTACACCCACATAATTAATTAATCTAAGTAAAATTCAAAATGGTTAATTTCGGTCACTCGAGGATGTCATTATATGGGGGAGGGGGGGCTCCCAATCAGGTGTTTATTATAGTTCTAAATCTGCTTACCAATGGCTCCTCACTGAACCTTCCACTCATTTTGCCTATTCAGAAAGTTGGTCTTGGGTATGGGCTCTCAATATCCCAGAAAATATCAAACACTTCCTTTGGCTTCTATCTCATGTAAGTCTTCCTACTAACCTTTTTTTTATTATTCTCATCATGTTTCTTCTGATTTTCCTTGTCACAGGTATGGAGCTGCTGAGGAGAATCTATTACATACTCCCAAAAATTGCGTTAAAGCCAAGAGGATTTGAGATATGATGTTTCCGAATGAATTTCTTCACTCAAGATTTCTCTGCCTAGAATCATAACAATGCCTCTAGCAAGCATTGAAAGTTGTTTGTGGTTTCCTGCTGGATAATTTATTTGGAGAGCTAGACATGATGAGATCTTTAATGACGTTTCTCTCACGGTGTGGTACACCATCAACCAGATTAGCAACTCACTTGCATTGTTGTATAAGATTTATACTCCACCAATTACTTCTAAAAGTCCTATTCAAGTGTCTTGGTCTTCATCGACGGATAATTTCTTGAAATTGAATACGGATGGCAGTTGGGTTCATAGTACTGGCAGGTCTGGTTTTGTAGGGCTTTTTCATTATGCAAGTAGCCATTGGAGGTTAGGTTTTATATGGCTTCTCAACAAGTCTCAAAGCTGAATTGATTGCCATCATGCACGGTCTACATATAGCTTGGGAGAAAGGTTATATATCTATTATTTGTGAATTAGATTCAAAACTAGCTCTGCATGTGATATCGCAGGGTGTTTCCACCCATATAAAACTCTTATTAAGCACATAAGGAGCTTCATCTCAAGACCCTGGCAACTTATTTTCCAAGAGAAGAAAATGAGTGTGCTGATTGGTTGGACAAATTTGGTATTGGGTCTGATCAAGATTTGTTAGTTTTTGATACTTTCTCCACCGTTATCAGTTTATCCTTATTATCTAATGCAATGGGAGGTGTCCACCTTACGCTATTCTCGTTAATTTGTAATTTTCTGAATGATAAAAAAAAAAATTAATCTAACCCTGAATTAAATATTTTCATACACGTACAAAAATTCCCAAGTTTTTATAACACAACATTTTTCAATATTTGATCTTACTAATTTATTTTAATTCACTCCCAAATTTTTTAATTATCTAAGTCCATGACATTTTCCAAAACAAATTAATTATAAATTCTTTTAATTATTTTAGCCTAGTCAAAATATAATATCAAACACAATTATTGCAAATATTAACTAAAATAAATCAAACAAATAAAATACTAATTTTATTTATTTTTGCAAATGAAGAAAATAGAAGATGTCACACTAATATTCAACTTTACTAAAAAGAATTTAATCTTACGCACAAGTTTCAATTTATTTAAGTTTATAAAATTTTCTCTAAATTTAAATAAATAAGAGTTCTTTCTAATTCTTATTCTATTGAATATAATTTCACAAACAATTGTAAACACCAATAATACTAATAATTATTAAAATAATATTATATTTTTCATATTAGAAAAAATAAAAAATAAATAGGATGTTACAATAATTCATTCACAAGAAATCACCAGTTTAAGTCTCTAAAATTCTAGGGTAGTTATAAGTCTCTGGAATTATTCAAATTCCAAAAGTCTTTGAAATTGAATACTATCAATCAAGTTAGTTTAGTCGTTACCCGTAGTCAACTAACAACATTAGACATGATATGACATGTTAAGTGCCTTGTTAGCTCCTACACTGACTCACGTGACAACCAACCATAAAAACCATTTTGATGGTATTTGTTACAATGTTCACCTTCTTCCTCTTTTTTTATTCCTTTTATTCAAATTAAAAATGTCTCTTGGAGCTTAACTCATATATATAATTGAGTCTAAAGTTAAGCTTGAACTTATTTATTTATTAAAACAAAAAAAATTGTCAAACATTTAACAAGTTAACTCAAATAATTTATAAATAACTCAACTCATTTCTATTCTCATTATTTATGACTTTTTTTTATAATTAATGCCTTTTCTAAGCTATGCAACATTGCCTAAAATAAGTTTCATTAATTATCCCTTTCAACTAACCTAATCTGTAAAAAAAGTCAACTAGTTAAGCATGTTTCTTTTAGATAATAGTTATCTCCTTCATTTTTATTTTGTTCTCTCACTTTTCTATAATCTTTTTCTTCAAGAAATAAAAACTCATTAATTTTGTGGGTACTCTCTGTAGTTCTTTTTCAAATTTTGATAGAATTTTAGTGCCTTTTCCTCTAATTATTATTCAATTGTCTACAGAATGATTTGATAATTTACAGAAAGAGTTTTACTGCTCATAATAGTTATATTTGGCTCGAACAAGATTGTTTCCCATAAAATATACATATGGTCTATACCAAAATAGAGTGATTTGGTAGTTGGTATCAACTTTTTTCTTTATATTTTATTTCATATACATTACGAATAAAGATTTATCCTTTTAACTTTCAAATATTTATAGATTTATCCTTTTAAGTTTTAATACATTAAAAATCATCGAAAAAGACTTTATGTCTCCCAATTGACACTAATGTTTGAAGCAATTACGTACTACAAAATCGATAATTAATATTACATAAGCAAAAACCGTTTATACGAAGGGCAGAGAAATTATTGTATAAACTTAATTAGTATATATATCTAACTTGAATACCCTGAAGGAGTAAATTGAGCAGTAATACATCATTAATTACTAGTAAACTTTTACTAATTTTGGCCACATAAGTTAAGTAAACTATGAACCAGCTGGAAGAATAAGTGGTGGCGCTCAAACTCTACAACTGCATGCAACAAACTTCTCTATACGTGTAGAGGGAAAAATAAAATTCTACACGAACGTATACTGAAAATTTTGAATCCTCTTATATACACCGAATAAACTTTTAAATTAATCATTCAAAATTATACGTATCGTTAATTTATTTTTCCACAATTTTTTTCTCTATTAATAAATTAAAAAAAATACTATATTAATTATATAAAAATTTTGTTGTCAAATTAATTCTTCAAATATATAAAGTATTACCATATTTATCTTTAATTATACAGGATTAAAGTATATGACATAAAAGAATTAAAATTTTCTTACAATATTAGAGTAATACGTTGGTAATGAATTAAATTTTTAAAGGATTAATTTTCGATAAACTCTTCAAACAACTAATATAGTGATGAATTAGATTCTTAATAAACTAATTTGTTCACTAAAATCTTAAAAGATCAATATGATGAGGCGTAAAACTTTAGATACTGGAGTTTACGTTTCTACCTCTGACTTATATTTGGAATTAACATCCCCAAGACTTAGTAAGCAGCGAACATGACGATGACAATAATATATTCCTAATTTGTAATGAATGTGATAGCTTTAATTTGGATTGTTTTATATTTCATCCTTACACAAAGAATATGATTTTAATCTTTTTTTTCCTTTATATATGACAGTATATATTCATATTAAATAAAAGCTAGTTGTTATAATCCCATGACATTTTCCACTGCACTGTGTCTTAAGAGCTAGAAAATTAGAAAGTGCTTGATTTGTTATACTAAATGCATATCTTAACGTACAGCTATACCTTTAAAAATTTTGACCTTGTCCTATGTAGTTTATTCTATAACAAGGGTACGTAACATTCAATATCTAAATAACTAGACTGAACGGGAAAAGTAGGTTAGTTAAGATGTGTACAAATTAATTAATTAATATGAATACTATTTGACCTCACGCAGGTATCAACGAGTAAGAGTATGTTTGGAAATCCATTTAAAATGTTGCAAACGGGCGTTCACACATTCCAAAGCATCAAATAGAGAAGGAAAATTTTGTGTCATTGAAGAAAACGTCCATTCAAGTTGGTGTCAACTGGTTTCCAAACACACCTTAAGCTAGGTATTAATTCACAAGGATTCGAAGAGAAATCTTGGTATATTATAAATTTGGTGTATTTATATTTGATAGACTAAACAGGGTAAAATAGTTATCAAAATCTTGAGATTCACAATTCAAATTTTATGATTTGATACAATTTGACTACCTACCAATTCGTATTATAAGATGAATCTTAAATGACTATATATATTATGATACATGAATGAATATATGCAATTTTGTATCACTGATACAAATCACACTACTCAATGATTCATTATTTTTTATTTATTTATTTTCACTTTTCTTTTACCAATTCTCATGAAAAATATGAAAAGTCATATAAGCTTAAATTGTTAAGTGAAAAGAAATTGAAATAACACTTATGAACTTATCCTTGATCATTTCATTACTTAATTTGTCAATCACTCATTCAATGCATATACTTTATTTAACTATTTAATTGCTTCATTTTTATTCTTCTAAAATAAAGGCTTTACAAACTCAGTTATAAATAATAGTTTTGTTTTGTGAGACTTATGATTATGTTGTTTTATCTATTTCAAATTTAAATTTTTAACATTGAACATTATATATCATCTATATGATGTATTTGAAGTAATTTCCATTGCTTCTTAATCTTGCAATTCAGTACAAATTATGATTCACGATTCAAAAATTAGCTTGGTGATTCACGGTTCAAATTTTGATTTGATAACCTTGTTAATTATTGTTAATCCCATGTTATAACAATCAATATTGACTTAGTATGCCCAACTTAAAGTTTATACTCATATCTTTCATGATTTAAGTACTCCTACATTTTGGCATACCATTTTAGATTATTACGTCTTTTTACCACACCAATCTATTGAAGTGTGCTGTTCTATGTCTTTAGAGAAATTTTGCTAATGGGACTGATCAATACTTTCATTTTTTATTTTTAACACGGAATAATTTTTTCTGAAAATTTTCTAATAAGAAATAAATCAAAAAGAATTTTAATTGCCAGGATGAGGAGGCATATCAATTTTAAGAGACTTGTCAAAAGTTATGTTAATTAAGACCTGTTTAGATAAATTTTTTTATAAACACTTATAAAAGAAGAAAAAATGAAATAAGCATTTTTAAAAACTAAAACTAACTTATGCATAAGCTAATTTGTAAAAGCTCTCTCATATTAGTTTCTTTCAAAGCTGATTTTAATTTATGCATAAGCTAATTTTAATTTTTAAATAAGCTTTTTTTATTTTATTTTTTTATTTTTTTCTTCTAAAAGTACTTATAGAAAAGTTTATCTAAATAGGTCTTAAGTTCAATAAATTTAATATAATTTAGCGATTAACTCATTAGAACAACCACAATGCTCATTTTTCCTGCATTACTTAAAGTAATAGTTTTATTTTTTCAAGAAAAAATTTCCTAGGGGGACATCCAAAATACCTGTCGTAAGGTTTGAAAGGTAATTTAAGTTCACTCCAGAGATGGATTTTTGGTAAGTTGTAATGCAACGTCAAATTGAGAGAATGATTAACATACCATCTGTCTGACTGTACAAGGTAGATTTGTACAAATAATTTACAAAACCACGAAGGTTAAGTTCCCTGGTTTTCTCTCCTCCTTCTTCAGCGTTTTGTGAGCTCGAATATTTTTGCTCCAAAACTAGAGTGGGTGAAGGGGTGAGTACTTGCAAAAGACACTGCTATACTCAAAATCATTGAGTGTTAACATGGGAGTGTATATGGCAGGGAGTGTGCATACTTAGAAATGTTAACTAGCTACTACTCTTTTTATAGGTTTATATTTCTATCCTTGAATTTGCAGGGCGAGACAACATGCAATGTGAGACGTGTATAATGATGGCATGAGGATCGTGAAATCCTGTCTTGGCATTATCAGTAGTGTTCTCTCAGCAAATGGGATTCTTATAATTAAGGCTATTGGCCAGCATGCAATGTTGGATCAGGCCAGTCAAGGGTGAAACACCGACCGGATTTCGAAAGTCTTGCGTTTTCTAACACACAAAAATATTCATAACACATACTTAGACATTTTCTTGTTAATTTACTATTTGTTAAGATGCATTCATATTGATAAGTTTTTAATTAATTTTTATTTCCATTTACATTGATTGACCGGTGAATGTAGTATTAATTTTATGATGCAAGTGCATGAGTGACAAGTGATGACATGACAGGAATTTCTAAGTAAGCAAGTGGATGTACCTACTGCCGTACTGCGCTAGCTGCAAGGAAGGTAGAATAATTAGTCTAATATGGAAAGGGACAAAAAATTAAAGAAATACAAAACTGGTTAGACGTACCTCCATGTTGAAAATTGACCACGTCGCCAAAACACAAATCCTTTTGTAGTATAAGTCGGAACAGGGCAATCTCATATTTGTCATATTCTACTTGGAAGCCAGAAGACAGAAGGTGATGAGAAATGGGAATGTCGACGAGTTTCCTCGTTGCTTTTCTAGGAGGTCTAGTTCTTGTCGTTCTGATTCAAGCTCAGGACCAATCAGGTTCGATAACAAAACATGAACTTCATTATATCATTATTTAATAAAAGTTTAGCTGAAGCCTCAAGTCCCATGCATATATATGCATTTTTATATGTTATAGGATTCATCAGCATAGATTGCGGAGCTCCTGCAGATGTGAGCTATACTGAGCCGTCAACAGGCATAAATTATACTTCAGATGCAAATTTCATAAATACTGGTGTGAGTGGGACAATAGTACCTGAACCCAGAAATGACTATATACGACCACTGGAGAGTGTCAGAAGCTTTCCGGAAGGAATAAGGAACTGTTACAAAATAAACATCACAAGAGGCTCTAAATATCTGATCAGGGCTTTTTTCTTGTACGGAAATTATGATGGCCTAATCAAGTTACCACAGTTTGATCTTCTTCTTGGAGCTAACCGGTGGGATACAGTGACTATATACAATGCATCCCTTTCCCGAAGGAAGGAGGTCATACATGTACCTTCGCTTGATTACATACAAATCTGTTTGGTTGACACAGGCCATGGGACACCATTTATATCAGCTATAGAATTGAGAACTTTGACAAATGATATTTATGTCACTGAATTTGGATCATTGGAGACTTACTACCGGGGGGATTTAGGTTCAAACAAAGGCTACAGGTGAACTCATCCTTTTGGGTTAAATCTTTTGCATTAAAAGATTGATTGATTCTATTGGACTTATTTTGATTTTCTCGCAGGTACAAGGATGATATTTATGATCGTTTCTGGAGCTATGGCGACAGCAATGATTGGACACCACTAAGTGTTTCAATTCCTGCTGATGATATAGACCAGAACATATACAAACTGCCAGCTATTGTCATGACCACCGCAGTTACACCAGCTAGTGCTAGTGCTCCATTGGTAATAAGCTGGGAGCCAGAAGATCAAACTGACCAATTCTATGTTTACTTGCACTTCATGGAGATTGAAGTGTTAGCGACGAATCAGTCAAGAGAATTCAACATCATGCAAAATGGTAAACAAAGGTATCAAAAATTTTCTCCACAGTACCGGCTTGTCACCACTTTATATAGCTCGTCAGGCACCAGTGGGAAAGAAATTATGTATTCACTTGAAAAGACCAAAAATTCAACCCTGCCTCCCATCATCAATGCCATTGAGATTTACAGAGTAATAAACTTCCCGCAATCAGATACATTCCAAGGAGATGGTATGCCACAAAAATATGATTTCTCATATTTTAAATCCATTTATTTGGTTTACATTATTATACCAGATCTTAACTACCCTCTACCCTTTTTTTGCATTAAAAAAAAAATAGAAGATGCGATTACATCCATCAAGTCATTTTATGGGGTGATAAGAGATTGGCAAGGTGATCCATGTGCTCCTGTAGCCTACTTGTGGGATGGTCTGAATTGTACTTATCGCGGAAAAGAGTCCCCAAGAATCACAACTTTGTAAGTCGTGCTTCTCAAATTAATTTATAACTTTATAAAACTGGAATGATAACGTATATAACTATTGGTTGTGCAAAATAGGAATTTATCTTCGAGTGGATTGTCTGGAAAGATAGACCCTTCAATTTCAAAGCTCACCATGTTGGAGAAGTTGTGAGTTTTTTTGTTTCATCTGGTCCAATAAATGATGAGACCACAAAAAACCTCTTCATTTTAAATCTTTTTATTCCTTCTGCTATGTACTTATGTGTCAAGACGTCTTTTGTTACATGGGTCAAGATTTAAACATATTTAAAAAGAGGCAAGTTATTTGTTTTCCAGGGATTTATCAAACAATAGCTTAAACGGTGAAGTTCCTGATTTTCTGTCTCAATTACAACACTTAAAGATCTTGTAAGTTACTTCATTAGTTACTTGAACAACTATGTGATTTCTCGGTATTAGAAAATAGAAAAGGATATTATAGTTTCCGTGTTTTGGCAGAAACTTGGAGAAGAATAACCTCTCTGGTGCAATTCCCTCGGCACTTGTTGAAAAATCTAAGGAAGGTTCCCTGTCACTAAGGTATGGATCTTATTGAAAACTCTAAAATTCATAATATCGTTATTTATGGTGATGATTATCAATTGGTTATATTTTTGTAATTCAACGGATCATGGATTGCACCAAATTACACCCCACTCTCCTTTGTGTAGACCATCATGCCCATGACCCATCACAAGAAAAATTGAATCAGAAACCTTTTAAATTAGTTCTCATGTTAAACAATGGTGTCACCTATGCTTTTCCATAGGCAGTTGTTGATCCACTGAATATCTCGACACAAGCAAAATGAATTGAAGTATCTACTAAAATTATTGATGACTTGTAAGGTTTAATGAGAGTTAAAACATAAATATTTTGTGATTTCCATGCTAGTGTGGACCAAAATCCATATCTATGTGAATCTGGTCAATGCAACGAGAAGAAAAAGAAAAAGAAGAACATCGTTACACCCTTACTAGCATCAGTTAGTGGGGTTTTGATCCTTCTGGTGGTCGTGGCAACTATAATGTGGACCCTTAAAAGGAGAAAATCGAAAGGTGATGTTACAATGATAAAAGCTTCGAAATTGTTGTTGTTAATTTGCCAAAAAATTCAATCGTAACATGTTAGTTTTCAAAATTACTGTATGATATTTAACAGCCTTAATGGTAGAAAAGGATCAAAGTCAGATCTCACCGCAATACACAGAACAAGATGATTCATTACTGCAATTCAAAAAACAAATATATTCATACTCTGATGTCCTTAATATCACCAACAATTTCAATACAACTCTTGGTAAAGGAGGATTTGGAACAGTTTATCTGGGCCATATCGATGACACTCCAGTTGCAGTGAAAATGCTCTCCCCATCGTCTGTTCATGGTTATCAACAATTTCAAGCTGAGGTAAGTTTTTTATCACTTTACACCAGGTTGTTTAGCTCAGCAATAAATATATATGGTTAAACATGGTTGTGATTTTGATTTCCAGGTTAAACTTCTAATGAGAGTTCATCACAAAAATTTGACCTCCCTTGTTGGTTATTGTAATGAAGGAACCAATAAGGGTCTCATATATGAATACATGGCTAATGGAAACTTACAAGAACATCTCTCTGGTTAGTTCCCAAATAAAATCAATTACTTGCAAAAATTTGTGCAAATAAATTTATAAACTAGTTTTGTATTCTGCAACCACATGGATATGAATATTTCCTAATTGGACAACTGTATGAGTCCTATGACTGACTTTTAGTCAACAAAAAACAACACGTACAGAAAGTTAAATAACTTGTTTCTGAAGGTAAACACAGCAAAACAAAATTCTTCACCTGGGAAGAAAGACTTCGTATAGCAGTGGATGCAGCCTCAGGTCAGAAAGTAAACTTAAAACTGTCTTTTCTTAACCCCTCCCTTCCTCCCTCAATATATTTTTTTGCTTAGGATTGGAGTATCTGCAAAATGGTTGTAAGCCACCTATAATCCACAGAGACGTAAAATCTACGAACATCTTGTTGAATGAACACTTCCAAGCAAAATTATCTGATTTTGGTCTATCCAAAATTATCCCAACAGAAGGGGGAACTCATGTGTCAACTGTTGTTGCTGGTACTCCTGGTTATCTAGACCCAGAGTGAGTCCATCAATTATATTGTCCTATTCCTATCCATCATTTTCTTGGAAAATATAGTGATTCTATGTGGTGGATGTTTATGTCCACAAATTCTGACAGAAAATAAATTGAGTTGCATTTTTTGTCTTGCAGATACTTCATTACCAATAGATTAACAGAGAAGAGCGATGTTTATAGTTTCGGTGTTGTTCTTTTGGAGATAATCACGAGTCAACCAGTGATAGCGAGGAATCAAGAAAATATTCACATAAGTGAACGGGTTAGCTCCTTGATTGCGAAAGGGGATATCAAGGCCATTGTTGACTCAAGGTTAGAAGGAGATTTTGATACCAATTCAGTTTGGAGAGCAGTAGAAATAGCAACAGCATGTGTGTCTCCAAATCGCAGCAGAAGGCCAATCATGAAAATGGTAGTGACTGAACTAATGGAGTCTTTGGCAATCGAATTAGCTCGAACTCAATATAGCAGTGTCGATACTAGAGATACAATTCAATCGGTCGCCATGAATGTGAATACTGAATTTATTCCCCGGGCCAGGTAAACGCTTGCCCAAGATAAGATGACTACAATCATATAGTAACGTATGATTGGAGAGTGTTTGAAGATGGAGATGAGTAAGGTAGGTGGTTTTCCTCTTGCAATGCCAGATGAGATCAAGCCGCACAAGTGAGAGTGACGTCGCACTAGTGCATATAGGCGCTTTAATTTGCATGTATGTTTTCTGAGTGATACTTGTTTAAATGTTATACTTGTCCTCCATGTGACTGTGTGTTTAGGCTTGGTGATAGAAGAAATAATAATAATTCCATGTTCACAATTCAATCTTCTACGTCAGTACACAAGCACCTGCGCAACGGAACCGCAATCCAAATATCCTAAGAGTATACAGAGCAAAAGAAATATTAGCTGTTAAACTCTAGATTTAACTCGCTCGGACGAGTTTACGAGCTCACACCTGCTAATCGAGCTGAATCGGTTGTGGAATAGATTTTTGGTAAACTCGGGTAGGATCGCTCAAAATCGCGAGTTCATATCCGAGTTGGCGATTCCACCTCCGCAGCCATTTTAAAGCGTTGAGGCACCCTGCCGCTCCTCCAAGGGCCATCGCCTGTCGCGTCACGCCTGGCCGAAGCAACGCGTTTCGCGCCCCATCTATGTTTTTGACTACCACTTGATCCTCTGCTAGTTGTTCCGCGGTCGTTGCCGCTGGCTGTTTCGCTGTTGCTTGCTCTGATTCACCAAGAAGGAATTAGAACCCTAATACTAAACGACGCCGTAGTGGGTTTTTTTTTGTTTTTTGAACTTTAGTAACGTCTGTAATTTTTGGAATTCACGGTTTCTTTTGGGATACACGACGCCACTATTGCACCGTTACTCATTTGGCCTTGTAGTTTTGATTCCTCAAGTATTACAATAATACGATTTTAGTCTCTTAATTTTTAATTGCATAAATTAAGTTTTTCAAATATTATAATTGTGTGATTTTAGTTTCTCTATTAGTCCTTTATTAAATATTTAACATGACAGATAATGTGGCCTGATAGATGATGTTGTGATTGACATGATGATGTATGACATAGCAGATGATGTGACTCTAATGTATCATATAAAATCTATTAAATATTAAACGAAAAACTGACAAAAAAATCAAAATTGCACAATTGCAATACTTGAGAACTCAATTTGGGCAATTAAAACTTAAGAGACCTAAATTGCACAATCACAATACTTTGAGGACCTAATTTGCATAATTAAAAAATGAAGGATCAAAATTGCATAATTGTAATATATGAGAGACCAAAAGTATAATTAAGAAGTTTCTAATTTCTTTTAATCAAGATTTAGAAGAAAAAAATAATCAAAATTTAAACCCAAATTCAAATCTAGATACTATATTTTTAATTATGATATTTTAAGATTTTAAGTTTAATTTAATAACAGAAAGCTATTATGATATTTCAAACCATTCAACTCTTTTTTTTTGGGAAAAAAATTTATGATATAATTTCTTTTTTATAGTAATTGTCACATAAAATATGTGTTATGCGTGTATAATGTCATAAATTATGACATAATATCTGTATGGCATAATTTTTATTATTTATAGGTTTTTAATATTATTTTTTGAGTAAATTACACTCCTTTTCTCTAAGAGATATGAATATTACACTATCTTTCCCTTTTGTATTAAAAAAATACACTCCCTTCCCCTGACAAATTCGAATATATGACACTTTATTTTTTTAAAAAAAATTCATTAAAGTTTCGTTAATTTCCGTTAAAAAAAATTATTAAAACATCCTTTATACTACCTCTTCTCAAAGATGTAAATATTACATCACCTTCCCTTTTATGATAAAGTACACACCCTCTTTCCTTAACAAATGCAAATATATTAAACTTAACTATATATATATACATACACACACACACACACATACCTTTAATTATGATTTTAAAAAAATATTATGAATTATGTTAAATTTAATTATAAATTTAAGAAATCTTTATTTTTAGTTATTATTTTCACAAAACATATTTTAAAATAATCAAATTAAAAATAATATATATATATATATATATATATAGTAAAATAAAATTCAACACAAGTATTAAAGTAGTATTTAATTCATGTGATTAATATAGTATTTTATAAATATTTAAATAAATTTTTATTTTTATTATATAGTATTAATTATTATATTTATTAAATATAATATATAATTAATTTTAATAATACTGCTAAGTATTATATTTATTGAATTTAATAAATGTAATGTTAATATATGTATATTAAACGTGCAACTTTTAAATAAATCTATTATTAAATAAAAATATAATTATTACAAAATTTTATTTAATATGATAGATATAAATTGAAACACCCTCCTCCCTCGCTCCCTCATCCCCACCCCCACACGCATACAAGCGCACACGCGTGCTCACACACACACACACATATATTATTGTTTTAATGAATTATTTTAATTTAATTATATATTTTAAAGATCTTTATCAAATGAGTGAATGATAACTTAGTAAATGAAAAATATTTTAGCATATATTTTAGTAAAAAAAAATATTTTAAAATTTGATCATGAATAATTTTTTAGTGATGTAGATTACATAAACTAAATTATATATTTAAATATAAGAGGAGAGGGACAGTGTAATACTTGTATCTCTTAAGAGAAGAAAGTTTAATTTTTTCTACATTTTAAGATAAGAAGGAGGTAGTATAATACTTGCATTTTCGAGAAAAAGAGAATATAATTTATTTTAATGGTGATAAGCGAAATGAACTAAATTGCATATTTCAACATAAGAGGAGAGATAATATAATACTCACATCTCTTGAGAAGAAAGGAGAGTATAAATTATTTAAATTCCCAAGTTAAACAACCTTATCCTAATTCTGGCTGTTTTACTGCAGAGGGGTAATTTTCTTCAAAAATTACCGAAATGGGTATTTTTCAAAAAAAATCCCAAATTGGGATAAGTCGTGTTTGGAAAATATGACTTCTAAATCTGAAGTCGTACTTTTGATATGAAACTTTTGTTTTTATTTTTTTTAAATGACTTCTTAAGGAAGTTGTGTTTCCCAAACAATACTTCAATTTTTAATTAATTTTTTTTAAAACTTGACACAAAGTCGTGTTTCACATACATAATTTACATTTTATTTTTTTTATTTTTTGGGTGAAGTCGTGTTTTCCATTAAAGACTTCTCATCTTAATTTATTTTCTTGAAGTCGTATCTTACATGCAAAACTTTTTTTTATTTTTTTTAAATAGCAAATTAAAGTCGTGTTTTCCAAATGAAACTTCAACTTTTAAAAAAAAAAATTTTGAATAAGTCGTATTTGGAAAATGAGGCTTCATGTTGAAGTCTCATTTGCCAAACGAGATTTCATGCCAAAAAGTGAAGTCTCATTTAGCAAATAAGACTTCAACATGAAGTCTCGTTTGCTAAATACGACTTCAAGAAAAAAATAAATAAAAAGGAAAGTTTTTACTAAAAAACATGACTTCACCCAAAAAATAAATAAATAAAAATAAAAATAAAAATTGTGTATGTAAAACACGACTTCGTATCAGGTTTTAAAAAAACATGGAGAGTCTCTTATCGAAAGCACGATTTTCGATTCAGAAGTCATATTTGCCAAGACTTGTCCCAATTTTATTTTATTTTTTGAAAAATATTCATTTCAGTAATTTTAAAAGGAAATGACCGCTCTGGGGTTAAAAAGCCCCTAATTCCATATTCTTCTGCATCGGTAC
Organism: Spatholobus suberectus; assembly: GCA_004329165.1. Classification (NCBI taxonomy): domain Eukaryota; kingdom Viridiplantae; phylum Streptophyta; class Magnoliopsida; order Fabales; family Fabaceae; genus Spatholobus; species Spatholobus suberectus. The sequence continues at coordinate 4,697,134 of CM014736.1, forward strand.
ACAAGGTCCTGTATCATTGCAGTGATCTCAACGGATCAAAACTCATAATCATATCTGCCCTATCATAACCCTAATACATACATCCAAATAGAATTGAACAGATACTACACTAAATTCATCATGATTATGCACGTGCATAAAACAGTGCCTTGTCAAAATCGGCTTTTTGAAACAAACACGTGAGATAATTGACTATGAATGACATGAAATAGCGTACAAAGGCAAGCTTGTCTAAATTTCTCTGCATTTACATCCATGGTCCACAATCAGTTGAATCATCCTAGATGCGCATCGATGCAGAAGACAAGAAAAACATTTGGGAATTATAACAACTTTCGAAATCACGAATCTGCCGCAAAAGAGTGTATAGTAGGGAAGGAACTGGAATTCGGGTTAGAAGCAGGGGAATTTCATGTGCCAGAGAATCGAAGACGAGATAGGGCCTAAACAAAAACCCTAGGATTGGATTGCGAAGCGCGAGACTAGTCTCAGGTGCAAGATGGATTTCACCGGCGAAACTGGAAAGAAGAACGGCTTCGCGGTCGGATTGGGAATTGAATTTCACAGTCAACAGCTTCGCTTCTATTTTGTCTCATGGCTCTGCAACTCAAGCTCAAGCACCTAACCTCTCTTGTTTTTTTGTTTCTTTTCTATTTTTTATATTTATAAAATTGTTTTTTTCTTCTTTCTATTTTGATATAAATAAAATAAGCCTCCTTGTATTAGATAAGTAAAATTAATAACAAGCCAATGTGGTGTTTGAAAATTTGGGTCAAGTATGGTACAGAAAATTGCCTTCACTTTGGTTTATTAATTTGGTCAACTCAAATGCTTACGAGCATTTTCTGTCATAAAACTAAAAATTTTGCAGCGAAATGTCAATGCAAGTATATCGACCAATACAATAATATATAAGGCAGAGAAAAGTGTAAACGCAGACTTGGACAATTCAACTGGGAAGTTTCTAATGGTAATAAACAATTCAATATGCCGCGAAACTTGACTTTAACATAACCCTTAAGGAGATTAAAATAAATGATCATCATGAATATCACCATTGAATGATTAAGCTCAATCATTCTTGTAAATGACTTGTTATTTCCCATTCTTCAATCTCGGGGAGGTGCTTACTAGCCCAAAATCATAACCAGGAGTCTTCAACTTGAGTCTGTAACAAGATTTCAATTCACTATACGCAGTTTAGAAATGGAAGGACACTTTCTATTTCTGATATTTCAACTCTCTTTAACTCTTCCTATCATTGTTCATGCCCAGAATCAATCAGGTTCGGTAGTCTCATCTCATTATCCTGAATCATACGACAGCTTATTGTTCTTGGAACTGAAGCTCTTCCACCTTTTACAGGCTTCATTAGTCTTGACTGCGGACTTGTGGATGAACCAAACTACACAGATAAAACTACCACCATCTACTACTCTTCAGATGTCAATTTCACAGACGGTGGTGCAAGCCGCAGCATATCACCTAAATATAAGGCGTCCCTTGACAGGCAGTTCTGGAATGTTAGAAGCTTCCCAGATGGAACCAGGAACTGCTATACCCTTGTTGTTTCACGAGGAAGTGGCAAGAAATACCTAATGAGGGCCAGGTTTGCATATGGAAATTATGATGGAAAAGACTATCTTCCCAAATTCGACATCTATCTTGGAGCCAGTTGGTGGGGATCGGTGGTTTTTGAGGATGCATCAACTGTAGTCACCAAGGAAATCATTTATGCTGCTTCATCAGATTATGCTCATGTTTGTTTATTCAACACTGGCAAGGGTACACCTTTTATTTCAGTTTTAGAGCTTAGAGTTCTTAACAGTGATGCCTATCTAGTTAACTATGCGGAGCTATTGGCACGGTATGATGTAGGCTTGCAGGATGGTGAAATAGTCAGGTGAGCCATGTTACAATATAATATAACCAAGTTATATCATGGAACTACCACTAATTAAAAGGGAAAATTATTTTTTTCTTTTTAATTTTAATATAAATTGCTCTCTTATGTTTTTCCCTCTTTTTCCTTTCCCAAAGATATCCAGATGATATCTATGATAGAATGTGGACACCTTATAACTCAATTGACTGGAAACAGATAGATACCACCCTCACCATAGACCATGATGCTACTTCATATAATTTTTTACCATTGCCACCCTCTGTTGTCATGGGAACTGCAGCAATTCCAGCAAATGTCAGTGGCAGTATAGAATTCCAGTTCCTTCCCAAGTATAATGCCTCCACATATTATGTGTACCTGTTCTTTGCTGAAATCCAGATGCTCCAGGCAAATCAAATTAGAGAGTTTAACATTTTTGTAAATGGGGAGATTTTAAATAATGCTCCAGTCAATCCATTGTACCTGCAGAGCGTGTATTATGCAGATGCTTTAAGTGAACGTCCGTTGGAACTTCGGATTAATAAAACTAGTAGATCAACTCTTCCACCTCTCCTCAGTGCCATCGAGATATACATGACAAAAACCTTCTCACAATCAGAAACATATCAAACAGATGGTATGTTCTTAGGCTGATTTTGCTTTCTAAAATCAACTCATTATAATTGATTCCAGACCATGCGTATCATTATTCACATGCACTACTCTTATTATTACTCATAGTACCATATTTTCTACCTGACCTGCTTATGTTTAATAGTTGATGGTATCATAAATATCAAGTCAATCTATGGGATCAAGAGAAACTGGCAAGGAGATCCTTGTACTCCACTGGCTTATTTGTGGGATGGTATTAACTGCAGCTATGCTGAATCTGATTCACCAAGGATCGTATACTTGTAAGTTTGGCACGAAATATTTAACTGCAACTTTTACAGTGTTATCTTCAATAATATTAATGAACCATACAATCATGCTTTTAGGAACTTATCTTCCAGTGGTTTAATTGGAAATATAGCTGCTGGCATATCCAATCTGCAGTCCATAGAATATTTGTAAGTCACTGAATTTGTCACATACAATAGCAAGCTATATAGTTGTTGATAACAAAATGATGTTGCTCCTAATGTTGAGTAAAAGAAAATTTGTTCCCATTTTAGGGATTTGTCAAACAACAATTTGTCTGGGGCCATGCCTGAATTCCTATCTCAACTGCGCTTCTTAAGAGTTCTGTAAGTCAAATATTTTGATGAGGCTATGTTCTATAGAGAGGTAGCTTTCAAGAGGCTCAGCTTTCCTGGGTGAAATTGATTTTTTTTAATTAATTTTGTTGCTTGAGTTGTTTAACAAATCATGTTAAGAATGTCAATGGGCATCTTACCTTAAAAAACCTCAACTAGGTCCACCTCTCCATAGAATTTTTACCCCTTCTCTTTAATTTGGGTTTTTTTAAATAATTTTTTTATGAAGGCATGTATATATGTCTTCTTTTTTTTTCCATCATTGAAGGAACCTAGAAGGCAATCAGCTATCAGGAACAATTCCAATGCAACTCATTGTTCGTTCAAAGAATGGTTTGCTTGAATCCAAGTATGTTCCATTTTGAAATTCAGTTTTAGATTATGCCCTGCCTCTGTTATAACTTCATTTCCCATGAGCTACTGATTTATGTCTTTTTTTTTTTTTTTTTTTACAACAATGCATGGCATCACTGGCATATTAGTGGTAGTTTGCCATTTGATAATGTCCATAACATGTTCATTTTTTTATTGTAAATGCAAGTTTTGGTGGAAATCCAAGTCTCTGCTCCCCTGGTTCATGCAACAACAAGAATTGGAATAAGGTTGTAGTTCCACTGGTGGCATCACTCGGTGGAGCTTTCATGATACTAGTAATAACAACAGTGATTTCTTTCTGCATATACAAAAGGAAACAACCAGGTACCTTTTTGTCTTTATATTCTATTCACAATCAGGTAAGGAAAAAAGGAGAGACAAAAAATAAATAAGATAATTCATCCTGATTTGAGTATGGTGGCAAAGATCTCATTACTTTGGATCATATTTCAAAATAACAGAGATGGAAGATTCTTACTGTGGTATATTTAGCAATGAGAATCCAACCGACTCAGAATTTAGTAGAGGAATATTTGATAGTTGATATACGAATAAAGTTTAATTTGCACATACTTATAAAAAAATTTATATTGTCAATCAATTAGAAATCAACTTAGATATGACTTTTAAAGTAATTATTACAAAAATTAACAGTTTTATCACACATAATAATATATGATTGGATGACAATGTAAAAATCTTTTACACTATCAATACATTCAAATTAAAACCATACAAATAGATCAATTCATAATCATGTCTATGCCATATTTTGTTGAGCTTAAAAAAAAAATATTTTTATAATGTCTTACTCTTAAGAGAGTTTATTAAAAAAATAATTATTTTTTAAAAATAATTTGTTTCAAAAGAATTATTATTCCTCAAAAACCATTAAATAGTAAAAATTGAGACTTTTTTGGTCAATAAGCCGCACTTCTTTTTCTTGAAATTAAAGAGGCATTTTTTTTAGTTCATTGCTTTTGCCTAGGCTGGGAATGATGATCCCACTGTTAGGTCGGGTTATGATCTTGTGAATATTCGGCCATCTGAATTAAGCCATGGGATGTATAAAGTGGGGTTATGGTCTTGTGAATTTGGGTACACTCGACCATTTGAATTAGGCTATATGATACAACCTAAATTGCCAAGCTTAGATACAAAAGAAAGTTAATAAGATTAATGATATACTTTTTATTTGGTAAATTCTATGATAGCTTCATTAACAAAGAAATAACTCAAATTATATAATAGGATTAGTATAAATTTTCGTTAAACAATTAAACAATGTTAAAAAATCTATGTACTGATGGTGTTTAAATAATTAAATATGGAATTTAATTAGAAAGTATTGATAGCGTAAAGGTTTTTTATATTATTATCCAATCATGAATTATCATATATTATAAAATTGTTAATTTTTGTAATAATTACTTTAAAAGTTATGTCTAGAATAATTTCTAAATTTTTGACAGGGTAAAAATGACAATGTATCAACATTGAACTTTTTGTGTTAATTTGGAATTGCATTTTTCTCTGAAGATATATAAGCAAGGTTATCAACGGTTGCATTATATCATGCATAAAATATAAATACTGCAACAATTAACAGTATATACATGGACATTGACAGTATTTGTCTCTTCCCACAGTTTCCCCTCGTCAGAGTATGCAGCTTGCTTATTCCAGAATAAAGGAGGAACTAGAGTCAAATAAACAAGAATTCACCTATGCCGAAGTCTTGAGCATTACCAGAAACTTTGAAAGGGTTGTGGGGAAAGGAGGATTTGCTACAGTCTACCATGGCTGGTTAGAGGATACTGAGGTAGCTGTCAAAATGCTCTCTCCCTCAGCTCAAGGATATCTGCAATTTCAGGCAGAGGTAGTATGATTAACTACAAATATCATCTTACTTATATATATATATATACACTCGTTAATGATATTTTATTTATGTTATCGCTTTCTGATTTCCAGGCCAAACTTCTTGCTGTAGTTCATCATAAATTCTTGACTGCACTAGTAGGATATTGTGATGATGGCGAAAATATGGCTCTCATCTATGAGTATATGGCTAATGGAGACTTGGCAAAAAATTTATCAGGTATTGTTTAAGATCATTTGAGTCCATTCAATTTTATTTCTCACTCGATACAAATTAGGGGCGGTGAAATAATATATATGTATTCATGTTTGTATTTTTGTATCCACTTTTGGTAGTTAAAAAAAGGTACTGATTGAAAGTAAATGCTTCTGATTCTGCATAAAACCTCTAAACAGTCGATCGATCGATCGATCGATGCCGATAAAACATAACAAGAAATTCAAGTTAAATAAGATACATTTAGATGAAGCCTAAAAATTGAGTCAATGATCAGCTGTATGTATCAGAAAACAAATTTTGTTTATATCATTCTGCACCAAAATCCAAGAATGATGTCTTTTCTTTTTTCCCCTAATTTAAAATTCATGCATTCCTTGGTTGATTCAAAAAAATGTAGGCAAAAACGAAAATATATTGAGTTGGAACCAACGACTTCAAATTGCAGTGGATACTGCAGAAGGTGAGTATGGAAAGAATCCTTTTTCCCCCTCCCTCTTTCTTTGAGAGTAAGAGTCAGAGTTTTATGTAACAAAATGTAAGTTGCACTTGTAACTGTAGGATTGGAGTATCTGCATCATGGCTGCAATCCACCGATTGTTCACAGAGATGTTAAGTCTAAAAACATCTTACTGAATGAAAAATTCCGGGGTAAACTAGCTGATTTTGGGTTGTCAAAGATCTACCCCGATGAAGGTGACACCCATATGACCACAGTGATAGCTGGCACCCCTGGATATCTTGACCCGGAGTAAGTTATTATTTTGACTCAAACCCTGGTGGTAGAAGTCAAGAGTCTTAAGACAACGCTTCATATTAATTGAGTTGTAAATTTTTATTCTGCAGGTACAATAGATCACACAGGTTGAAGGAAAAAAGTGATGTTTTCAGTTTTGGGGTAGTTTTGCTTGAGATAATTACTGGTCAACCTGCTGTGATCAAAACTGAAGAGAAGACTCACATAATTCAATGGGTTGGTTCTATACTAGTTGAAAGGGAGATCAATGATGTTGTGGATTCAAGATTACAGGGAGAATTTGATATTGATTCTGCAAAGAAGGCCTTAGACATTGCAATGGCTTGTGTAGCACCCACTTCCATCAATAGGCCAACCATGAGCCATGTAGTTAATGAACTGAAACAATGTTTGGCAAAGAAGATGACACCTCCGTGTGAATCTGACGATCATGGGAGTTCACCGAACAGCTTAATCACTGTCTCCTTTGATATAATTAGTGGAGAGAGTTCTCTAGAAAGATAGTAAATTTGGAAAAATTTTGGTCTAAATGTATTTTGTTGTTTCTTCCTTACATGACACCAGTTTAATTTTTGGTAGGGCGGTCTATGGTTTGGTCTTTCAAAAAAACTAAACCATACCAAATTGTACCATTTATATGTTTTAGTTTTTGGTGAACTAGTTTTAAATTGGTTCTGAAACCAGTTCAATGCAGAACTAGTTTTAAACCAGTTTTGAAAATAGAACTGATTGTGAACCGGTTTTTTGTTGTAGAACCAGTTTTTAAACCGCTTTAGACCACAATGAAATATAATAGTTAAATTCAAAATAATAATGATAATAATTAGAAAAATTATTAAATTAAATTTAATGGAAAGAAGTCACTATCATTAGGTTGTTAAAATTAGATTAAATTTTTGGTAATTAGGAATCCTGTGCTATATATATGATGTATTTCTTAATTTTAACAAATTAAGTGTTAATTTTAAGTAAATTTTAAAGTAATGTTTATTAGATAAAATAAGTATAATTGGGTGCAATTTTGTAAGTTATCACAAAGACTACAAGAAGACAAAAAAAAAAAAAAGACAACATATGTTTAGGTAGAGCAATATTGACAGCTAGAAATGTAGCATTTGAGAATTAAAATAATATTTTCATTGTATCCAAAAAAAGAAAATTAAATTAAGTTAACTAGCAGAAGTAAGAAATTCACCATGTAGCACATGACTCAAAAGTTTAGTGGGAATAAGCCACCATCGTCAAAGCAATGGAAGAAAAAAGACTCTAGAATTTGACGGTATTTGAATCATGACTCAATGGAATAAGACGATCCCAAAGGATGCACCAAAATGTGTTGTGTTACTAGGGTAACGACAAAGTATCTCAGGTGGTATGGGTTTGTGTAATGGGTTTGTGACTCAAATTTGATTCAAGAGTTCGAACGAGGGTAAAGAGATGGAAGAGTAGTTGTTTGATCACGATGGTGTTTGAGATGCAATGTTCCAAATATAAGGTCAATCTCATAAATTGGATGATGATGATTATTATTATTATTATTATCATCATCATCATCATCATTACTATTATTTTTATTATTATCATTATTATTATAACAAATGGAAATAAACTCAATTGATTTTTTTTCATTTTTTTACCATTAAAAAAGGTGATAAGAATTTTATTTTTATTTTTTATAATTAGTAGTTAAATCAATTGGCTAAATGAATAAATGGTTAGATCAACTAGTTAAATAATTAAATTAAGAGTTTAATTTTGATGCATTGTCAGTGTAATTTTTACAATATGAACTAATTAAAAATTATTTTAAATATGGATTTTAAAGTAATTATTCTAAAAGTAAATAAATTTTAATTATGTAACAATCTCTGAAAGGATAACAATGTATAAAAAAAATCATTGCAATGTTTGTATATTTCAATTAAATTATTAAATTAATTTGTAGTTAAGTAATCCTATCAATTTGATATTTGGTTTAAATATATAAACAGAAGTTTAATTTTTATATACTGTCAATGTTAAGATTTTTACATAGTCAATCAATTAAAAATCATTTTAGATATGACTTTTAAAGCAATTATTACAAAACTCAACAATCTTATTATATGTGACAATCTATGATTTGATCATTAGTGCATTCTAATTAAAATCTATAAGTATATCATAAATATTGTGATATGTAAAAAAATATTGATAAAAGTATTCATATATTAATATTAAAATAGTTTAATTTCATATAGTATAGGAATAAAGTTTGTTTACACTATCAAAAAATTAAAAATTATCTTAAATATGACTTCTAAAATAATTATTATAAAAGTTAATAATCTTATCATATATATATGAGAATTTATGATTGAATGAAAATGTATATTAATACATTCTAATTAAATTCATATTAAAAAGGTGGGAGAAAAAAGTAAATTTAGAAATGATAATTTTCTAAGTTATGTGAGGATCTTCACAAGGACTATTTCTTTTAGGGTATGTTTGGTGTCTAGGATGATAATTTTATACATTTTTTTAAAATTTAAAAAGGAAATAATATTTTAAAAGTTTAAAATATATAAGAAATTAATTTTTAAAAATATTATGCAATTATAATAAAATAATAATATTGTCAATCGTAAAATAGGATAATGTATATACTATATAAGAGATTGTGTAGTATGCATCAAACATTAGATAGTATAAGAACTTATCATGCTCTTATTCTTTTCTAACTCTTATCCTATCTTATCTACCAAACGAATCCTTAAAAATTTGAAGATAATTTTCACAATGATAGAAATGAGAATAAAGACCCTTGAAACAAAATAATAGAGCTAGTAAATTGGGCCACCTAACCTAGCCCAACATGGGCCCATCGAGACAAAAATGTGAAACTAGACTGGACCAAATTTATTAACACTCACCTTAATTAGAAAGTCTCGAATTTTTTTGTACATGGGTTAGAGTACCCCTTGTACTCTATTTATCAATAAATTTTTTATGCTTATCAAAAAAAAAAAAATCTCAAAATTGTCACTTAAAATCCCAAAATACATTTACCCACCATTTTTCGAAGATGTTAAAGGTTAAGAGATTAAGAGATTTGGGGTAAAGGATATCAAAAAATAAGAACTCATCTCAAGTTTTTTATTGCTAATGGCTTGTAATTAGGAAATGATGAAAATAAAATAAAATAGAAGAAAAGAGAGGAGAGAAGAAGTTGTAGAAACAAGGAAAAGGAGAAACAAAAATGGTAAAGAAGAAAAATGGGAGGGTGTCACGTAACCCTTTAAACAAAATGTTGTATTTTTATTAGCACCTAATGAAATAGTATGTTATACCTGAGTTTTATCTTTTAAAAATAAAGATGAGTGCCATTTACGAATATAAAACTTTAATTTTAATTAAAGAATCATATCTAAAACACTTTAAAAACTGTACTTTAAATTTTGTTCTTAATTAAATGAATCAACAACTAAAAAATACATACAGAGTAAATATTAAAAAGATAGGATGCCTTTTTTGTGAGTTTGAATAACTTAACTCATTTTCTTTTAATCAAATTCATATAAAATTCATTAATTGTAAAGAAATTGTATTAACGAGTAATAAAATATATTTATAACTTGTCTCAACAAAGTCAGCTTTGAACTCAAAGTCAAAACATCAGTTGGAATTGTCCGGTTGTCCCTCCCACTTGTGAAAGTCAACAAGACAACGAGTTCACAGTAATATTTTTCAAGACACAATTTATTGATTGCGAGATCAAAATTCAACGGAGAAAATCAAAAAAACCAGGCCGAAGATCTGGGTCCTTTTCACAACAGAATTTCTATATTTAGCAAGGAGCCCAGCTACCATGGCCTCTTTAAACTTTAATTTCGTTTAATCAAATTCAAGACTCTAGCCCTCTCTTTCTCTCTCCCCATCCTTAACCTTCAAGACTTCAATCCCGGCTGCAAATTCATGAGCAGGACCCACATATTTAAAACCATACCGAAGGTTAGCAATTCTTTTAAAATATTATTAGTATAAAAAAATCATTTTCAAATAAAAAACCAAAAAAAAATTATTTAATAGCCTTTTCTTGACGTATATACACCTTAGCAAGAAAAAGAGATAGAGAAAATAGAAAAAGGGAAAAAAAATGTAATTGGTAATGTGATTAAAATGGAGAGAGAGATAGAGATGTAAGACTGAGTATAAAAAATAGGATTTAAGGTAAAAAAAAAGTGCATATAAAAAATTTCGTGTGAGTACTCTAGGCAAGTTTAATTTACTTGTATACCATTTTGGATTAGAAGTGAAATAGGCTAGAAGGAAATAGGAGAGAAAGAAATAGGATATATATATATATATATATATATATATATATATATATATACAAGTAAAAGAGAAATAAAATAGAAAAGATATGTTGTTTAGGTAATAGAAATAAGAGTTAAAAAAAATAAAGAAATTTTTCTTCATTTATTTTGAATGAATGGAAGAGTGAATGAAAATGAATAAATTGTATAAAAAAAATTGATACTAATTAAAAGAATTAAATTGAAGAATTTTCAAATTTTTTACTATTTTATATTTTTCTTAACATAAATTTATTTATTATTTTTATATTACACAAAAATATTAAATTGTTAAGAAAAATAAAACAAAAAAAATCCCTCCCTCACATTTCTCCTAGGGGAAAAGTTTTGAGTTGTGTTATTCATACAACATTTTATATAACAACACACTTTCTATATCTATTTACTCTATCGCATTATTTATTACATTTCATTTTACTCTTTCTCTCTCTTAGTTATATCATTTGTTGTATAAATTATTATATAAATAACATTTTTTTATTAAAAATGTATAATTAAGAGTGTTGTGAAGAAGGATCGAAAAGAAACCTTGATGAAAAAGTATATTATTTCATTCTAAACTGAACTATTTATAATGACACAAGTGAGTCACCTAATACATATACAGACTCATTACAACAAACTATGCAAACAGACTATATCTATCAAATGATAGAAACAGACTATGTCTAACAGACAGACTGAATATCAGACCAATTATACAACAATTTCCACCTTGGTCTTATATTCCTATATTCCTATGATAAGATTACAAACTCTTATCTAATATCTGTAATATTCAACAACTTTAAATAGTATTTGAACTTCTCAAAAGGTAATGCTTTAGTAAGCATACTGGCTACATTCTCCTTAGATGTTATCTTCTCAACAATCACAGCCCCACTCATCACTACATCTCTGATGAAATGAAACTTCACATCAACGTACTTCATTCTCTCATGATGTACTTGATTCTTTGTCAAACAAACTGCGCCTTGGTTGTCACAATGAACTGTGATAGTTTCCAATTCTTCCTCCATAAGCAATTCTGAAACTAATCCTCTTAACCATAAAGCCTCCTTTACTGCTTCACAAGCTGCCATATACTCAGCTTCAGTGGATGACAAAGCTACCGTTGCTTGCAAGTTAGCTTTCCAACTAACTGTGTTGCCAAGACTTTGAAAACATAGCCAGCTATGGACTTCCTTGTATCAATGCTTCTTGCAAAATCTGAATCAACAAAACCTTCTATCTTTGAAACTCCACCTTGACCGACATACTTCAGCCCCAAACCAATAGTCCCACAAAGACATCTCAGCACCCATTTTGTAGCCTCCCAAAGTTGTTTACCCAAATTTTCCATAAACCTACTAATAACACTCATAGCATAGGCTAAATCTGGTCTACAACACACCATTGTATACATGATACTCCCAACTACGCTAGAGTAAGGCACTTTCTGCATACAAGTTTGCTCTTCATAAGTTTGTGGCTCTTACTCCTTAGATAACTTGAAATGTCGAGCTAGAGGGGTAGCAACTGACTTTGCAACTGACCTCTTAAATCTGTCCAGGACCTTCCTGAGATAAACTTCTTGAGACAAGTACAACTCCTTACTATCTCTCTTTCTTGTAATCTCCATACCTAGTATCTTTCCAACATGTCCGAGATCCTTCATTTCAAATTTTGAATTCAATAACTCCTTTAACCTTGCAATTTCTTCCATACTTTAATTAGCCAGCAACATATCATCAACATATAACAACAGATAAATTGGTTTCTCAACTCCATGACCCTTCAAATACACACAGCAATCATATTTACTTCTTGAGAATCCAATCCTGATCATATATTCATTAAAACGCCTATACCACATCCTTGGTGATTGTTTAAGACCATACAATGATCTCTTCAACAAACACACTTGATTCTTTATTCCTTCCTTCATAAAACTGTCTGGTTGCTTCATATAAATGGTCTCATCTAACTCTCCGCGAAGGAAGGCTGTTTTGACATCCATTTGCTCAAGTTCCATGTTGAAATGTGCCACCATTGCAAGTAACACCCTTATAGAGCTATGCTTAACCACAGGTGAGAAGATTTCTGTAAAATATATCCTTTCTCTTTGTGTAAATCCACGTGCCACCAGTCTAGCCTTGAACCGTGCCTTCTCAAAACTGGGAATGCCTTCTTTCCTCTTGAAAATTCATTTGCTTCCCACAATCCTTTGTCTTTTAGGCTTGTCCACCAACCTCCAAGTTTGATTCTTCTCTAGCGAAACCATTTCCTCCTTCATAGCTTTTAGCCAGCTGTGCCTATCTCCACTCATCATGACTTCACTATAGGACTTGGATTCACCAAGGTCATCAACCTCTAACCTTACTATTAAAGCAAATGAAATAAGGTCGGCATGTTCATACCTCTCTGGTGCTTTGTGTGTCCTTCTCTCTCTGTCTCTTGCCAAGCTGTAACTCTGGACAGACCCATCTTCAGTTTGACTATCCTATTGGACAACTTATACAAGTGCTTGCTGTTGTTTTTGAGTTGTGGTTACAGGTTCAGTTGTAACCTCAGACTCCACCTCAATTTGAATCATTTGATTTCTTGACTTTCCCTGAGTTTCTAACCTCTGTGGCTTAACTAAATTAGCCATTTCATTTTCATTAAACACCACATCCCTGCTAATAAAACACTTCTTGTGCCCAGGCTCCAAACACCATAATTTGTTGCCTTTAACACCTTCGAGATAACCAATGAAAATGCATTTCAAAGCCCTTGGTCCTAGCTTGTCTTGCTTAATGTGAGCATAAGCAATACAGCCAAAAGCTTTTAAGTCTGAATAATCAACCTTCTTGCCACTCCAAGCCTCTTGTGGTGTTTTGAACCCTATGGTCCTAGGATGGGGACCTATTGATGCAATAAATAGCCGTGCCTACTGCTTCTACCTAAAAACTCTTTGGTAGTCCAACATGGTTTAGCATACACCTTACGCATTCAAGAATAGTCCTATTGAACCTCTCCACCAAACCATTTTGCTGTGGTGTGGCTCTCACTGTTTTATGCCTAGCCACTCCACTTTCTTTACAAAATTGACTAAATTCTTCCTTCCAAAACTCAAGGCCATTATTAGTCCTAAGTTTCTTTACCTTCTTCCCTGTTTGAGTCTTTACCAAAACTTTCCATTCTTTAAACTTCTTGAAAACTTCATTCTTGTGCTTAAGAAAATAGACCCAAACCTTTCTAGGATAATCATCAACAATGGACAAAAAATACCTTGATCCACCGTGAGATTCAATCCTTGAGGGCCTCCACAAATCTGAATGCACATAGTCAGGAACTCCTCCACTAGAATGCAGACCAGTTGAAAACTTTAACCTGCTTGCTTTGCCCATCACGCAATGCTCACAAAACTCCATTGGCTCAATCTTGTCTTGTCCAAACACCCTTTGCTTTGCCAATTCTTCCATCCCCCCTCTGGCTGACATGTCCCAATCTATGGTGCCAAAGTCTGGTTGCAACGCCAGACACAACTGTTACATTGGCAGAACAACAACAACTGTTTGACCAACAAGAAAGTATAGCCCATTATTCCTGATTCCTTTCATGATCCCCAGGGACCTTTTATACACCTTAAGACTACCTTGATCACACTTGTAGCCATATCCACCTTGATCCAACGTTCCAAGAGAAATTAAATTCCTCTTGAGTTCCGGAACATATCTAACATCTTGCAGCACCCTATCCATCCCATCAAACATCCTCAGTCTTATAGAACCAATTCCTACCATCTTACAAGCTTTGTTGTTGCCTAACAGCACCATTCCTCCATCAGTTTGCTTGTAAGTCTCAAACCAGTCCTTATTTGGGCTCATATGGAACGAACATCCAAAGTCCAAGATCCATTCTTTATAGGAATCTTGATCAGCAATTGTCAAGGCTTCAGCACTTTCATAACCATCTTGAGCCACAACTACATCTCCCGTATGCTTGTTCCGCTCATTTGATTGATCTTTGTTGTCTGGACAATCCTTCTTCAAGTGTCCTTCACTGTTACAGATGAAGCACTTCTTTTTCTTGCCTTTAGACTTCGATCTTAAGGATTTCTTGGGCTTGAAATCCCTCTTCTCTTGCCTACCTCGTGTGAATAGCCCTTCAGCAACTTCTTCTTTCTTTGAATCATTATTTCTTTGGATTTCCTTAGAGTTCAACGTTGCCTTAACTTCTGCCATCGTAAGAGACGCCTTTCCATACAACATTGTGTCAATGAAATGCTTAAATCTCTTCGATAAAGAACTCAGCAAGATGATCGCCTGGTCTTCGTCATCTATCTTGACGTCAATACTCTTCAAATCCAATATGATTTTATTAAAATCATCCACATGCTTCTTCAAGGATTTTTCTTCCTTTATCTGCAACATGTACAAACGCTTCTTGAGGTATAACCTATTTGCCAAAGACTTTTTCAAATACAAAGCCTCCAACCTTTCCTAGATTTGCATGGCAGACTTCTCCTCGACCACCTCGCAAAGAACTTCACCTTCAAGACTGAGCAAGATCGCGTTGTGGGCTTTCCTCAACACATCAACACACCTTTTCTCATTAACCTTTAAGATCTCTTCAACTGACAACGCAGCATCCAAGCCTTGATGAACTAGCAACGCATTCATCTTTACTCGCCAAGGACTGAAATCATCTGATTCTATGAACTTCTCGATTTCCATTTTCACCATCGCCATGTTCTTCTCCCAATCTCGCAACCCGGAGCTCGTGATACCACTTGTTGTGAAGAAGGATCGAAAAGAAATCTTCATGAAAAAGTATATTATTTCATTCTAAACTGAACTATTTATAATGACGCAAGCGAGCCACCCAATACGTATACAGACTCACTACAACAGACTATGCAAACAGACTATATCTATCAGACAATAGAAACAGACTATGTCTAACAAACAAACTGAATATTAGACCAATCATACAACAAAGAGAGTGGAGAGAATGAGAGTCTTACTCTCCCATTATATGTATTCTAATTGATAACATAACATAAGAGTAGATTATCAATAGTTAAAAATAATTTTATATCACAATTTAAATTGTCCACTATAATTTCAAAATATAATTTATAGAGTTTAATGGCTATTCATGTAAAAAGTGTTACACGGTCAATAAATTAGAAATCACCGTTAGTATGACTTTTAAAGTAGTTATTATAAAAGTTAACAAACTTATCATACATAGTAATTTGTGATTAAATGACAGTATAAAACTATTTTATACTATCAGTACATAACCTATTTTCTCTAATTTATATACCCAGATATATTTATTTATTATAAATTTTAATTATAATATAATTTATATATTAATACATATTTATTTATTATCAATTTTAATTATTTAAAAATAAACATTTACCTCATATAATACACAAACTAAAATACTAATTTCAGCTTAAACTTGAGATGGAAAGAAGAATTAGTGGGAGATTATATAGACTTTTATATTTGCTGATGATCAATGGTGAACAAAAGGTGGGAATAATTCTAGAGCATGACAGACGAAAGGCCGAAAGGGTTTCATTTTATACTGGAAAATGCCACATGCAGATACAGTAGCAAAGAGACATGTGCTTAGCGAAGATATTCGAGCCATATTAAAATAATCCATGTTTCGTTGTAGCCGTCGTTATCATAGTCATCATCATTAACAATATCATTAGTTACACTAATATTTAAGAACTTCTTCGGAACTTTTGAATAAGACAGAGAGATTTATATATATATTGCTTATGACAAACACCCCTGCCAAAAAAAAGAAGAATATACACGTGCTGAGCAATGAGTTTAGAGTGATTTTCAAGAGCACGCTTTGGGTTGAATCAAGGAGACAGGACTACTGACTGAGTTCACTAATCTTAAGAGAATGTCTCTCGCATTGGTTAGCTAACTAAAAACTTATTTAAAAAAAAAAAAAACCTTGAAGATCTCCAAGAAAAAAAAAACACTTTAATTTCATAGATTGCATTAAACTATTTTAAAACGAACTTAAAGTGGCAATCACTTTTTAGCCCTTGATCTTAATCATGGGTGTTATAATTGCTAGACCTTTCTGTAAGCCAAAAGGTTATGGAATTCACTTCCATTATTTTCACTACTTTTACTGTAACCATCTTCGTTCATAAAAGTAAAATGTAATTGCAGTGTGAAAGCATCCAAAGCATTAGTGTAACCAAAAGTACCTTATTCACTCACTCATGCACGCCCATGATTTATCATAGCAACTAGAAATTGTCATCATTAATGAGAATTTTAAACAAGTCTCACTGTAGATATTCTGAAGAAAATTACATGATTGACTACTAATGAACAAAATTGCAGTTTAGGTGAGGACGTGAGCATATGTTAATCATAGTCACTGGATGAAATACAATTAGAGGTTATGGGTTCTCAGAACCCTTTTTATACATCTTATCTTCCGGGATAACAATCATTTCTAGCTTTCAACCCTTGGAATGTTGGATGTGGCTGCTAGGGTTTTGGATGGGGAGATGTGTTTGTATGGGAAAGGAAGGGTTGAAAGAGAAGGCTATGTTAGTAGGCGGACAATTCATTGTGTCAAGCTTGTTACCTAGATTTTCTAGTGCTTTGACTTGTGATCTGAGAAACTTGAGGTAGTTTGCAGCTTCTTCAAGCATTGATGCAGTGTCCATCTTGCTTCCACCAGGCACTATCTTCTGCAAAACCCTAATCCTCTCACTTATTCTCTCCCTTCTTTGCCTGGCAGCCACAGTCTGTGGATCAGTTGATATCCTAACATTCTTCCTTTTAGGCTTTTCCACCACTTCCCAGCCCAAGATCACTGGCCTAAAAGCTGCAGCCCCGTATATCATTTCCTTCATTTGTGCTATGGCCTCTGGATCAGGTTCTTCAAAGGAAGGTGTCACAGAAGAATTTGGCTGCTGGAAGTTGATATTTGATGAAGTAGGACGCTTATGATCCCATCTGGGTTTCTTGGACTTTGGTGAAGTCTCTGAGATAAGCTTGAAAACACCTTCAGTGGCAGAAGAATTCTGAGCAATGCTGAAGCAGGAATTGTTCCTTTTTGTGCAAATAACTTCAGAATCTATAACTCTTCCTTGACTGAGATATTGATTAGAGAAACTTTGAGATACTGTTTCATCCAGCTCATTGACTGGATACCGCATGTCACTACTGTTTCTAGCATTGGAAGCATTGCTCTCAGATTCACCAGAGGATACTGCACTGCCATAACTGAAGTTCCATAGGTTTCTGCAGTCAGATAAAATCATGGAAATGCCATCATCTTCGACAGACGTGTCTGGATTGCTATTGTTAGTAGCTGAAAGCAAGCAAGCAAGTGACTCAAGAGAGCAGGTAGCAGCCTTGCCGTTTTGTGTGCCATTGATAAGGTGTTGTTGCTGGTGGGCCATATTGAAATCTGCTACATAATTGCTAGTTTGGTTCATAGTGACCGAAAGGGACGGGCATGATTGGGGTGTTAAAGCCTCTTCCCAACTGGCTCCAGCTGCTCCTGATGTTACAGGCATGGTTGCTGTTCTTTGTGGCAGATTTGTGTTTGGCATCATACTCATTATCTCAGAAGCGGATGACTGAACCATGTCCCTCACTTTTTCAGAACTGGGATTTGGATAGCATGTTTGGTTGAGAACACTTGAACTTAGGTGGGGCATGGAGTGGTAGTCTGCTTCAAGGTCTTGATTCTGAGTGCTCCACAAGATCGGTATGTTAGCAACAAGTTGTGTTGAGGCATCCCAACTTAGACCATCCATAGATGACTACTTGACAACAATCACTGACGAAGTGAAACTAAAAGAGATCCAATTGAAAGTTGAATGACAAAGTGATCCTTCTTACCTATATATCATGTTGAAGACAATACATCAGATAACATATACCCAAACATCTATATATATATAGAGAGAGAGAGAGAGAGATAGATAGATAGATATATATCCAAACTGTATTATTATATATGTTTAGTTACAGACCGTGTCTTAAACAGGATTATCTCTAAAGGAAGATATATTTGCAAAACCGAAAAATATGTTTGGGTACAAATACAATATTGTGTAATGTGTTGAAGGGCTTACCAATTCTAGATCCAGCTGCTTCCAAAACCAGAACACTAACCCAAGAGCCAACAGGATGAGAAGAATCCTTGCCTGAGTCAGTAACTGAGCAGAAGAGGATGTATCAGCTTGCGTACAATATCTGGTAGTAGCATTAACTGACTTCTTCAATTGAGTAGGATGAAGATTGTGATAAAGAGAAAGAAAACAAACAAAGCTTATGTCAGATGGCGCAACTAAATTTTATGTACTGTTTCGCTATGAACAGTAACATAATGACTAAAAGTTTAGTTCTGTGCTTGAAAACATTGACCAGATACGTTTAACAAACTGACGAGAGAATAAAAAGTGAGAGAATAAAGGTTGTACCTTCAGATGCCATGGAATACCAGTACTGATGCAGTGTGTGTTTGTTGAACTGAAGCTTATATAGATTGGAAGAACAAAAGGTACAAGCATTTACAATAAAAAAATTATTGGAACTTGAACAATTATGTCAGGAAATTGTACAATAAATAGGCATTTGATCATGTATTATGCGAGGGGAAAAAAAAGAAGGAGAGGCTATATAATATGCTTTAACAGTTTTGAGCAGTACAACGGTTTTTGGAAAAGATAAGGCTTATGGGTGTGTAAGACTAAATTTTTGCAGATGGGTAGCATGAAAATTCTCGGCTGATTCAATATTTTATTATCTTTTTGTATTCTTTTTAAGTGGGGAAAGCTCTGACCTCTTTTTGGTTGCTTATGGATATTCCATGCGCACTGTAAAGTTGCAGTGAAAGTGAGAGCATCTGTTAGCACCACTCTCTTTCCAAAGATTTTTGTTAATCATAGTTTTAATCATAGCCTTGTGATGTTCTTCACTTTCTACAAACGTAATTGTTTAAGTCGGGGTGGTAAATTCTTGAGGAATCTACTGATTAAATCAGAGGCACAGTACTGATGTAAGATTCAACTTTTTGCAATTTGAAATGCTCCAAATTGAAAACTTAGTAAACTGGACGAGTCAAATTTGTGAGTTTTAGTTATATATATTATATAGGACTCCTCTGCATCTCTGCTCTGCTTTTTATGTAAATGCTTTATCAGTTGTATTAAGGATAGGGAACCCCAATTTCATCTTCTCTTATCCCTTGACTAAATGTGAATAATAAGTTAACAACAGCTAAAATTTTCTGTAATAACTGAATTGTGTAATAAAAAAGTGTGATATACGATCAACACTTGAAAATTTATTAGGAAAAAAAATATATAATACACAATTGGACATGGAATGGAAAGAATCTGGCTTACAAATATGTTTTAACAATATTATTTCTTTTCGGTGATTAACAATAATGTAACACTATTCCCACGTAAATATCTTGCAATAATTTTTACAATAAGACAAGGGATAGGAAGAGAAAAGAGAAAAGTATGAAATGAGGGGAGTAATATGATAGAGAGATAAAAAAAAATTTGAAAAAAGTGGGCGGGACAAAATTGTTTCTGGAATAGTATTATTCTTTAGCATATAGTGGAGAGGTCTGGAACATGAAACGTGGTGGCAGGCTAGCAAAGACGGTCAAATTAGAAGATAGAGAAAACAAGTTGGGTTCACTAATTTGTCTGGTCAGGTTTTAGTTTATCTTTGAACTTTATTAGGATTAGGTAGTTTCATTGCTCTCACGGAAGGGGTCTGAGTTATGATCAGGCATATAGCCAGCTGCTCACATGCACCCCATCATTGCAGTTCAGTGAATAGGTTCCCATAACATTTTCCTAAACATCTCTTATGATGTTAACTCTCATCTTTCTCTTTCACCATCCAGTACAAATGGTAACACAGATTTCGTAACATGAGGAGAATAAATAAATAAATATCAGTTTAAACTTTAAAATGGTATAATAATAATAATTCTTTTTTTTTTGTACATAAATAATTTTTCTACATATAAATAATTGAATAATAAAATGTTGTTTGTACACCAATAAGTCATATCAAAATGTTGTATTAAAAAAAAAGTTTAAGTGGGTTAAATTATAATTTGGATAAGATATCAAAAAACAATATTGTAATTTGGATAAATCTAGCATAAATCATAAGATATGACACATTTGGAAAATTATATTCTCATGACTTTATGGTTTAAAGATATCTTATCAAATCATCAGAACGTAAGTTCGAGCGTGACATTAAATTAGTAAAAAAGTATGACACATTTGAAAAATTAAGGTGCTTCTAAATAGACTTTACATTGAAAAAAAAGTCATTTTTAGTGGCAATTTTATATCTTTTAATAGAAATATAAACGGCTGTTAAAATGTTTATCGACGATTATGATCAACGTATCAAGGATCAGTAAAAGTATTACCAGTTTAGTGCCTGTAAAAATTCATTTTGTTACCGGTAAAAACTCATTTTATTAGTTTTTTCCTATTATAATTTAACCTTTTATAGGTTAATATTTATTTGCCGCAAAAATCATAGTGCAAGATAAATTTTACTGGCAATTAGTTTATTACCACTAAAATCAAAAAATTTGTTGTAGTGTTACAAGCAGTTAAAGTCCCTTATGGTTAACCATCATTATGTTGATTCAAGTAAAATTGGACTCAGATTTTTTAATCAAGGTTTCGAGTTCAAACTTTGTGGATAGAAAAATATGATTGAGAAGAGAAATCCTACTAAAAGTGGCTACTCAAGTTCTCCGAAAATTAGTCATTAATAAAATCATTAAATACTTTGCACTAATGTTATAATTAAAAAAAAAAAAAAAAGAGTCCCTTATGGTTAGAGTCAAATTGATATTCGAGTCCTAATTAATTTCATATTCAAGGAATGTAAAAATACCTCAAAACAAATCTAAAGTAACCTACATTCTAGTATGTATGTAGGTAGGTGGGTAGGAATTGTTCAAAGAATTGACCCGGAATCTAAAGTTCATTCAACTTGACATTTCCCTGGGCAGTTACTGAATTGAATTCTACCGAACTCTTTTTAGCGATCATAACCAGAATCCTGCACTCAAATGTCATTGTCATCTTCTTATCTATTTCGTGTAGTCTTGTTTTCTTCTCACATAATAATAACGTTTCAGTCTAATATGTTGGCTTTATCTTTCATTTATTATATGAGCTATTTTATTTTTATAACATTTTTTAACATCAACATCGAATTTTGACATTTCATTATATTTATTTATATAATTTTTATCTTTTTCTATATCATATCACAAAGCTAAAAAAAGTTAAAAACACCATATGATATTACCTTCGGTGTCTATGAAAAAGTTGTTGATAATATGAACTTATTTTGGAAATAATCAATTGATGACAATATTGTATCCCAATGAGGTCTTTAATTTTTTTTCTTCAAAAATATATTCATATTATGCAGATATAACTATAAACTTCGGAATCAATTTAATTTTAAATGTTATTCATGGTAATTTCTTAATTAATTAAAAATGGACCAACATAATATAGCATGGTTGACAAATAACCCTAATCTTGTGTGGTTAAGAATTCGATCCTCAGGTTTGTGTATATAGAAATAAGAATTTAATTCTTTAAATGAATTTCAATATCTTCATCCTTACTTCCGGCTGGGTGATAGTCTGGGTTAAAAAAAAAATGGAAAATAGAGTTTGAACTTTGAAGTGTGAATGGAGAAACCTCCATCGTCCGTCCATTGACAATTTGGTGGGCCCCACTTTGGGCCTACACTCAGCTTATGCCATTCTCTTCGTTATCACGGGGCTTTATGTATGCCCAGCCCAAGAATACAGGACGTGAGCTGTTGACTTGTCGGCTCGGCTCAATAACCAGCTGCTTATGGTCCCCAAGTTATAATTTAAATTTATAATGTAGGCCCCACGTGCCACAACCTTCAATTATAACAGCTCACACGTCAACTAAACGCTCTTGTTTTGACATGGCGGTTTTTCATTGGTTGAAGTTCTGATTAGATAGGCGTCGTCCACATAGCAAATCAAACAAGTAAAAATAAAAAAAAAACGGAGTGGTATTATAACTAGGGTGGGGACCAGACCATCTCACCCCCCAACCACCGTCCATCCTTAACATTATTATCCTATCCTATACAGTATATAATTTCAATCTTCTCATATTTGATGTGGATGTTTTGTTTTGCATATTTCTTCATCATCTCATTTTACATTCCTAAGTTTAATTTCATCAACAAATTTCAAAATAGGAGAGAGTTATGATCAAGGATCATGAAGTGAAAGAAACTTAATTATTATTTAGATAAAGTTCAAATAACTTCTCATTATTTATTGATAAAGTTCTAACACCTTTATTTCGTCCGAAAATAAAATATCTATTTTAACGAAATTTAAAATGACCAAACAGGATGATTCATGTAAGTGTAATAAGGGAAAATTTACCCATATATCACCATTTCATAGGAGTATTTTTTAACCGTGAAACAGTAAGTTTTCTCTCTCGCTATGAGACTCAAAAAAAGAGTAAAAAATATAATGAGACCTGCTTTTTCTTTTTCTTTTAATTAAGCAACGTTGCCTTGATAATTACTTTTTTTTTTTGAAAAAAAAAAACTGAGATAAGCATCGAGCACTAAAATTGCTCTAACATGATAGGTATCTATTCAACACCATTTCAAGGTGGGGAATATTCAACGTGCGGAATTTGCAATCTTCAATGGCCTTTGCGAGTCAAGCTTCGGTAGAGTTATTACAAGATTTCAACACTCAAGTCAATGTCTGCAAGAGAAGAAGTGTGTTAGATTAGAGGGAATTGTTTACCTCTCATGTGTTGAACTTACTTGTATGACTCTTGTTGAGTCAAGGTATTGTCTCTTACTTGATGAGGCATGAGAGATGCCTCTGAGGTTAATCCCATAATTTACGGTGTCTTTTATTAACGAATTGCATTCATAATCACGAGTTGTGCACCTACATGAATTTTAATGCATAGTAAGAAGGTTCTTGAGTTCGAAAGGACATTGATTGTGGTCAAGTAATCGGGCTTTGATAATATTGGGTTAGTGTGTTTGCTTCTTTATTTACATGGAGCTAAGTAGCCTTAACAGAACTCAGAACATTATCTATTCTAGCTAAGAAGCATTTTTAAGTTCTATTCCAAAATGGCTTGCAAGCCTATACGAACGCACTCTTTTTGCTTCAAAGCTAGTTCTGGTAGACGTATGTCTTCTCTACATATTTGGGCGAGTATTTGCAAAATTGATTTTGAAACAAATTGATTTTACAAAATTGATTTTGGAGTGTGTGATTTATGTTTTGATGTTTTTATTCTAAAAACAAGTTAGTAATAAAACTCAATATAAAATTTTTATCTAACACAAAAGCTACTTAAAGTTTTTTCAACTCAAAATCAAGTTTGGACTTAGAATCAATACCTCAATATAAAACCAAACATGTGATCATGAACATTAAACTAAAAGCATGTTAACTAGTATTCTAACTGAATTCTAAATGATCGATCCAACGTAAATCCAAACGAGCACTACGTCAGGATGGAAACTTACTTTTAATTTATGGCAGACTATTATGACAAACTGCCCGTTAAATGGTTGGGCGAAATTGAAATTATTTAAAGCATTGAATAAAGATGATGAACCCCACAACCATGACTATTAGAATATCAAGACTCTCAAAAACTTGAGTTGTAGAAAGCACACAAATGATCTTTTATATATTTTGCAATATTGACATGTTTCTTCGACACTTGTAATTTGTTGTACTATACTGACTTGGCTCATGGATGACGTTATGGACTACGTTTAGTTGTTTTCCTAATCTAGATATATACGTGGAAAAAAAAAATGTGATCGTTTTCAGCCAAAGTTATAAAAGTAATTAAACCCGGTCTGTTACGATGTTATAAGAATTACCTTTGCTTGGGAAAAAGACAAAGAAGAGTAGAAGACAATGGAGAAGAATTGAAACCGAACACGTTACACATGCAGTAGTCTTTATATGGACCATTAGGATATAGGCTTCTCGCCCCATTCATGTAAACCCACAACCTTGCATGGCCCAAGTTATTAGTCTTAATTATTCTCAAAGCCTTGAATGAGTTCTCGAATATTGCCAACTAAACATTGCGTGACCCATTGCCAGCTCTTCCATGTATATCTTTGATTCCCTGCAAGATGTGCCGCACCTTGGTACAGAAATGAAACAAACATGTCGGCCAAAGATCAGATAGGAATAGGGAAAAGGGGTGTGATCACCATCGTTGAACGAAAGGATTTACATCAACCATGACTTGTCGTGGTCGCAAAAAGCTTCCCCCCCTCTCTCTCTCATGGCACTGAGTGAGTTTTTTTTTACTCCCATGCATGCATATACAACGGGTTTGTCACATTCAATGGCCCTAGCTCAACAACCAAATCAAAGACCCTACAATAGGAGGTGATGATGATGTTGACCCCCACGTGCACAGGACACCAGGCCCACACAATCATCTGTGTCGTTTTGTTTTGTTTCCTCTTTGTAGTTGAAGGAGTATTATTGATCATTGTTCATTACCGTTAACAATTATTTTGCTCATCATTCTTCTCTAGCTAATTAAGTTTTACTTCTCTAGCTAAGTTTTACTACTCCCGTACACAAACTACATTCCAAGTATGTATATAAATACAAAACCTGATGCTGACTTCCAAGTACCCAGATGATCATGTTCTTTCCTGGTATATAAAATACGTTCAAGCTAGTTGTCACTTCTCACATCTCGAGGAACCATTTCCAATATCAAAGGAATTTTTATCTGGAGCTTAAACAATGTACCAACCATCATATTTCCTATAAGAGAAATGTTACTTCTACTCCATTTTTTACATGTTTTACAAAAAGATTGGGAAAAAGAGAGAGAGAGATGTGATAAAATAAGTGATGTGATAGATAGATGCATAACTTAATTTTAAAACTTATGGAAGAATTTTAATTTGTTTTGTTTTCTTATTTTTTTTCTATAAGTATTTATTGAAAAAATTATCCAAATTAAATTAATTAAATGTTACTTTTAAACACAAGCATGGTAGCAAAAATCTAATAGGAATGAGCCGTACTATTTATTATTTGAATTTTCTGACTTCATAGGACTTGTTTAGTTTTTAATTGAGAGGCTGTTCCCAAGTCCCAACATATATCTGTTTAAAAAGTAAAACTGAAAAACCTCTATTTTATTTTCAGTTTGGTCCAATTGTAAATTAAATTTTGTCCAAGTTTTGCCTTCAAACTCGATTTAAAATGGAAGGAAATGGAGGAATATTAATTTTACAAACTTTACAAAATGAAATTTATTTAAATGTAAACTTTAATTAATCCAAACAAATAAACAGCTTAAGCGCCTGGTTTTACCATAGAAGATATATGCTTGATTGGAGGAAAGTATTGCAGCTGCTTCAACTTTTGTGGCTCTCCCTCTTGGCTACAAGTGCAGACGTAAGAAACTCTTAATTTCAGTAATAAATTTACACTTTAATATTAACATTAATTACAATGTAAAAGTAAGTTCAAATTTTAATACAATTGTCTTAATTATACTCGTGAGATGAATTTTCTTAACTCCAATTTTACTTGGGTTCACTCAGGAACGAATCTAGAAATTTTTTAACTCCATTTTTACTTAGGTTCACTCAGGGACGAATCTAGAAACCTATTAAGGGAGAGCTGGAAAAAATTTAATAATAAATATTAAATAAACATTAAATCATAATAGTTAAATACATCATACTATTTATTTAAAATGTGAATTTCATTCTTTTAAATCATAAAATTGATCAACAATATAATATATATTAACTTTAATTATTCTTTCAATATAAATAATCAAACAATAAATTAAAAATCTATCTTTGATCAAGTTATAATAATATATTATTTTCAAAGAGGCAAGGGAAGGGAAGGGGGCCAAAGCCCATGCTTCACAGTTTTAGCTTGTCACATTTTATTTTTTTTTCCATTCCAAGGTATTTGTTAAATGGGGGGGGGGGGGGGGCCGGGGCGGCGCAGAAACGCAATCGCAATCCCTATATAAAATGGATACGTTATATTTTAAGATATTGTTAACTAATTACTAAAATGTATTAAAAAATAAACGATTTGTTGTATTAAAATTTAAAAAAAAAAAAATTTTCTAATTTATTGAGTGATTGGAAAATTCTAACAAAAGGCATTAAATATTATTAAACTCGTATCTACTCTTTAGCGAAATCTATGTTTTACATTAGAAATATGAGTTGTTCATAAATAATTTATATTATGTTGTTTTATATTTTCTAATAATGTAAAAACTAAAAATTGATTATAGATTAGATTGAATCAGCTTTTAAGCAAACATCAAAACCAATCCAGTTTAGTCAGATTAATGATCAGGTTATTTTTTAAAAAAAATATCTATCAAAATAATGTTGTTTATTTATTAGTTTTTTACAAATGATCAAATAATATTATTTTATATCAAAATATTAAAACTTTGGTTTGGTATGATTTTGTTTTGTTTTGTTTTCATTGAGTTAAAAAACAAAACCCAACTTCAAAAGTGACTTAAAATTGAATTTACGTTCTCTAAAGTGAAAGAAGTGCATCCTAACTAGAGGATAAAATGAAATTATAATTATTGATTAAAAACTTAATAGTTAAAAATTTAACTTTATAGTTTATTATGTAAGTGCATATATATTATCACAATTTCAACTATTGATTTTTTAATTAATGATTATAAATACACTTTATCTCCTTACGTTAACGGAGACAAATCAATTAAAATTATTTAGTTTTGATTAAAAGAAAATTAAATCAATTATCAAAGCGTAAGATTTAACTCCTTTCAAAGTGAGAAAGGTGCAATTTAAATAATAAAATGTAATTATAATCATTGATTTAAAAATCAATAATTGAAATTTTAACAAAACTTCATAATTTATTATATGTTTGGGTGTTTTATCTCAACTCTAACTATGCTTTATTATTAATTTCTAATTAACAATTATAACTGTGCTTTATTTTTTAAAGTACAACTCCACTATTTTTTTTCTTTTGTTAATAAGTATAACTCTACTTTAGAGTAGTCAAACGTAACTCATAATTGCCCTAATTATAATATATGTAAGCCAATAAGTATGCATCATGTATAAGGATCCAATTCTTTTAAAGTGAACAATTTACTTTGTAAAATAAAATAAGTAATCTCAATCGTTGATTAAAAAAATCAGTCGTCGATATTACATGGATATACATATATAATAAATTATGAGTGTATTAAAATACAATAGTTATTTTTTTTTTCATCAATAATATGTCTCTATTATTTCATGGGCTTTAAGTTTAACACTTCATTTTTTATCACGGTTGTATGCCACGTTTGACAGGCTTTATAAAAAATTAAAAATAATAATAATAATAATAATAATAAAAGGATTATGTTCCAAGTGTGTTATTGTGCATCACTTAGAGACCAAAAAAGTAAAAAAGAAAAGCCATACAAATTGGACACCCTACCTATCAAAAGGCCACAGAACCCAGTGTTATTGCTCACATGACCTACGGGCTATAATCTTATCAGTCTCATTTACTTTCAAAGGCCCAATCTTCTAAAGTTTTTGAGCAAAAAGAAATAAATTTAGCTTTTAATGACTTTTTACTTTGGTTAAACAAAAATAAATCGTTTGCAGGGATTCTCTTTTGATCATGCATAGCATGAAGAACGTATAATATGACCCCCTGCCCAAAATAATGCCAATATCTTTTTTATTGCAGTCAGATAATATTTATTTTTTAAAAAACAAAGCCGGATTATTTCCCACACTTCTTTTTTAAATTATTGACATGTGTGTGCTACGGGGGAAAACAATATACGTGTTTCACCAATGACATATTTAAAAATTTTAAGCTAGGGAAGCAATACTTACATATATGAATTTGTGAGAGTATTACTCATATTATATATTAGTTTTTCTTGTTGCATTTCAAAATATGAAAATCGTTTATATTTATACATATATATGTTATATTAAGAAAAATTAAAATGCTTGTGGAGGTAAGGGCATCCCCGACCCCCAAAAAGCATTAGCTAGATCCGTCCAGAGTAGAGTTTAAATAGATTACTATAGTTCTTGTTTATATGTTCATCATATTTGAAAAAAAAAATTGCCCATATTCCTGTTGCTAAACCCAACATCAAATAAGGTACAAAATTACTAATAGAGTCATTCAACAACATAATGACCCAAAAAAAATAGTCATTCATCTAAAGTCAAACACAATATAGTTACCAAATTAAAATATAATATTATGACATAATTTTCATATATATTTATTATTTTAATTATATATAGCGTGTGGGTAAATGGGTATGGATACCATAAGACTTTATGGATATTTACCTATACTACAAACTCAAACCCATCAAGCAAAAATATATACTTTACTTATTACAGGTATTTTTTGCAAGTATCTAATAAGTATAAGACTTGTTGTCATCCCTAATTTTATTAACTTTATTCTATAAAAATCAAATTAGATTATTCAATTAGAAAATCAGTGAATCATTTGGGTATTTGTTCTATTTAACCTAAAAACCAAGTAATTTCAAAATTGTTGATGACTAGTGAAGTAGTGGTCAAGTCAAGTCCAAAATCAATGAAAACCAATGTCAAAAAAATAGTAAAAAAATGGCTTGAATCTTTTTGTTTTAATTTATTTTTCTTTGTAAATTCTTTAAAAAAATTATTCGAGAAAAATATTTTTTTAATCAAATGAAGGCTAAACACCATGCTCAAAGATTTGTGTCATGAAGTTCACTTATAAATTGCCGTTATTTAACATCTTATGATTATCTTTTATTATACAAAACATATAATATGGTCATTTTATGTTTTAAATTTTTTTAACTTGATTTTTTTATCAATTGTTATTAGTTTATTACTATATATATATATATATATATATATATATATATATATATATATATATAGACACACACACAGAGAGAGAGAGAGTTAATTATCATCAGTTTATTACTTTATTTACTATTTCAATTATGATCAAATTAATAATTTGTGAAATACCTATTTATCAACCAATATAATTTTTAAAATATTATTAACATTATTTCTTTTTCATTTAAAGGTTGAACCAGTGTCTTGTTTCAGGAAAATTTGTTTTCCGCAAAACAAATGGTGCACGTGCCAAACCTCCCTCCCAAACTCCCGGGTGACGTGCACCGTATACGAGATTATACTTGCCAATGAGACTTTTGTTAAGGCTTCGTCACGTGCTATCTCTTTCATTGTCAAAATACGAGTACAAATTTTAACGGATATTTTGGTTAAACCTTGGCCCAATTTGTGATTGTGAGCAAATGCAACTGTGTGACTCGTGACCTATGTCCAAGCCCAACATTGTGGCATTTGTACGTGAATTGTGAAAAGAGAATGCTGGGTCACTCAATGCAGGTACTGGTGCTGTATGGTACTGAAGGAGGTTTGTGCCCCCCATTACTCTGCAAGTTTTTATTTTATTATTAATACTCTTTTATTTAACGGTGTCTTTTCGTGGTTCCTTTGGTTCAAACTACATATTCTTCCTCTTGCTTTTTGACCGCTAAAATTTTACCCCATTATATGATGGCCTTCAATTTAACAGTTACAATCTGACTCATTTACCTTTTTTTATTTTAAAAAATCACACTAACTGTTGAAAATCTCACATAGGCTACTGATGTAACTAAAATAATGTACATAAATAGAAGACAACCTTAGGATTAACTCAAACCCAAATTTTAAAATGTCTTCTAAAATTTAACCCAACTTGACAACCCCTCTTATTTTAAAAGTTACACTCACCTCATGTTACTATGTTAGTGTAATTCCAATCACCTTTCCTAAAGGAAGAGACAAGTATAATAATTGAATTGAATCATAACAAAGGTGAATACAACTTTTGAAACGAGAGAAGAGTCAAGTATAATGGAATTAAATCTCGGGAAAGTTTGATGTAATTTATCCTTCTTCTTTTTTTGCTTTTCTATTTTACTTCCTGGATATTGACCTCATCCTGTGATTGCTATATTCAGCGTGGAGAATCTTCCTTGTACAAGTGTTTAAGTTGCATAGGTGGATTCAGGTAATTGAGGACTAACGCACAAACCACCAATACAAACATCCCCAATCAAGAAATCACAATCTAACTATGTTGGCAGCCAGACAAATCAAGTAATGCCAAGGTAGATCGCAATTTATCACTCATTGTCAAAAGATAATCAATTACAGACAAGTACAGCTATTAGTCTATCCGAGAGGAAGAAAGGAGCACGTCCTTTGTTTCCTGTGGCAACATTTTGGCCATCAGCAGTCCGGAAGACAAATGACGACCATAAGCCACAGGTAATCAAAGCTCTGCCTCAGTTCTAAATCAGCAATCGCAATTCTCAGGTCAATACAAGAAAGAAAACATTTGAAAAATATGCCCTGCAACCTAAAACCAGAACGCTATCTATAACCAGTTTCTCTTATTAATTTATATTAGGTATTTTGGAATATAGAGACCCCAGTCTTGCCCCAAGTTTTTGCAGATTTGAGCCATTTGTCATCATTAAGATACATTCAACGATAGGGTGAGTACTGCGAAACATACAGGTCTTATTTAGTATACATATTTATGTTTATACCAGCAAGATTTCTTGCCTTTGAATAGTACCCTTTGTTCTCAGGGGAAAACAGGCCTAGAATAACAGTACAAACACAACAACAAAAGCCTTATCTCACTAGATAAGGTCGGCCACATGGATCACCATTGAGCTTAGTTAAAAACCAAATCTACAAAGATATTATCTACCATAAAATCCCTCCTGATAACTTCTTTCGTTGTCATTCTTGGTCTCTCTCTCCCTTTTCACAGGACTAATAACAGTACAAATACACCACTCAAAATTACTTGAAAGCATACCCCAGCCAATACCATTTTTTTCCTTACACAGCGACAACAATAGCACTTGGCCTTTTTTTTTCTAAAGATAAAGAAATAAAGAAAAGAATATGATCTATTTAGATGCACACTGAATACTGTTTACTCATCCAGCTAAACATCTAATGTTACCAGATGGACTTGCACCTCCCCCTCAAGCATGCAAGGATCTGACAAGTGTAGCATATGATCTATTTCATGATGGACTTGTCATATCATATGAAGTGAGATCAACACTCAACAGTAATCCACATTTGGCGGTTGCAAAGCATGAATCCAACATTTTGAGGGCTCTGCATAAATAGAAATGTATGAGAAACTTTTGCAAGGTTGCCACAATGTAGTCCGTGCATGCTTGCCAATGCTACCACCATTCAAAATACTTTTGTACACTGATGCAATATAGTTTTGGGTAGGCAAAGCTTTAGTCACACCTTGCAGCATAAAAGTATGAATTTTCCTATCTATCATCTTGAAGACCCAACCTTAACTTGTATCTTGTATTAAGCTTGTAATCCCCTGCAAGCCATGTCAGAAACAGAGAAATAAAGGAAAGGAAGGAAGGAGCAAACAAGTAAACAAACAACAGCACAACTGCAGAGAAACAGAATTTGAATTAGTGCGGATTGTCCGTCACTCACAACTTTAATTCATACTATCAGTGGCCTATAGTGCATTATGCAAATTCAGTAACAGGTAATGTTACAGAGATGGCCTACAATTTATGATTGCATTAATATATTAGCTGCAGCCCTTTAATAAAGTCTTGAGAACAGGGTAATCATTCTGTATGGTGAATAGAAATAGAGAATATGAGAAACAAGTAATTTTTATAGCAGTTTCTTATAGCCATGAGCTCATGGATGCAACTCAGTTAATCCAGCTGAACAACATAAATCCAGAGTCCAGTTATCCATTGAATTCTGCATTTTGCATTCATTTTCATGAAGAAATAATAATTACAAATGGCATCTATATTTGACAACAAATCATGTACATGTTTATGATAATTGCTTGGTCTTTTACCAAATCTAGTCCAAACGAATTGATGATTTAGATATTTCAAACAAAACAGTCACTAAAAATTCATTAGACATTCAAAGTGCAATTCCCAAGTAGTCCCTAATGTAGCAGAGAAAATGAAATAGTGCCCGACCTTGAAATGGAAAGTTTTAATTGATCACAGATTACTGAAGCTCCAGAAGGCAAACACACTCAATATGAGGTGTGTGTGGGAACATGTCAACTGGCTGTAGGCTTATTAGCTTGTAACATCCTTTTATATTCTGTTCTGCCTGCACAAAAACCTTCAACTGCTCAAATAATTGAACCTCAAAGCACAAGAATATAAAATAAAATGACACATACCACACCATGACAAAGAAAATCAAGGTCCCGTGCACATGTGGCAGGATTACATGACACATACACTATGCGAGGTGCCCTAAGATTTAGCAGGAATTTAATCAACTTCATGTGCATTCCTGGGCGATTGGGATCTGCATTATGTTTACAATGGTGAGAAATGTAATGCGTTGGATCACACAAAAAGACAACCAATATTGTGAATTGTAATCTTCAGTCAGTGTGAAAAAACTATATGATCAGCATGTTAATAGCTAAAATGGAGCTAAGTCAGTTTTCTTAGCATGGAAACTATATGTTGAAATCTTGAAGCACACATTTAAAATACCAGTATAAATTACTAATTAGCACATTTCCCTCCATACAAGAAGTCAAATGAAGCAAGTTCCCCTCAATTGTATACAAATCAGTACAGAAAGCATGACAAGTTCACATTTGCACGACACTTATCCACTTGATTGAGGAAACAAGGTGAATAACTATAGCAAATCCAATACGTAGAGGGATATCTCCATATGTACTCCTGATTAAGACTATATTCAAGTAAATAGCTTTCAGCACAAGCCAAATTAATTGAGAGAAATAAATATAACAAAAGAATAAGTAGGAATAAGGACACTTAGAGCAACGAAACCTGAAATGACAATGTCAGGTTTAGGAAAATTCTTCCCAAAACTCTCATCAATTTTATTGAGATCTCCCTGAACAAATGTTGCATTTTGTATGCCATTTATCTTGGCATTAAGACGAGCATCTGTGATGGCTTGAGGAACTACTTCATAGCCATAAACATGTCTTACACTGTTCAAAATTGGACGACAAAAAAATTAATCTCATTGTTTCACAGTTTATCCTAAAATACTAAAACCAGATGAAGATAAAGGATTACCTTCCTGCAAGCGTCAGACCTATGGTGCCTGTTCCACAAAACAGGTCAAGGACAATTTCTGAGCCATCACCCCTGACTCCAGCACAATCTTCTATAAGCTTATATAAAACCTCTGCCTAAAAGGGAAAATAAAAACGATTTTTTTTCTTGACATATGACCATGACTAAATTTAAGAAATAAAATACGGGGCAGGATCTAAAGAGAATGCCAAATTTTTTGGGCTTATTGCAAACCTGATAAGTGTTTGTTTGAAAGAAAGAGTTTGCTGATATTTGGAATGTAAGCCCTCTTAATGTCTCTGTAATGCTAGATTTCCCATACAAAGTGTATTCTTCCTCCCCAACAGATGTGTTACCAACAGAAGTATTTACATTATTAATGACACTTACCTATCATTCATGCAAAGAAGAAACTTTAATGGTATTAAAAACAATATATACATACAATTTGTAAACAAGTTATCAAGGTCATCATGTGACAGTTTCCCAAAAAATTCTATGACTGATGACTTTAAAATATTGAGTAAAAATTGCATTGCAAACTGCTAGAGATGTAATACAAAAACCCTTCATATGCCTTCACCAAAACAGCTTAACCTTTTAGGATAGTTGCTTCGTGACACGGTATCAAAATCGTTATGACCAAGTGGTCTAAAGTTTAATCCTCATTGCCCCTATTCTTTTAATAAAAAATTGAATTTCAGAACAATGTAGGTGGGGGCATCAGGCATGTGTACTATCCATGCCTGAAGCTCAACAAACTCTTGCATGAAGTAGCATGTTAGAGATGTAATATAAAAACTATCATGTGTCTTCTCCTAAAAACTTCAGCTTTTAAGAATTAGGATAGTTGCTGCATGACACAAACTAATGAAGGAAGATGTAGTACAAAAGTGAAAATTTTACTTTATATAATGAGAATCTATTCAATTTTTTTACGGGGGGAAAAAAAAGTAGAAGATGATGAGTCTCTCCATAAGCACATCCGGGACTACGCAACTCATTCAACAAAGTTTTGATGATTCAACTCTTGTAACTAGTAATTTGCAATTTGTGATTGGGTTTTGGTTTTGATTATCTTAGTTTTAATATTACAATATCATTAGTGAATGAATGGATAAATTGGCTCTCTATTGGCTTTGAAAAGGTTTTTCATAACAATTAAAATATGCTTCTGAAAGCTAAGATCACATATGGAAAACATTTGGGCCATTTGGTGGTATTTTCAACAGTGTCAACAGATTACTTGATAATTACCATCAAATTACAACAGAGTAATCAATTACCAGAATGTAGTAATCGATTACCTGCAACCATCTTGAGTTTTCTTGACAAAATAATAGATAACTGTGTTGGTAATCGATTACTTCAGTCTGTTATGACCGTTATTAATTGTTTATGATACTGTAGTAATTGATTACCTTGTGTGGAACTATAACTAACCCTCTGTTTTGAGACTCATTTGAACTTCTATATAAATGGATCATTATCTAACTTTTTTAACATGAAAATCATTTCCAAAAAGTACTGTTATGCTGCCAAAATACAGAGCCAAGCACATTCTTCACATATTGAGATTCTAGAACTTATTTGACGTAATCTTGCACCAAGGGATTGTGTAACCTTCTGTTCTGCAATTTTCTGTTTTGCTAACATTGGGTGAGGCATCCCAAGGATTCAAGAGTGAGGCATCTCTTGATAGAAGGTGTTTTGGTGAGGTACCCAAAAAGAATCAAAAGTGAGGTATCTTTTGATTGTACAAACAATATTTTTGGTGGAAAATCCCAAAAGGTTCTTTGGGGACTAAATGTAGATGAATTGATTGAACTAGTATGAAATCCAATTGTGCAATCTTTTCTAACCCTATCTCTTACATTCTTGCAAGTTTTGATAATTGTGCATAATATTTTGCAATCTATAAACTATACAATTGAGAGCTTCTTTTGCTACATGTTACTTTGTGGTTTTCTTCTCATTTTTCTTTTATTTTTTATTAAGGGCAGTTTAGTCTTATAAGAAATTATAAAAGTATCCTGCACTATTCTAAAGTACACCAAAAAACTGTAACACATAAATGTCTCTTCCTGGCAACCTACAGCAGCATTTGATTATTCCTAATTATTATTAATTTTATAAAATAAAGAAAATATTAATTATTTTTAATAATTTTTTTATTTACTAATATCTCACATAAATATATAAATAAATTTACAATTACATTTTAACTCTTTTAATAAAAGTAATTTTATCAAAAATATTATTCTAACTGTAATTAATTTTTTTTTTATAAAAGTATATATTACATTAAAAAATAAATATAAAGTGAAGGAAATATAGAAATTTATTTCTAACAATTAACATTTTTAGTTAAAAAATTTATAAAAGGACTTGATTAATGATTTTTTATCAAATTGCAATATAATTGAATTATAATATTAAACAAACTTTATTCATAATTTAGACTGGATATTTAAAATGAAAGAGTTAAACTTATAAAAGATTTTATATTGTCAATCAATTAGAAATTATTTTATGTTTGATTTTTACAATAGATATTATAAAAGTCATTAAATTTACAATATGTGATTGGAGGATAATGTAAAAAAGTTTTACACTATGGATGTATTCTAATTAAATTCTTAAAGAAATTAAATTTATATTGTTTACATAAAATAAAAATAGAAATCAAAATTAATAATTATTAACATGCTTGATTCAATGTAAATTTAAAGAAATGATAATTTATTTTATAAACTTCTCTTAAAAATTAAAAAAAAATATTTTTCTAAAATAAATTAAATAAAACATATTTTAAGATTACTTGGAATATAAATTAAAATATTACTAATAAGTGTCAAATGAAAATATTGATGCATGCTTTTGAACCATTAGATGAAAAAGGTAGTCTTTGCAATCAGAAACAATAGTTCTTTGTGATCAGTCCAACTCTCTTTCCTTTTATTCACATTTTTGTAAAAAATCTTCCAT
This sequence comes from Spatholobus suberectus, assembly GCA_004329165.1. Classification (NCBI taxonomy): domain Eukaryota; kingdom Viridiplantae; phylum Streptophyta; class Magnoliopsida; order Fabales; family Fabaceae; genus Spatholobus; species Spatholobus suberectus. Next base: position 4,734,159 of record CM014736.1, read on the forward strand.
TTTTTATTTCTTTTTTTTCTCTAATTTTTTTTTTACATTTTTGTAGAAATTCTACCAGTTTCTATTTCTTTTTTTTTATTCTTTTCTAATATTGGTTTCCTTTCTTCGTATCCAAATTTGAAATTGAGTTAATTTTATATCATATCATCATTTTTATAAATATATATAATTTTCTTTAAAATGTTATATCATCATAATTAAATTTTATATTATATCATCATTTTCTTCAAAATATGTATAATTTAAAATATTTACTTTAAAAATTATTTTTTATTTTTTATTATGTTAATTTTTTTACATTTTAAAATTAAAGACAAAAAAGACCTGCATCGCAGGGGTAAGATACTAGTTGTTGTACATTTACATAAATTGGCATAAGTTGGTTCTTCAATTCATACATCAATCATATAAGAGAAAATTCACTGCAAATTGATAGCATTCACATTGATATCACAGTTTCAAGAAAGATTACAATACGATCCACTCATTATTGAAGGAGAGACAATTTTGGGAAAAACTTTCAATAGCTCAATTCAACCCCCTCTTGAGCATTTATTTTCCTATTCACAGAAAATTAAGCTTGTCATAAAAATCCAGAAGTTCACCAATACAACTAAAATGTTAATGATTATGCTAAAGAGATCTCTTCCACATCCCCCGTTTGTTGCTTCTGTCCAAAGCAAGGTATAAGTACCACCCACTCCCCAATTTAGTAGTGGGAAGCTACAGGGTCTACTCCCTGGATATGCCATTGAAATCTAGCAAGTAGGGATATATCAAATACACAAAAATTGGTAAGGACCAACTTTCCTAAAATCTTAAGCTGTTAGGTACTTAGGCTGAACCAATAGATGGTTTTATGTAATTTAGACACCCCCTCATGTTATATTAGGCTTGAAGCGTGGAGAATGCACAAAGCCCATTTTACCTTGTAAATAAACTCAACTATAAAAAATGGAAGCAATAGCAAGGCTCAAACTCCAGACTTTTGATCAAAGAGGCTTACCATGTCAAGACAAACTCTTGTAAAAGATTAAATTGATAGGTGGGAGTACTTGAGTGTTTTAATAAACAGAAACAAAACTTATTTTCAAGCATAACATATTTTAGGAGTTTGGAAATTTAAGGAAGAATCACATTTATAAGAAAAAAAGTAATTAAAAAACTAAAGTACCAAGTACCAACCACTTCAGGAAATGCAGAAACTTTATCTACTAGGAACTTCAACCGCTCTGGCTGGTAGGAAGAGGTCACAAAATTGACCATAACTTCAGGCAGACCAGTTGTTACATCCCTGGAACAAAACTCATATTAATATTGATTTCAAAAAAAAAAAAAGTTATCCTTCAAAGATATAAGAATATATGAAAGGTATAACAACGAGTGCAATTTATGAGAGCACAAATTATAAACATTCTTTAACTCAAGGAAGTGTTTTATGATATTCCTGTTTTCTTTTTACTGGTGCTGTAAGAAGGATTCTGGATCCTACAGCTCTATTATTTCACTTATGTTTCAATAAATTCTTCAATTGTAATCCATCTATATTATAATTGAGGTGCTGCTCAATCTCATTTCCCGCTTATCTTATTTTTTACCATCTATTTGCTTTTTCAAAGTCTTGTTAACCTCCAGGGCACAAAAAAAGGAAACAAACCAAAACATTCCAATAAAAGAACCAGTTTTAACCCATGGAATAGGTTTGAATTTGAATAAACATTTATATATGTTATAATGTTATAAATGAGAGTTCATATTACAACTTATTTTCCAGCCCATTTCTTCACTCATTTGCATGGCATTTTCCCTGCTATTTCCTATCCATTTGAATGATTTTTTCCTGTCAATTTTCCCACCTATTTGCATGGTTTTCTCCTACCCAATTTTCCCCCCTATTTGCATGTTTTATTCCATCCATTTTGTGTGTGATCATTTACATGAAATTTAGATTTTGATGATGATTCTATATGCAAATGAAATAAGTCGTTCAATTCAGGTTATATGTGATCAGTTAACGTTAATTGTGAAGAATTTTTTTTGTAAATATTATCTATATTCCATATGGTGGGTTGTAGATGAGGTAAAATGATTGACAAACCTTATGTAACATGAGAAATTATATATATAGTCAACAACCTTCTTTATCTAAGATGAAACCAATAATGCATCCTCCACAAAACATCTATTCATATTTGTGCAAATTAGCAAGAAAAATAAAAATAATAAACAAATTTAATTTGGTTATAACTTTTTCTCTACTCTGTAATTATTTATTTTATTTTATTTCTTTCAATTTCAAATTGTACAGAGGTTGATTTTGCACTATTTCACTACCTATTCACATTCATAATGATTTAGTAGTTCAGCCTAACTGGACGTTGCACACACCCATGCACTAATTTTTAGAAAATTTGTTGTCGAATGTACCCAGGTCCAGTGCAATGTTTGAGCAGTCGCCCAAGAGTATAGTTACAAGAACTACAGTATCCATATGTACTTAAAACAATTAAGTGAGGGATCACATGATATAACTTATATACCTTCCAGTTCTCAGCATCAAATGCTTAAGAAATCCCTTGTGTGAATGAACATTATAGGGAGAAAAACCAAGTTGTGGATCTCTCCAACATTCTTGGATAGCTGCAAGTACCTATTCAGATTTTCAAGTTAAAACAGAAGGAAAGTGAACTTCCCCTAATTGAATAAGCTTCCAAGATATGATAGCCAATCAAATAAAATTTTTAAGTTTAGATTATTGTCATAAAACAGGCAACAATTATATCTTGCAAAATCACTGCACCGGCTAAAGCTGTGAAATTAAAGACACAAGGCAGTGGGACAAGACAATGGAAGTTATCAAAGGGTTGGTGCTTTGTGGCATTTGAGGCTAGGCCCCTTATGTCTCTGTCATCTTATAAGACATTTCTGTTTCAGGCAAAGAGCTCATGATAAGTGATAACCAAATTTCAATGGTTGGTGACTACAAACAACCCCCCCCCCAAAAAAAAAAAATACACACACACTTCTACCTTTTTGATGGGGTATAATTGCCTAAATTATGAAGAACAGTTTTAAGTCTTTGTAGCTCAGGGTTTTGTAAACAAACCAATTTTCTATTTCTACTATGAATGGGGTTGCCTAACCTAGGGGTTTTTTTACTCTCTTTGTTTTTACCTCTTTTTGTTTTGAGATTTTAACTTTTAGGGATGGCACACCTAGATAAAAGAATAGCTTTAGACCGGCACCTTAGACAAACCTTTCTGGTTCAAAATATATTAAAAACACAGAAGTGCACACACATCATACAAGCTTGTAATTGTAAATAAACGAATAACATTGCTTACCTTATTAGCAGGATGAGATTGCAGTAAGCACTTGTCAACATTTAGAATTTTATCAAAAAAACCAGGAGCATGCAATCCCAGCGCATAATTTTCATTACCAGCATCAACATCTCTATCTCGCAGTGATTCTCTAGGCAACCATCTTTGGGGACCGAACGAGAATTCCATCTGCATACGTAAGCACGAAAACGCACAACACAACTCATTCACTCACCTCGGGCCGATATCTGGTCAAAAAAGAAGTAGCACAGGCATGAGCGGCACTAACCTTATTCCTATAATGAAACTGAATGTCACAAGGAACAATGGGCTTCATAACGGCGTGCAATTGAAGTTGTTCGCGAGAAAACCTTCCGACGTGAATCAACAAGTCACGTGCCTGGTCCTCCTTGGCTCTGATCTGAGCCTCGTAAGACAAGTTTTGCGTCTTGCAGCCCCCGCAATGAGGAGCATAGACACAAGGAGCATCCACAATGTCGCGAGGAGGAGTTATGGTCTTCACCTTAGTTACCTGTTTTTGTTAACGGAATGAATCAGAAAACGAAGAGAGAGAGAAAGGAGTTTGTGGATTGAAATGGAAATAGAAATAGAAGAGGTGAGTGACCTCAGCGTAATTGCCCTTTTTGCGGGTGACGCGGCCGATGAAGTGCTCGCCGGGAAGGGCGCGGTCGCAGAGGACGACGAAGCCGGTTCGGGCGACCTTGCAGAGGCCCTTGCCTTTGAAAGCGAGGGACTCGCACACCAGTTCCAGGGTTTGGCCACGCTTCGGGAAGTAGGAATTGGGGTTGGGAACGGGGTCGGAGTCTTCGGCGAGAGAGCAAGAGAGAGTACATAGAGACGGTCGAAACCTTCGGATGTGCAGTGGCAGACTGTTGGTTAGATTTGAAATGCTCGCCATTTCGCGGCGACACTCTTCCCTCTGCACTCTGCACCGAGGAAACAGACACTCACACACCCTTCGCAATGGAATGTTGAGTTTCGGCGCGGACACGTTAGGATATCATGATGCGGAAAGTCCAAACAAGGTTGGACGGATTAGCAACGCTGCCTCACACAATCTTTTGAATACACTGTTAGTTATTAACTCGAGTTTAGTACAAAACAACCATTTTATTTAACGAGTCTTGTATGTGATTTTGTAATTTTTAATAAATTTTAATTAATAATAAAGAATGTTTTTAAGAGATATTATTAACACTTTTCTTTTATTAACTTCTAATGTCTAATACTTGGTTTAAATTTTGAAAGAAAAGAAGAGGGTTGAAATTGTGGAATATGATGAATGAATGATGTTATGGCCTAATACCAGGCTTAATAAAGACCCAATCATTCAGCCCAATTCATAAGAGGTATCTTGATCTTCGTATGCTAGCTATTCCTTTGACACAGGGTGATCAACTCTCATTTAATCTTACTTGCTTCACCTCTTGTCCTTTATATAACACTAACAAGCTTTTATCTTAAGGTATGTCTTCTTTGAACTTATACACTCCCTCATTGAGTATAAAGTTTATTTGAGCATGAGAGTACTTGCAAGTAGGTATCCCGCCATACACTAGCAACCATAGAGCTTCTTTGTTGCAAGATAATTGAAGTTTCATCCCATTAAAGGCTACAAACTCTGCTAATATGTGAGGTTCATACTGAACAAAAATCTAATTTTAAACTTGTTTTTGTTATTTTATATGTATTGGAAGTTTTAAACTTGGTAATGTATTGAATTTAAGGACTATATTTTATATGTGATGCTAGGAAAGTTTAGTATGGGGTGAAATACAATACCATTAAGGATTGAAGATTATGGTAATTATCTCATTCTTGTCTTACAAGTATTGTTAGTGGTTACTTGTTAATGATTAGTATTTAGGCTTGTAAAACACAAAGATAACACAAGAAGGGGGAGTTAAATTGTGTTATAGCAAAATTTTGCAAAACCTTTTTTTTTAGAGACTTGTCGTCTGAAGGATTTAAACAAAAGAGTTTTTCAAAAACGTTTTAAAAAAAAGATGAGAGCTGAACAAAGAAACTGGAATGCACATAGGAGATATATTGGTTCGTCTCACCCTATAGACTACGTCCAGTTCTTAGCAACAACTAAATTCCATTAACTTATCCAAGTTACAAGTATTTTTTCAACAAGCCTCTTCAGGCTCAACCCAAGTAGTCTTTAACTTGCATTTCCAAGCAAAAACCCAAGTATTCTTTTGAATCAAAGCTTCTTCAGGCTTTTACCAATTTCTTTAGGAAAAAGGTTAAATGTGAGTTACCTTACTGGGTTAACGTCTTAATAGACGAATATACAATGAAAAAGAAAAGAAATGTTTTACACGCAGATTACACAATGAGAACTTTTTAATAGTTAAAGATTTTATATTGCGTCAATCCTGAGATTGAGGTCTCTTTTTCTATATATAAGCTTCTCCAAAAGTATTCGTTGTGAGTGTATGCAGGAGACAACCTTCATCTGTTGAAGAGAGTCATTGGAGCATTTAATGCCTATCACCAATTGTCACTTTGATAAGATAAAACAGTCTACTTATCTTTACCATTCCTATACTCAATCTTGTAGCAATAGTCAAATCTACTTTCCCGTTCTGACATCCGCACGCACATTCCTCCTTTTTCGCATAAAGATAACTTTCCTCAAGAGTAGATATGTAAGCTTCATACATATCGAGGTAGTTTATGTTCTCATTGATGTGCAGATCGTTTAGATCATCGTCTGAAAGTTGTTAGTTACTAAATTTATCTAGATGAAAGATAAAGACGACATGAACTTAAATTATCAGACGGTTGCTTGTGAATATATTACGGATGACCAGACAATTGCGTGAAAACATATTTATTAACTGTTTGTTATTATCAAAATATTTGAGAGTTATAAATTCGTCCTTTGTCTTAACAATGCCATTTTTATCAATAATGTTATTCTTGGATCTTTCAATTAAGCATCGGCTCCTAATAAGACATAATTGTCAGAATGCAATCTTGACAAGCACTCGGTGCTTCTACAAGCACAAGTTTCTTATTTACTTTTGTGAATCATATGTTAGCATAGGTCAGCTTTTGTGATAGAAAAAAAAAAAAAAACACTATGATATGTAAAGAAGTGGGACCTATAAGGTTTTTAGAGTTACTTGAGTTAAAAGAGTGAGTTGCTTAAATTATAAAAAGTAAATATGAGTGATAGGTAATAGTAAAACCCATTTAAAAATCCTAAAAAGTAAAAAAAATAAAAATGAATGGCTAGGATGGAAATGACCTTAATGTTTATTTTGTATTAATCGTGTAAAATTCATCATATTGGGCCACTTCACATTGTTTGTTAAAGGTTGCATATTATGTTTTTTCATGAAAATACTAGGGGCGGCAAAACAATCCATTTATCTATCATCCATCCACAAGTAAATCCATCAAATCCATCCATTACACAAAAAAATTATAATGGATTGGATCCAATCCATCCATTTAATTTTATGGATGGTTAGTGATCCATCCACTATTTTTCAAAATCCATTGGATTATATTAAATAAAAAAATAAAATCTAGTGGATAAAAAAAATAAAAAGACATGTCTAATCAAATTTTTTTTCAAAATAATTTGTTTTTTGGTCTTATAATCAGATTTTCATTAAAAAAATAGAGTAGCCATTAAAAAATAAAAATTTTCTAATTAGGTTTAAAAAATAATTTCTTAAACCTAAACGTTTATGATATAGTTAGTTGGTGATTCAAATTTGCATCATAGCTATCACGTGAATTGCTAATAAATTATATTTAAATTTTGTCGATTCTCCCTACACAAAATTAGAGTTATTGAAATATGTTTTTATTTTGAATTATGGTAAAAAAATTTCAAGTATCTACATTTCGAAGATTCTTTAGTAGTTGTTTTCCATTTTTCCTTAAGCATAATTTCTGTGGTAACTTGAAAGAATATTGTTTTAACACAACAACAGAATTGGAGAGAGAGAGAGTAGGAGAGAGGAGAGAGTGAAAAGAGAGGGGGGGAGATAATATTTTAAAAATAAAAATTACTTAAATTTTAAAATATATTATTTTTGTGGATGGATTGGATATCCATCCATTAAAAATTGTTAATGGATGGATTGGATTAGATTTTATTAGATGGATCATGAATGGATTGAATTTTTAAAATAAATTTTTAATGGATCAAAATAGATTAATGAATTGTTTTCATTCAATCCATTATAATCTAACTAAAAATTTATCCGATCCATCCGTTTGCCACTCCTAGAAAATACTAAGTAGCTGTTTCCTGCACAAGTGGCTGAAATGGGAAGGTGAGTAAGGGTGATGCTGAAATAAGACCCGCAGCTAATGCATTGCTTGATCTCAAACGAATGGTTTGTCCTCCTATCCAATCTGAGTCCTGCATTCCTCTCCGGAACTTCAGCATCATCTTCCGTTACAAATCACGATCATGATATAGCTTCATGCATTCATTCGATGACGCTAAAACAAAAACATGGCACCTGAGGTCAGCCGTAGAATGGTTGAAGACACAATACTTACTATCCTACGGAAGATGTTGATGAGACTATTTCCGTACGATGTTCACCATAAATACTCCTCAACTTTTGGCAAATAGGAACCTTACATATGGGGACTGATCAAGGGGTGGTAAGTATTCATCCAACTACCTTCGGAACAGATGACATCAACCAGGATTTCTTCAAGAAAATATTGGAAGACAAAACACGTCTTTACATCTTCCTATTCGCAAGAAAATTTCATGTACTATCCAAAGCTCTAGGAATTGATAACTCACTTTTTCATAAACTGCTTTGCTCTCCCGGCGTTCGGATATCTAGGACATTGAATCTAAACCACATTTCATACGAGTAGCAGGCAAATTTAACATAACTGGAAACAGATGTTCGAATGTTTTGGGAATCCCATCATCACCCTATTCATTTTATATACTCTTGCAAGGGAAATAGTTCACTGTGTCTATTCTATTTCAAGTTTTAACTAAAAGAAGAATTCGATAGTAGTTGAATGCCTTTGAAATTGTCGAAAATATCAAAATAAAAAGTTGTCTGTTCTCTCCCATTTGATTTGCCCCCAGATCAGCAGGGTTAATAATTACAATGCGGAAGCAATATGGAATTATTTGATTTTGAATGCAATACATTTACAACCAAGGATGTGTCAAACCAATGCCCCACTACCTCGTGATTGCACCAATAAATTAGCCAACAGGGGCTTGCAACGTCCGGTGTTATAATTCATCATGATATTTCCCCTCCACTACTGGTACGTCCAGATTTAATTTGAGAAGATACCCAGTAGCTAATGATGCATGAAGTGCAGCTCCATAAGGAAGTGCATCTTCATTGATTTTGAAATATGGTGAGTGTGGTGACTCAAGACGTTCATTAGAGGTATTCTCCATTCCAAGGAGGAAGAAGTATCCCGGAAAAACCTCTTGATAGAATGCAAAGTCCTCAGATCCCATCAATGGTTGCATGTCCTTAACTTCATTGACGCCAAGCAAACTCACAGCAACACTTTTAAAGTATTCATGCAACTCACCGTTGTTAACTGTAGGGGGGAAGAAAGTTTTCTCTTCATCAAGAAAGTTGACCGTTGCATTGCATCTCTGCACAGCAGCTTGCCCAGTGATAACCTACATAAGTGAATCAGCCTTAGCCCCTAATAGGATTGCAGCGAAAACTACAACAAGAGTACAATCATTTCTTGGTTGCAACAGAAACCAAATAAGCTTGACAACAAATGAAAAAAGGTCTACAAGATTTTGACCCCATTTACCTGGCAGGAATTTATGAATCTGCTTGCACAGTAGCAATTTAAAAAAAAAAAAAAACCACAAGAATTTTATTCCCTAAATTTCAGTAATCCATGAATTTGAATCCTCTGATGCGAGTTTTTCACAAGCAAGTTCACATAAAGAGAGATAAACAAAAAGACCTTACAAAAGGCCCAACAAATTTTGTCATGCGCAGGGTCTGTGTCTACCTCTCCCCACCATGATCCTATAATATGAAAAACTCATAGGGAACCAAATCCAAAATCCATGCATTTATTGGAGTTTGTCAATTAATAATTTGTACAGCAACAAATAAGAATAAAACACATTGTTACAACAAACAAATGATTGTGAGTTAATTGCATCAAAGAAAAAAGGTCATTAGTTACACTTTAGGTGTATCAATGATCTATTCTTCACAACAGACCTGCTCAATCCGCTGTCTCAGTTGCATGAAGCTTTCTTTTGAAAAAGCTCGGAAGGTGCCACCTATTGTGACGGAGTCTGGAATAACATTGAAAGCACCACCTCCTTGAAATTTTCCTACAGTCACAACCTGTGGGTATATTCTTTATGCTAGGAAGACACAGAAGATTGTCTCTATATGCAGTGTATTACTTCTGGAAACAAGGCTTTCATCATATTAAATAATCATTGTAAACAAAACAAGTTGGTGTACGCTAACAAGTGGGTTTGTTAACATACACTAACTTGTTTTAGTTACAGTACGTTAACAAGTTACACCATTGGTGTATTCTAAGATAATTCTTAGTTGTAACTTTCTAACATACTCTAACTAAAAAATAAGTTGGTGTACGTTAGCAAACCCCACAAACCTTTGCTAACGTACACAGTACACCCACTTATTTTTTAGTTGAAGTACGTTAGCAAGCTACATCATTGGTGTATTTTAAGATAATCTTTAGTTATAACTTACTAACGTATTCCAACTAAAAATCAAATCCTATATATATATATATATATATATATATATATAGTATGCATGTATTAGCTACAAGAGTAGGCAAGACAGTGTGCCTCATACTAATTAATGTATGTGAGAATTTCTATTCTTTGATAACATATCTATGTCAAAGACGCACAAGAATACAAAGCTTTTAATGCTTCATATAATGATAACAAGCATTAGGTCCCAAATTAAGTGACAAAAAGGTGGAACTGATACTTCCAAATTATGAGTAGATAGCAAAAAAGAGAGTGAAAGCAAGGGAAGCTAAGAATTGCTAAATATATTGATCTGATAGCTAAGGCTCAGCTAATACTCTCCTGCTTCCCTTTGTTCTTTCTGAATTCTGATGCACACACATAGTTTAAGTAAGCATATACAAGACAGGGTGGCCACTTTGGTAGTCATGGACTAAAATATGGTACAAACTGAATGCTCTTGGACAGTAAGGTAAGGACAAACTAAGGATAGATGAGTATGGATGACACGAAGGGAACGAAATGAAATAAGTTTACCTGAGAGTCCAGAGGATCAGTCTCGCGAGAAACAATATGCTGTAAGCTAACAATCACATTGGAAGCTGCCAATATTGGATCTATAGAGTGCTGAGGGATGGCTGCATGACCTCCCCTGCCATTTATTGTTGCTTCAAAGAAACCGCTTCCTGCAAATATAGGACCCGACCTAGAGGCCACTTCACCTATAAGGAAGGTAGGTGCGATATGCAATCCAAATATGGCAGAGATATTTTCCAAGACCCCAGCATCTAAAATTTTCTTAGCCCCTCCACCTCCTTCTTCTGCTGGTTGAAAAACAAGAACAACAGTTCCCTGTAGAGACAAAGTAAGGAATGATATCAAGGATCCATAAGAGGACAAAAACAATAGAACAACGCAATTCAGAAAAAGTAGTAAGCAGAAGTATCTGTCCTGGGATAGTAGATGATATAGTGGCCAACTTTTTTCCTTTTCCATTTCTTTTCCAGTCTTCTTCTAGATTATGTTTTTGTTACAATTACAACAATCACAGATGCATTATGTTTTTAAGACTAAAGCCGCATGCCAGACGATAGGATGATTGTGAGTTTGTAACATACAAAGTTGACATAATGAGCACTCATTTGACAACATGACAAATGTCAGAAACAGAAGTCATGTTTGACTTTGACATGATTAAAATAAAAATAAAAGGCAGAAAAGTTTTAAACAGCAGAAGTACATAACCATCAGAAGAGTCACATTCGTGGAGGAAAAAGTAAGGAATATCAACTGCTAATGAGAAAATTATTTGTTGATATTACAAGCATATACATAACAAATCTTGGATTTGTTAAAATTTATCCATTCTATTGATTTTCACATTAAAGATTGAAATGTCTCACTTTTCTCTCTAAAGTGAACTAATCATTTTACAGGAGCCAAATATCATATTCTTGACGAGATGACAAACTGGAAGACAAATATCATATTCTAAATTATTTGAAGAGCAATACTTCAACAAAACATTAAAAAAAAAAAAGAAGTAGAACAACACGTTGTCTGTATATAAACTATGAAGTAAAGGGACAACCCCCAAAAAAGAAGAAAGAAATTGAATGTCAAAAAACATACTCGTATCTCATTTTCATGCTCTTTGAGGATCTTTGCAGCACCGAGAAGCATGGCAACATGAGCATCATGACCGCATGCATGCATCTTTCCAGGTACTTTACTCTTGTGCTCCCACTCCACCATTTCCTAAGGTTAAAGAAAGCAAAATAAATCAACAATATATACACGAAACAGTGTAGCTCTTAAAAATATAAGCCATAAATTGGATGGATTTCATAATAATAATAATAATAATAATTGAAAAGCTAAGCATATATGAAAAAAATATATATATAGAAATCATGTAGACCTGCATAGGAAGAGCGTCCATGTCAGCTCTTATTGCAACAAAAGGAGGGCGTCCAGTCCCTATGAAGCCAATAACACCGGTGACTGCAACTGGGTATCTATATGGAATGCCCAAAGTATCCAATTCCGCTCTTATTAGCTTACTGGTCTCAAATTCCTCATAGCCCAACTCTGGATTCTCATGAATCTTCCTCCTGATACCCACCATCCAATCAAAAACCCGAGGATCCTTGGCTAAATCCAGAAACTTGGTGGTGGCGATTGCATTTGAGCTGAAGGAGGAATCTGAGAAGAGGGGTGTTGCAGCAAGGAAATGAAAAAAGACCAACAAGTTGACCCGTTTGAAGGAAAAACCCATGACTATTTTGAACTTTGAGGTGGGTCTGGGAAAGAACAGTGGACAAGATGAACCAACAAAAAAACACAACTCACCAAACTATGCAGTTGGCCAGTTGCAGCAGGAGTGGTTTTGTTCTTTTTCTACATCATATCATATATTATATATCATTAAGTAAATAGATCGATAACATTTTAGCCATTTTTATAGAATTTTGTTTTGGAGATTTTATTTTTATTTTTTTTGAGTTTATTTTATATGGTACCGTAACGGTGAGTTTTTTTTTTTTTTTTTCATAATAGCAATACTAAGATTAGAACACGAGACTTTATGCAAACTAATCAAACTTCCACCACTCAAACTTACCTTAAAAATCATACATAACAAATTTTTGGTTGATCGATATTGTAAGATAATATTTACATATAATCTAAACCAAATCAATATTGACTCCAATTGATTTGGTTGAATATTTCATTTTATTTGAAATTTGAATTAAAATAATTACAATTAATTTAATTTTTAGATTTCTTTTTTCCATCCTCAATTGATCACTGTTTTTATATTTTTAAAATTGTTTAATATTTGAAACTTTCTGCTATTTTTTTTATAATAATTTAATTACAACATTTGGAAACCTTGTGGAGACTAGCGAAAAGGACTAGTCTCCTTACAACATGGTGAATCAAAGTTCAAATTTTTATTGAGAGAAATATCCACATTTAATGTCAAACCTTGTCTTAAACAAAATTATCTTCGAAGGATGATATTGTGAAAAATTATTATTTATCTTCTTCTTGACATTTTAGATAAAGAAATTAATAAAATAATAAATTTATTTTAATAAAAAAAGTTGCGCATCAATTAAAAACGTGTTAATGTTTGAAATGAATTTAATTATTTACTAAAATGTCATGTATATTATTTATCTGCTTTATGACATTTTAGATACAGAAATTAATAAAATATATAAATTTATTTTAATAGAAAAAGTTATCCATTAATTAAAAACGTATTGATGTTTAAAATTAATTTAGTTATTTTCTAAACTTCTTGTAAAATTAAAACCTTTTGTAATTTATAACAATATTAAATTTAAAATTTCATATAGATTCTTTTTTGGTTGTCCATGGTATCCTCCAGGCGAGAGCCAAAAGTTAATCTCTCAAGAGATATATATTCTTATACTATAAATTAGAATCTCTAACTTGAATAATGAAGCTCTCACTCTCCCTACTCTCTCAAATTATTCTTTTTTATTTTTATTTGTATCTTTAATTTTGTAATCGTTTATCCATTCTAATTTAAAAATAATCTTATATAATAATTTAAATTATTTATTATAAAGCCAAAATTTTATTTATATATTTAAAAATATGTATTTATTATGATTTTAATTATAATATAATTTATAAATTAAAATACTTATTTATTATGAATTACAATTATAGATAAATAATTTTTTATCGTATATAATATATAAGCTAAAATACTAGTAATATTTAAATTATGAGAATAAAAAATTTTAAAATATAATAATGCATTTTTCATTCTAACTTGAAAACTAAAATCAAACCAATGTAATTTAAATTGGGTTGATTTAGTTTATATTGATTGAATTTAAAAAAAAATGAAATTAATCTAATAAATTTGATGGGTTTAAATTTTATTTTATCTCAAATTTCAATCAAAACAATCCGTCAACACCCTATTTATATTTATAAATATTTACTTTTTTCTGTATTTATTTGAATAAATTATTTAGGAAATACTACATTATTTTACCTCGAAACAAACAAATTAAAATGTATGGACGGTATAGTTGTGTAAAAAGCAGTTTAGAAAATGTGAACATGTGGATTTGAAAGGGCCGCCAGTGAAGTCCAATCAGGAGGTCTAGGCCACAGCACGTGATAATTTTAATTTATTCAAGCTCACTTTGGACCTTTTTTCCATAATCGAAAACAACACAATTGGTAAAGAAAGCAATGTCATTTTCAGAATTATCTTAATAGAGATAGGTTCCATCGGCGTTACGCATCAGACTCCGTAAAGTGGTATTTTTAATAATTTTTTATCAGAAATAAATTTGATCAATTTAATTAGCATATTTAAAATTCCAATAAAAAATAAATTTATCAAAATTTATATGATTTAAAAATATTTAATATTTCATTAAATCACTTTTTCAACATAGATGTTTTTGTTGAAAAAACAGCTATTTGAAAAATAATCAGTGTATTCGGGACAGTTGCTGAAATTTTTTTAAAAGCTTTTTTTAAAAAAATAAATTGTTTTCATGCACTAAAAAATTCGAATTTTATGGTTATTTCTTAACAATTTTTTTTCAAAAACATTATTTATAAATTACCCCCAAATTTTCTAATAATTTTTTTTGCTCTTTCAACTTTATACATACTCTTTTTTTTGTAATTTACACTGTAAAAGCTAATTTTTTATTATATCTAAATGAAATTAATTATCTCAAACTCATTTTATAAAAATTGACAATTCAATGGTAGAGGGATCTTGCTCGTTACCGTCCATTGTTGATTTATTCTTTTATAGGGTTTAGACTTAATTTTGAGCAAAGATAATTTTCAAACCCTTTTTTAAACTTGATCTTTTTTTTGGTGGAGTTGACTCTCTTTTTTGGTGTAATTTTTAAACTTGATTTGATCAAGCTCGATCTCAGCGTAACTCATTAAAAGCTTCGATATATTAGGCTTTTCACTAGGCTTGAATAATATTAATGTAGAAGTTTGAATTGAAACTAATTTTTTTTCAGTCTGACCTACTATTATTGGTAACCCGCACCAGATCATCCTGCATCGGCTCAGGTAACTTTTATGTTTTGTTTGGATTAGTGAAATAGAAAAAAAAAATGAAATAAGATTGACATAAAAAAAAAGTAATAAAATAAAAATATATGTTGTTTGGATAGATGAAAATAAAATAAAAGTTCTATTTAGGAAATGAAAAGAAATAAATAAATTATATAAAAAATATTTTTTATAATAATTAAAAAAATGTAATTTTTAATATAATACTTTTTTTTAACATAAAATTATTTATTATTTTTTAATTCATTTATATTATAAAAAATTTTAAAAAAAATCCAAAAAAAAAGAGACTATTTCATTCCTAAAGTGGAGAGAAATGTTTTTTTTGTCTTATAGGAATAATTTTCCTCCTTCTTGTTTTCCTTCTCAAACAAACAGTAAAAATCTAATTTTTTTTTCTAGGTTTAATTATTCATTTGGTCCTTATAGTTACACAAGCTTTACGTTTTAGTCCCTATACTTAAAAACTACTTATTTTAGTCTTTATAGTTATACAAACTTTACCTGTTAGTCCTTGCCGTTAAAAAAAAGTTAAATGTCATTAACGATGGTGTTGATGTGGCATTGACTTATGTTGCACTTTACATTTTAGTTCTCATACTTGCACTATTTTCACGTTTTAGTCCCTACACTTGCATAGTCTTTACCTTTTAGTCCCTACACTTAAAAAATTATTTGTTTTAGTCCCTTTACTTACACAATTTTTATATTTTGGTCCCTATACTTGTACACTCTTTACCTTTTAGTCCCTACACTTAAAAAACTATCCATTTTAGTTCCTATACACGTAAAAAAAAATTATGTTTTAATCTCTATCAACATCTTTCCCCTTTCTTCTTCCTCCTCCTTCTTCCCCTCTCCACTATTCTTTTTTCTTATCAACACCTCCTTCCTCTTATTATTTTACGGGTTTCTGCTTCTTTTAAATTCTGTTGCATCAACTAATTCTCATTGACATTAAATCAAATAGTCTCAAGGTTGTAGAGTGCAAACGTGCTTCTTGGACAAGACGAGATAGCCTACAAGTAGTGATTTATATTGGCACTCCTTGTAGTGGGGAGAACTTTCTGCATTGTTTTACTCTTGTTGCATAAAATGCTACGAAATATGAAAGTTAGTATTTAATTTGTTTTCAAGATCACATAATGCTCATGCACCGCCACCAAAAATTTCCTTTGGCAACAATGAGTGGTGAAAGTATTTTGTGTTAGTGTTAGAAAACCTAGAGCTGATGGAATTACATGGCAACTAACAACAAGGACTAAAGCATAAAAAAATTACTCATATAGTAATGGCACAAATACCAAAGCATTTGATGCAACAAGATTAAAATGATTAAAACGATTAAAACGTTTGGGTAGCAAGATTAAAACGAATGCAACAAGTCCCACCACTGCAAGGAGTGCCAACATAAATTGCTACTTGCTAGCTACCTCATCTTGTCCTAGAAGCATGTTCAAACTCTGCAATCTTGAGACTCTTCGATTTAAAGTCAATGAAAATTAGTTGATGTAAAGGGATTTAAAAGAAACAAAACCCATAAAATAAAAGGGAGGAGAGAGTTATTGATGACGAAAAAGAAAAGAAAAAAAAAGGAACAAAAAGGGGACAGAGAAGGAGGAGGAAGAAAGAGGAGAGGCGTTAATAGGGACTAAAACATAAAAAAAAATTACTTGTGTATGGACTAAAACGAATAATTTCTTAAGTGTGGAAACTAAAAGATAAAGATTGTACAAATATAAGGATCAAAATGTAAAAATAGTACAAATATAAGAACTAAGATGTAAAGCGCAATACACATTAATGTCATATCAGTGCCATGTAAACATTGTGTCAACACCACGTCAACTAGTGTTAACGGTGTTAACTTTTTTTTAACAGCAAAAACTAAAAGGTAAAGTTTATACAATTATAAGAATCAATTAAGTAATTAAACCTTTTTTCTATCTTCTTCCATCTTCTTCTTTTTTTACCCTATTTCACCCCAAAGGGTTTTATTAAATTTATAACTTTTTATTTAGAAAATATATTGGAACTGCAAGTCTCGGTGGAGAGAGAAAAAGAATTCTATTTTATTAATCAGAACGAATGAATTACAGAGATGTCAATACATCAATTACAATATGGCTATATATACCAGGTATAGACAAAAACTAATTTTCTAATAATACTACCCCAAACTTTCCAATCCAAGTCACTAACATAACCTATATGGGCGTAACTCCCCCTTAAGTTGGGAGATACAGATTAAGAACTCCCAACTTAGATATGAGCTGTTCAAATTAGGGTCTGGGAAGAGCTTTGGTGAGAGGATCAACAAGCTGTTGCTGAGAGCTAACATGAATGAGGTTGAGAAAGCAGGAATGCACATGCTCCTGAGTAAAGTGGCAATCAATATATATGTGTTTGGATCGTTCATGGCTCAACGGATTGCTTTCCAATTGGATGGCAGATTTACTATTGCAAAAAACCATGGTGGAAGTGAAGCTGATTTCAAAAGCACGAAGAAGCTACTTGAGCCAAAGCAGTTCAGAAGTGAGAAATGCTAAAGCTCGATACTCAGCTTTTGCTGATGACCGAGCCACTGCAGGTTGTTTTTTTGATTTCCAAGCAATCAAGGAATCCCCTAGGAAAATGCAAAAACTAGTGGTGGATCTGCGTGTTACTGAACAACCTCCCCAATCACTGTCAACATATGCTGAAACCTTCAAGGACATGTTTGTAGAAAACAAAATGCCCTGGCCGGGAGTGGCTTTCAAATGCTGTAGAATGTGGTTGTGGGGTGCAGGGGTTGGTCATGAACTGGCTCAATCTATTAACTGCAAAAGTTATATCAGGTCTGGAGATAGTGAGGTACATAAGTCATCCAATCAATCTGCGGTACATTGAGGCATCTTCAAGGGGAACTCCATCAATTTCATTTAACTGCAGATTTGGATCCATGGGAATAAGAGAAGGTTTGGCGGAAATAAAACTTGTAAGAGTTGAACAGTGTACTTTCGTTGACAAAGATGCATGCCTTTGCTAAACTGGGCTATCTCAAGACTAAGGAAATATTTCAAGTCGCCAATAATTTTTAGCTTGAAATGAGTCTGCAGCAAAGTCTATACATGATGAAGGGAGTAAGGATTTGGACTAGCCATTATTATGTCATCTACATAGACCAAAAGAAACACAAGGGAGGTACCGGAACCTCTTGTGAAAAAAGAGTGGTCTGCAAAAGACTGAATGAATCCATGTTGCATAATGGTGGAACTAAACTTGGTGAACCATTGTCTAGAGGCCCGTCGCAAGCCATATAGTGATTTATGTAACTTGCATACCAAATTCTCCCCCTTAATTAGGTACCCCTGTGGCAACTACATATGCGCTTCTTCAGTTAAGTCACCATTCAAAAAGGCATTGTTTAATTCTTACAAGACACAGGTTTTATTTCTGCCAAACCTTCTCTTATTCCCATGGATCCGAAGTTCCCTAATCTACTATGCCATAATGTGGCTTCATTATTGTTGATAGAATTACACTTTGCTAGTGAGTTACGTTGAGAAACTGAGTGATAGGTATATAAACCTTGATATTTTATTAACCATTTTATTATAGAATTTAATTAGAATGTAGTGACAATTTGATTTTTTTTAATTTTTATTTAATTACAAATTATTATATATGGTAAAACTATTGATTTTTGCAATAATTATTTTAAAGAATTTAAATAGAATACACTAAAGGTATAATTGTTTTTACACTGCATTTAACCATAAATTGTCATGTATGGTAAGCTTTTTTTTTTACTTTTATAATAATTACTCTAAATGTCACATCTAGGTTAATTATTAATTAGTTAAAAGTGTAAAAATATTTACACTAAAAGTATTTGAAAATTAAACTCCTATTTTAAAAGTCATATTTAGGGTTATTTCTAAGTAATATATATTGTAAAAATCTTTATACTAACAATATAAAAAAATTAAACTCTTTATTTTATAAATGAATATGAGATTTGTTATACATGAACATGTTTTTTTGAAATAACATGCTAGCTAGTTATAACATTATTTCTTTTAAAAGTACACTCAAAAGTGTAATTTGTTAATGTATTATTTTTTAAAAAAATAAGGTTGGTGTATATCAACACACATTCACTTATTTTATAGAAATTTATGTCCATAAGTTAAATTTTATTTTATTTTTTAAAAAATACACTTAAGGTGTAACATTTTTTTTTTTTTTGAGAAACCACTTAAGGTGTAACTTGATAAAAATCTTCTTTTAAAAATAAGTAGATGTGTATCAACAAACTCAGATAGATATATAATAAAATAATTATGTATTATTAAAGAAAATATCATATCTTTTAACAAATTTAAGGAAGACTCTTATAATTTCTTAAACTAATAAATATCAAATAAGAAAGTTAAAGAAATTAATTATTGACTAATTAAATACTTTTAAATCTCTTTTTATGTTATAAAAAAAAGATTAAATTAATTTTTTGTGAAGATTTGGAATTTCATTACCATTTTATGAAAATTAATTAATTACAATAAAACCAATATTTTCAAAATTGGATAAGTTGTTAAACCAATTAAGGCACTAGTTTAGTATTCAATAATTTAGTTGTAGTCGAACTATGGTTTAACCAATAATAATAATAATAAATAATACATAAAATAATATTAAAAAAACATAATATTATAACTTTGTAATATTAAAAGGCGATAAAACACCATTATATAGGTTTTTAATATTCAAAGTATACACAAAAATCTAAATTGATTATATCACAATACTTTTTTTTTATATATTTATATCACAATACTTAGGTATATGTTTTAGTAATACATAACAATAGAGATGAGCACAGGTCAAGTTGGATCAAATTTAGGGGGTATTTAGATCTAAATTGATCAATGTTAATTGGTTTGGATTGATTTGAATTTTCTATTTATTTTTTTTTACCTGATCATATTTGGGTTAGTTCAGGGTCAAGTCATCGGATCTATTAATAAAATGAAAATATAAAAGTAGAAATAATATGGGAAAAATTAGGATATCATAATAAAATGAAAGAAAACTTATGAATAGTGTCAAAAGTCAAAATTATATAATTACACAACATAAAAATTATATAATTACACAATATAAAAAATTAAAAATTTTTAAAATGATATAGGTTTGACTTTGCTTGGGTCCCATGTGCCCAGATTTGATACCAAATTGATATTATGAGTTGGCAATTTTAAAATTTTCCTTTCCAGAAATTAGTTTCTAGAAATATTAATTTTAACACATTCCATAAAACTAATTTTGGAATATATTAAAGTATAGAAGTAAATTTCGAAATATCTATATATTACCTAAAAATACATTCTAAAAATTAGGGGGTTGTATTGGATTGGGATTTTAAAATACTATTTTGGCATAAAAAAGTCTTGTAGATTTTTAAAAACTATGTATGAAAGTAATGACTTATAAGATTTTTTTAAAAGACTTTTATAATCAAGATTTTATAGTTTGGATTTTAATGGATTTATATCATAAGAATTTATAAGATTTGAAAGGATTGTATAGATTTATAAGATTTGAAAGGACCTCATGAATTTTTAGAACACATGCAAAGTTACAAGAGTTAATGAAAAACCTAACAAAAAAAATGATAACATTTGGATTAAAAAAGTAAAATCAATTCAATTTTTCTAATCTTTTAATAACTAATTGATTCTAACTTCATGTCGTTCTATTTTTGTCAAAATAAAAACATGTGTTTTCTAATACATAAAACATATTATTACCTATACTTAACCATTTCATTACTGTATGAGGCTCCTTTTAATACCCCAATCACATAACAAGTCATAGTTTAAAGTGCTTGCTTAGTATTGAAGAATGATCGATCCGCAAGCACATCCCATTGTTATCTAAACAATAAGAAGTGTCCAAGAACAAACAAATAAAGCACTTCACCATGAGAAGGAAAAAAAGTTTGAACTTCCTAATAATTTTATGGGGGTGAAATTCCTAATAATATTAAGGAACATGAAATCTATATAATCCACATTGCAGAGCACATTATTTTATTCGAAGCTGAAACGAAGTTCTATAATTAATGTTGGGATCAGTGTGTGAGCGTGTGATTGACATTGGTGATGCACGGGATTTTTTATGTGTTTTTGACATTGTTTTTTGATGATAAACAAGTTGATAAAGGCAAATAGAAAGGTCTTTAACCTAATTGCAAATAAGGCATGTAGGATTAAAAAATAGATGACCAAGTACAGTATCAACATCCATACTATCTTCAACAAAGAGAGAAGGAATTATGTGTAGTGGAAGAAAGAAAAGTCTTACAATGGTGGAAAAGAATGAATGAGAGAGTAGAAAAGTCTCAAGAGGTTACATGGGATTGTTGGATGGGTGCGGTATTTATACATTCCATTGAAAAGTCACACAAAATCCACCTTACAAAACAATTAATCAAAATTTGTATGTTTTTAAATATCAAAAGCCTGTTTGTAAGTGGTAAAAATCTCAATTGAATACTACTAGATTTTGTTACCCTCTTAAAAAAATCCTAACAATCCTAATTAAATGCCAGAAGACTTATTTATATTATTAAAAAGTCTTGATTGATTACCACAAGAAATTTTTTATTACAAAAAGTCTTTTAAAATCACAATTCAATACACCCTCGTAGTTTCTAAAAAAAAAATATTTAAAAAATACAAAAATGCATAAAGGGTGCAAATAGGAGGAAAAAAAGGGGATGTTTATATTAATAAAAGTAAAGTAGTTTAGGTGAAAAACTGTTATACAATTGAGATCTATTTTTTTCACAGTAACTTTCTTCCATCCAAACTACTTTTTCTATTCCCACTTAAAATAAGGATAGTTTGGTCATTAAAATATTTAGGCAATTAAGCGTATTTGTATGGCCAACTGCCTAATTGCAATAAATTTGGAACAAATAGTCAATTTATCTCCTAAATGTTGTAATCTGTCACATAATCTGTTATATCTTTTCATTTATTGTATATTTGAAATTGAATTTTAGCATTTATTTCGACTTATTATTATTTTTGTTCTAATTATTTTTTATTATTATTTACTTAAATTCTTATACATATTGTAATCTGTCACATAATTTGTTATATCTTTTCATTTATTTTTTTTATTCATATTGTGTTTGAATTTGAACTTTAACATTTATTTAGTTTAAATTATTTTTTCATTATTTTTAATTAAAATTTTATATGAATTGTAATATATGGGGTTTATTAAACACTACTTAGTTAATTTAAATCTCAGAAACCATATACCAAGGATGTATATGGTTTTTGAGATTAAGCCCGAGAGGATCAAGTTAATAGCCTTGATTTGATTTTTTTAGATGATATGGTAAGAGGGAAAAACGGATAAAGCATGTAACTATTTTTTTTAATTTCTTCTTTATTTGATTTGTTGTCATTTTTTGTAGTATACTGAAATTCATATTACTATAAGGAAGGATTCTATAAAATTATTTGAGAAGTTTTTCAAAACTTAAATTATGTTACTTATTTGTAATCGTTATTCTAAATTTTATGTTTTATAACTCTTAAAGAATATGTAATAAATATAAACTAAAATAATAATTTCAAAATTTTAAAACATAATAATAAACATGTACGGTTCACACACTGGTAAAAATAAATTTCCCTTATTACGGTAGACAATAAACCTTGCTTCGGTCCATGGAAATATCATAGGGAATTGCTATTTGCACTCCCCTTTTTTACTATTACACTCCCCTTTTGAAAAAAAAATTCCCCAAAAAACCCCTTTTTTTGAAAAGTAGGTTTCAGAACATATTTTGGCATACATTATGGAAGCCTGTGTTTCTAGTTCTCTCTTTGCTGTCATTTTCTCTGAGAATTTTTCCTCTATGTAGATTCCCTTCCCCGCGTTAACAACTTCATCCAGAAGCTCCTACTCGGCTTTCAAATACTTGGACCCCAAAATTATACCTTGCATGCCTGAAACTTTGTTTGACGCCGACGGCGAAGAGTTCCAAATTCCATTGACGTGGCCCTGTCTCGAAACTTCAAGTTCGTCGGAAACAACATTTAAGTCGTTTGCTGCAAGGAAAGGCTAGAAAAGTGCTTTGAAAGATCTCCATTGGATTGACTTAAATCATAATCATGGTAATGATCAAAGAACTGATATTATTCAAAGTAATTCCATTATAAATGGTATACAATTTTTGAAGTTTACAACTTCCATCAGCATCTTTATCTTTGGCTCAGCCAATTATGAACCAACCTTCCTCAACCCAACCTTCAGTTCCTCATATGTTACTCTACCATCTGATATATGACAATTCTAATGGATTTTCACATGTTGTTCAGCTAACAAAAATGGTACCTAAATTTTTAAAGTACTTGTAAGCCAATAACATATCTTAATCATATATCTGTATCACCAATGATAGGATAATGTCACTGAAACTTCATTTGTTTTTCATTTAATGATCGCTATTTCAAACTATCTGTGATAGTTGAAATTAATATTTGGAAACCTTAATTTTTTCATGATTTAATTCTATTTTTGTATTTGTTTTTTAATGTACTTCTTTTCTTAACAATACAACAAGCTAAATATCTACAGTTTTATGCAATAATTTATTTTAGCTTTGTCTATAACTTGTTTATTATTTGAGACACAATTACCTTTTACATGAAGTGACAAATGACCATAGGTGCATTTTATTATTTTATTTAAATTGTTTCCATTTCATGTGAAGTGTGTATTTTGAAATATAAACTTTTTAGAATATGAAATACTTTTATATTTAATCTTTTGATAGTAACAGTTTGAGTTGAAATTTGTGTTACTAATTTTTTCATTTCATTAACTTCTATGTTGTTTACTTTTAATTCCTTTTATATGAGGCATGAATTTGAAAACTAATGTAGGCTCCAAATCATAGTTGACCCTTGTTACGGTACTCTGCTTCCATTAAGCTTTTGTGATAGCTTTCTTATGAATAGCTTTCTGGACATGACTTTTATTTTTGCCATCTATAATAAAGGTCTGACTTCAAAACCACTAATCCAAGAGATAATTTCAATCGTTGTAGCATTAACCTAAACTAATGCCTATTAGTCTATGTAGTAAGGAACTTAGTTTTCTTTAAGCAAAGTGTCAATGTTAAGGCTCGTGAATGGGAAAAATAGGCACCAAGAGAGCTTCACTTCTTTAAATGAGTCCACCCAAATAAACTTAGATTAGTTATAGTCTAAAGTGGTTTTAAGATCTTAGGCCACAAAAATTACATTTCAACCCAAGAATATGATTCAAGTGTTCAAATTTTGAAATAAGTAACAAGTACTTGCAAATCTTGTATTTCTACTTTGCCTGCAACTGCCAATTAGCTGGAGGATGATTGCCTTCTATCACTTCTTGGGCATCACTTAGTATATGCATATACTGATAAAAAAAATATTGTTTCGATTCCATAGGATCATCTAGACACATATTATGACATGTTCAATCAATCATTGATAGAGAATTAAATCATAGAATTTGCGTACCTGGTGTTAAGGATTGAATCATCTTGTTGTTCATGAGATCTAATTGAACCTAGAGAACAAGAACAAGAATGAGAGAAGACTATCCTCTACACGATTGATTCATTAGACTTGCTTAACCGTCTAATGGGGCAACGATTAAGTAACCTATCGTATGAGGGTAAGGGCCTCTCATTGGGCATCAATTGAATAGCCCAACCCATCACAAGTTATTTAGAACAAAAGCCCAATACAACATCCATTAATTAATTAGGTTGCATATTACTAACTATTGACCACAATTAATATATTAATAATTAAATAATAATTTGTAATAATTTGATTAATGTTAATCCATAAAAAATAGATTAATTAAATAATTAATCTAACATATACTGGTTTAGCCTCTCTATAGATATTATTTGATTTGGTAGAACACATTGAATTTGAATTGAATATACCAAGGAATCGTTTAGTGAAAGGCCATAAGAAAGGGCCATGCTAATAAATCCTAGAAATAATGGATATTAAAAATAAGAAACTTGCATAAGAGAGATATTGCTATTTTTAAGGATAACAGCATACGATTTTTAAGATTAGTAAAAGATCCTAACAGTTACATTTTAATGGTAATAATAATTGAAGTCTAACCAAAGGTTATCTCTTCACTTCTTTTCAAACTAGAATTAGAAGAAGCATAAAGAAAAACAGAAAAAGTACCTAGGTAGCTTATTAAGTGTTAGTATATTGAGATTTAAAAAATGGTATGTGAGGGTGTTATTTGGTACCAATATTTAGAATAGTCTTGGGGATAGAGTTGGAGGAAAAACTCAAGAGGGGAATCCAGAATTGTGAAGCAGTCAAACCACATGAGCTTGGGGAAGAAGAAGGAGATGCGAGCGCGCCATAGTCGAAACGGGGAGCAAGTTGTTTTAAGGTTTTGGTGAAAGGGAAGGGAGAATAGCGCGAGGCTAGCCCTCTGAATGTCACTAAAAAGACTCATTGAGATGCCATGATTAACCACTTGGAACACACCCCATGTTTTGCATATATGACCTATGATCTTTGAAGCATTTGGGTCGACAAGAACAAGAATTGGAAGGGTAAGCGTGATGGTCACCGAGTTGTGTCCAAGGGCATGAATCAGGGAGTTCTTGTAGTGAGTTGAAGTCGCGGTGAAGGTACATGGGGTGAGCCCAAAAGGCTTCGAAGAGGGAAGGCATAGTGGAAGAAAGAACCATGGATGTTGTGGTGCGTGCGTGTGTTGAATGCTACTACATTTGTGGTTGGTTGTGATGGTTAAAGTGGGGGAGGAGAAACATTCGTGTTTGGAAAATCGTAAACACAGGTTTCCAGAAATTAATTTTCGGACTGTAGGCCAAAATAAATTTCCGAATCTACTCTTCGTAAAAAGAGGATAGTTTTGAAAAAAAAAATTATGAAAAGGGAGTGTAATAGCAAAAAAGGGAACTGTAAATAGCAATTGACAATATCATACTGTATGATGGGCCCATGAAATAGCCCAATAGAAAAGCAGAGCCCACTATATTTTCCTGCTATTTCTTCATTCCTTTACAACCCGGTTTTTCTCTGTCTCTCTGTCTCCAATTCGAAAACCCTTCGGTGCGTCAATTTTGATTTTCTGTCTTAATTTTCAATCGGTTAATCTTCCGATCAGTGATCACGTAATTTCTGCCATCGTCATGCTTAACCATTTGCTTCGTTACCCGCAAACAAATTGATTCAAGCCAAGGTATTTTATTCTTCAACAATTTTATCGTTCAAGAAGGTTTTGATTACACCTAGTCGCTTTCTTGGTTTTCCCAACTCCCAAAATTAATGTTATTCGCTCGATCGTGACTTATTCGGCACCTCTTTATATTGTTTTTTAACTTTTTTTCCTCGGGTTTGGCATCGCATGAAGTTGTTAATCCTAATTCTTGAATTTTTTGACTTTTTGGGTAGAGTATATAATTTATGAAATGAGTATGATAACTAGTTATTTTCTTCACCTGTTTTTGAGTAGTTTAGATGTAGATATATCGCTAATTATTGTTGAGACGCTTGGATTTTGTGCTATCTATTTTTGTTATGATTATCAGGTTATTCTCAAACAATTGCCTATTCATGTTTCTAGCTAGTGAAACAAAATGAACGTTAAATCCATCATAATCTGTATTTTTTGTTATCTAAAGTATGAAGATGGTGGGAATTCTGTGTTTCTTTTCCTAATTATTGTTGTCAAGTATTATCAGATATCTGCCCTGTCAAATGGTCTCTGATGGAGGGCCTCTGCATATGAATTTGGGGAGAAAAAGGAAACACGACATAGAGGATAATTTCGATTGTGTTCGAGAGGGTGCTAGGCTGAAAGAAACTCGAGGCGAGAAAGATTTAGATCAAATGGACCCAAGCGTTGAATCCGTGGATCGTATCTCGCCGTTGCCTGATCATGTCATCCATCACATTCTATCACACCTTCGTAATGTGAAGGATGCAATTCGAACCAGTATTTTGTCCAAGAGATGGAGAGCATTGTGGCATTCTTTTTCCATTTTGATTTTTGATGAGGGGAAGTTTTTTGCAGGAATTGGACACGAAGATAGCAGTAACAAGGAGATGATGTTTAGAGATTATGTATCAAATTCTCTACTTACCCACCATGCACAAAAATTGTACATACAGAAATTGGTGGTGCGCATGACCTCCTTTGACTTGGATGATAGCCCACATGTGGACCATTGGCTACATTTTGCTATCTATAGAAACATCAAAGAACTAGATCTCCATGTTGGCTTCAGGAATAGCAAGCGCTATACTGTACCACCAACTGTCTTTTCATCCAAAACTTTGACTGGGATAAGGTTAAGTGGTTGCAATCTGGAAACTTGCGATAATATAATGCTTCCTCATCTGCAGAAGCTTTATCTGCGCAAACTTTTCTTGGTTGAGGACGTTATTCAAAATCTTATTTCCAGCTGTCATTCAATTGAGGATTTAAGAATCATAAAGTGCTCGGGTTTGAAACATTTGCATGTTTTAAATCTCACTCGACTCAATAGGGCTGAGATCCACCACTGCAATCAACTGAAGAAGGTTGAGATCAGAGCTCCTAATCTTGACACATTTTGGTATTGTGGCAAGAAAACCTCTCCCTGTAAAGTTAGGTTGGAGGGGTGCACATCTCTGAAAAGGTTGACACTAGAACATCCCCAAGTGACTCGTGATTTTTGTGAAAATCAAATCTCCAATTTTCCCTTACTTGAAAAATTGGATCTAAGTATGCTCAATAATAAGATGAAATACATTGTGATTTCAAATCCTCATCTTCAGAAATTCACTTTGAAAGGATGCAAGAAATTGCGTGTTGTTCTAGTAGATGCTCCTAATCTTGTGTTGTTTGAGTGCAAGGGTGAGACTATGCCCTTGGTCGAGATTCACCCTTTCCACCTTATGGATGCCAAGCTTTCTTTCGTACCTAATTCTGAGCGTAAAGTTGTGGGATATGGTGACAAGATTTGGATTATGATGAAATCATTTATTGAAAAGTTCAATCCTGAAGGATTTAAATTGGTTCTTTACTCTAATAAGGTATTTTTTTTCTCACGTTATAGTCATATTTGGTTGGCTTCTTTGATGAATTTCCGTTTCCAAAGAACTCTATAGGCTCATTTATTTTTCCTTACCTGGTTGCTTGATCTAGAATATTATTATTCATGAAGATTTGAACAACGTTACATTACCTCCATTGCCTGACCTCGGCTGTGAAATTACCAAATCATCAGCATGTTTTGATGATATTTTGTTTAATTTGTTGCGGACATTGCACCCAGTGACTCTAACTATAATTTCTCCCCTTGACAGTAAATTCCCTAAGGTATGGTAGTTCTTTTTTTTAATCTTTGTTTCCGATACATACATACATTCATGTTGAATTTAAATATCTGTCATCTATGATGAAGCAAGACATTATTCCCGCTGAAACCCTTCTTGAACTGCTTTTTCTGTTAACTGAAAAATGACGCAATTGCAGTTAGTGTATGAAATGATAAAGAACAAAGACGAGGACCCAGTCTGTTGCATATATAATACTTCCTACAACAAATGTTGGCGCCACTTCTTGAAGGATGTCAACTTTGAGGACCTAAATGACAAAAAGTTTGAAGACATTAAAGCCAATGAAGACAAAAGGACTTCTACTTGGTATAATTGGTTGAAGTCTGAGTATGCGACATTGGAGTGTCAAATGACTAATCTTAGATTGTACTGGAATCCTCATCAACATGACGTGGAGACTTGAAGACTTATTTAGAAATGATTGACAGAAAAATGTTTAAAGAAAGTTCTGTGTAATTTATTCGTTTTGGCACCCCCCCACCCCCTTTTGTCCTTTTACTGTTATATCAAATCATGGTTCAGTGGATCACTGGTAATTTGTTCGTAGGAACATAAAATATATTTAACATGATCCTACAGTCCTTCTGGACTCTTTATTTAAGTGCCGCATGATATTCTAAATTCCATTGGACATCGAATATATCCGTGAGAATCGACGTCAAAAAAAAAAAAAAAGAATATATCCGTGAGAATCTGTCATGCTCACAATGGTGGCCAGCTAATGTATGGCAAGTTATAATTGAAAATGCGCGATTTGATATGTGTAGTTATGATTTGTCTAGTATAATTCCTTATAGTATAACGGACTATGCTTAATTAAAAAGTAAGAGTGATATTCTTTTAAGATTATTGGAATCAGATACTATATAATAGCCACTAATTTGTTGCTTATATTAACATCATTTTGCATTGCAATCAGTAGTTGCGCTGTCATAACGTATCGCTGTTTCTTCCAATATCTGGTGTACGCCCCGTTGGAAGTTAATTGCCCTTATGGTAAAGAAACACTATATCCCTATCGTTTTTCCTTTTATCGTTGTTCGGTAGAACTAGTTGTCCAAGCGAAAACTCCAGTTTTGTAATGCGAAGCGTGCTATAATTTTAGTTTTCAAGTAAGAACATATCTCTAAATAGGCAGCAAGTTTCAGTTTGTAGTACAGAACGATGGAAACTTACGAAGAACAAAGAATTTACTATCAAGCAAAATACTTTTGTGATTTTTCTTCTTCCTATTACTAGGAAGGACGTGGTTGAGTTACATGATGTTGAAATTTGCTTGCTTAGCATATGCTGTTAAATTTTCATCGTTGTGTAGGTATGCTTATTTTCTATGTACGTTTCTTCAGAGTTAAACAAGTAGGGTAATACATTTTGTAGGAAGGAAAAGTAGGAAGAAGAGCGTAATGGTGGGACCATGGGGAGGCAACGGTGGAAATAGCTGGGATGATGGAACCTTCACAGGGGTGAGAGAAATCAAACTAGTTTATGATCGTTGCATAGACTCAATCCACGTGATTTATGATAGGAATGGCAAGCCTTTCACAGCAGAAAAACATGGAGGAGTTGGAGGTAACAAAACAGCTGAGGTAAGCTCAATTATTGCTTCTTTGCTTCACCATTTCATCAAATTCCATGCAAATATAAAAGTATTCTGTGTTTTTCATGTATCCCAGATTAAGCTGCAATTCCCAGATGAGTTCTTGATCAGTGTGAGTGGCCACTATTGTCCGGTTGTTCGTGGAGGCACCCCCGTCATTCGGTCATTGACATTCAAGAGCAACCGTAGAACCTTTGGACCATATGGAGTTGAAGAAGGGATCCCATTCACTTTTTCAATAGATGGAGGCCATGTTGTGGGTTTTAAGGGGCGAAGTGATTGGTATTTGGATGCAATTGCTTTCACTTTGTGTAGTGCACCATCAAAGTCGCTATTTCAGAAAGTGCAGAGGGGTCTGAACAGGCTTACAAGCACTGCTCCAAAATCTTCATCCTCCAAGGATCACTAGAAGATCATACGAAATTGAGACTTGTCTGGGTATAATGTAACCGAAGAGTATATACATTTCTGATGAAGTTATGCTTCTTCTGATCTTTGATTTTTCTTTACTAGCTTTACAAGGAAATGCATAGTTGGTGAGTGTGAACTATACTATAATTGTAATGAGGATATTGCCTTCTTAGCCAACAAGCCATAAAAGAATGTTATCCACTATATATATATATATAAAAGGTGGGTTAAACCGTCTCATTTTCGGCAAATTATTGGGAGGTGGAGACAGATTCACCCACCTTGTTGCTTAATGTCTTGAGTAGTTCACCATGTTTGGGATGCATACACATTTTAATATGAGCTGTAGATCATGTCTTGTACCGTGTTCCACGGCTAGAGTAGAGTGTAAAACAAAAACAGCCTCAATCTTTCGCTAGATTCTTTTCTACGAATAAGCGTACTTGTTTCATTTTTTTTTTGCAAATCTCTCTTCTCTGTTTCTTTCCCCAGTTTTGCCTATCATATATAGATTATAATTTGCAACAAATGCAACGTGAATGTCGTCATCCTTATCGAACCTTTCTTTCTTAGCTTGTAAACCAATTTATTGTGTAACTTCCCATTTCATTGTGTCATGAGAAAAAGGATTGGGGCCACGAGGGCGTAAGTGTGGATGTCCATTCTTATAGAAACCTCTTTCTCGTAAATTTGCATTTCATTTTCAGAACAAGTAAAAAACTGCGTTACGAGATAAAAAGTGTTGCGGAATACACGAGTGCGTAAGCCCCGTTCAGTTAGTCACAGAAGACCATGTGAATGACTGTGGAATTGGCCAATTTCTTCGGCGGGACTTGCAAAGGCTCCACCCGCGTCTCAGCCCCTCGCCGCGAAGAACGAGACAAGTCCCAGCCCGAAGGTACTCGTTTCCGAGTCTGCATCTCTGCAGTCGTGGCCCGGGGACTTTCCTGAGCCTTGCAATTTGCAAAGACCCATTCACATCGCCTCATGATTCCTTCGGCCACATAGAACGAACTTCCACCAATATAAAGTTCTCCAAATCATTTCTACTTATCGATGTGGGACTTTTGCTTACCACCTTGAAATTTCCCTCATAGCTAAGTATGAGTCCGAAATAAATTCATTAGCTGCCGTGAATAAAAGATGCTGTGTAGCTTGGATTGAAGTCGTAGGATATGAATATAACTATCTATTGACAGTGGTGTAATGCTGCTATACAATATGCAGTACGATGGCTAGTACCACCAGTGCCATCCATAGGAAATTAGGAACGTAGCTTTACCTATCAATATTTGATGTGTTCCGTTCCATATGAAGGCAACCGTGTTATGTACGAAGAACATACAGAACAAAAATAGAAAAATTTGATTGAGAAATTTTCTGAAAGAAAGCTTTAAGGAATGAAAATATTTACGTGGTTGGTTGGATTTGATTTGAGAGACATGGTGAAATCTTTCCCCTCGTGTACTTACATTCCAAATATCACTCATTGAGAATAGACACAAAAAGAACTGATGTCAAATAAGTCAACCCAACTCATTTATGAGTTGGGATTGAATTGAATCCGTTTTAAAATTGGGTTAAAAATCTTAATCTCACCCAACCATAGTAGCTTATGGGTTGAGTTGGGTTAACTCGTCAAAATTTTAGAAAATAAAAAGATAAAAAGTTATAAAAAAATAAATGACTTATAATTTCACCTATCAAATAAATAAATAACATAAGTAATCTAAACATAATATCACAATCACAAGAGTATTATCTTATTAAATGTCTTAGCACAATTTATTTTAGAAAGTATTATCGTAAGTTAAATAAATATAGAGTCAAGTAACAAAATAACATAAAATTCATAATACTTTATAAAATATTATGTCTAATAAAATAAATATTTAACTAAATAATTTATATAAAATAAGTAAATAAATAAACCAACATGATGAGTCAACCTAATCCATTTTGGCAGGTTAAGTAGGTTGACCCATTCACTCACTTTGACACCCCTACATAGAATTGAATTTAAAATAAGACACTGATTTTCCATAGCAAATGTTCAAAAGACGCCAAGTTAATAACAATCATACCATAATTCTTCAACTATAAAAGAAGACTGCTATATTTGAATGTCACATGTTCGCAAGCTCAAGGTTGGAAACAAATGAAATTTGAAACATAGAAGACAGTGTATCTGGTTATTAGAAATTAAATAAGCCTACATTCATAGTGAATGACAAATTTTTATTTCTCCATTTCATGCTTTAAAATGTGTAAAGTCAGTTTGCATCATTGGAAACAAATATCCAAACATGCTCTAATTCATTATTAAACATCAAAAGTGTAACTTACTTCTGATATATTAATCTTTGTTGCTTTCATATGCTAGATCATTAAAACATTTTTCTTTAAATAAAATTCCAACAATTTTTGCTATTTCAAAAGGAATTGACAGATAAATTTAAAATTCCATTTCTAGAAACAAGGACAAATGTTCAATGATGTGGAAAGAGTTCAACACTCAAATGATGACAAAAAGGTACTCCGTTACAAAATAAAAAGCTAGTCTTTTGTTTTTTTTTTTTTTAATCTTCAAGGTAGTCTTCAACGAGCATCATCGTACTTAGCATTTGGCTGTGCCTGCACCAATTTTGGGCCTCATGGGTAGTTCGACCTAGTTTCCAATGTTCCGAAAAATATTGGCTTGTATGACCTAGTTTCCAATGTTCCAAATGTTGAACATGACCTCTTGTTAAGACCCAAATGTATGACCTAGATCATGTCTTGTACCGTGTTCCAGGGCTAGAGTGTAAAACAGAAACAGCCTCAATCTTTCGCTAGATTCTTTTCTACGAATAAGCGTACTTGTTTCATTTTTTTTTTTGCAAATCTCTCTTCTCTGTTTCTTTCCCCAGTTTTGCCTATCATATATAGATTATAATTTGCAACAAATGCAACGTGAATGTCGTCATCCTTATCGAACCTTTCTTTCTTAGCTTGTAAACCAATTTATTGTGTAACTTCCCATTTCATTGTGTCATGAGAAAAAGGATTGGGGCCACGAGGGCGTAAGTGTGGATGTCCATTCTTATAGAAACCTTTCTTTCTCGTAAACTTGCATTTCATTTTCAGAACAAGTAAAAAACTGCGTTACGAGATAAAAAGGGTTGCGGAATACACGAGGGCGTAAGCCCCGTTCAGTTAGTCACAGAAGACCATGTGAATGACTGTGGAATTGGCCAATTTCTTCGGCGGGACTTGCAAAGGCTCCACCCGCGTCTCAGCCCCTCGCCGCGAAGAACGAGACAAGTTCCTGCCCGAAGGTACTCGCTTCCGAGTCTGCATCTCTGCAGTCGTGGCCCGGGGACTTTCCTGAGCCTTGCAGTCTGCAAAGACCCATTCACATCGCCTCATGATTCCTTCGGCCACATAGAACGAACTTCCACCAATATAAAGTTCTCCAAATCATTTCTACTTATCGATGTGGGACTTTTGCTTACCACCTTGAAATTTCCCTCATAGCTAAGTATGAGTCCGAAATAAATTCATTAGCTGCCGCGAATAAAAGATGCTGTGTAGCTTGGATTGAAGTCGCAGGATATGAATATAACTATCTATTGACAGTGGTGTAATGCTGCTGTGCAATATGCAGTACGATGGCTAGTACCACCAGTGCCATCCATAGGAAATTAGGAACGTAGCTTTACCTATCAATATTTGATGTGTTCCGTTCCATATGAAGGCAACCGTGTTATGTACGAAGAATATACAGAACAAAAATAGATAAATTTGATTGAGAAATTTTCTGAAAGAAAGGTTTAAGGAATGAAAATATTTACGTGGTTGGTTGGATTTGATTTGATTTGATTTGATTTGAGGGACATTTGAAATCGTTTCCTTTGATCTACTTACGCTCCAAATACCACTCACTAACAATAGACACAAAAAAGAACCAATATCAAATAAGTCAACACAATTCAATCCAACTCAACTCATTTTTAACCTATCAAAAATGAGTTGGGGTTGAATTGAATCCGTTTTAAAATTGGGTTGAAAATCTTAATCCAACTCAACCCGTAGTAGGTTGTAGGTTGAGTTGAATTGACTTGTTAAAATTTTAAAAAAATAAAAAAGATAAAAAGTTATAAAAAAAAAATGACTTATAAGTTCACCTATTAAATAAATAAAATAAACAAATAACATAAGTAATCTAAACATAATATTACAATCACAAGAGTATTATCTTATTAATTGTCTTAGCACAATTTATTTTAGAAAGTATTATCGTAAGTTAAATAAATGTAGAGTCAAGCAACAAAATAACATAAAATTCATAATACTTTATAAAATATTATGTCTAATAAAATAAATATTTAACTAAATAATTTATATAAAATAAATAAATAAATAAACCAACATGATGAGTTAACCTGATCTATTTTGGCAGGTTAAGTGGATTGACCCACTCACTCACTTTGACACCCCTACATAAAATTGAATTTAAAATAAGACACTGATTTTCCATAGCAAATGTTCAAAAGATGCCAAGTTAGTAACAATCATACCATAATTCATCAACTATACAAGAAGATTGCTATATTTGAATGTCACATGTTCGCAAGCTCATGGTTGGAAACCAATGAAATTTGAAACATAGTAGATAGTGTATCTGGTTATTAGAAATTAAATAAGCTTACATTCACTGTGAATGACAAATTTTTATTTCTCCATTTCATGCATTAGAATGTGTAAAATCAGTTTGCATCATTGGAAACAGATATCCAAATATGCTCTAATTCATTATTAAACAACAAAAGCGTAACTTACTTCTGATATATTAATCTTTGTTGCTTTCATATGCTAGATCATTAAAACATTTTTCTTTAAATAAAATTCCAACAATTTTTGCTATTTCAAAAGGAATTGACAGATAAATTTAAATTTTCGTTTCTAGAAACAAGGACAAAGGTTCAATGATGTGGACAGAGTTCAACACTCAAATGATGACAAAAAGGTACTTCGTTACAAAATAAAAAGCTAGTCTTGTTTTTTTTTTTTTTTTTTTAATCTTCAAGGTAGTCTTCAACGAGCACCATTGTACTCAGCATTTGGCTGTTCCTGCACCAATTTTGGGCCTCATGGCTAGTTTGACCTAGTTTCCAATGTTCCAAATGTTGAACATGACCTCTTGCTAAGATTCAAAGGATTTTGATAA
This sequence comes from Spatholobus suberectus, assembly GCA_004329165.1. Lineage (NCBI taxonomy): Eukaryota > Viridiplantae > Streptophyta > Magnoliopsida > Fabales > Fabaceae > Spatholobus > Spatholobus suberectus. The sequence continues at coordinate 4,770,001 of CM014736.1, forward strand.
AAGCCATGCCAAAGACAGGAAGACTTGATAAAGACAAGAGTCAAAGATTTACATATTTTGTGTAAAAATTTCCAGTCTTAGCTAAGTCTAACTCAAGGGGTTTAAACGAGGGTTACATTTAAAAAATCAAGTTTTCTAAAAGTAAAAATATATAAATACAAACTATTTTTCAAAGATTAAAGTTAATACAAAAAAGAATTTTAAGCAAAAATCTTGTTTAAGCTAAAACTAGTAAAAAGAATCAATTCTCCATGTTGGAATCGATTTCAACACAAAGGAATCAAGTCCTTAATAAAAGAATTGAGTTTTGATTGTAACCTTGTCCCAAGGAATCGATTTTCCATTTGAAGGAATCAATTCCCTATTGAAAGAATCAAATTAGGGAATTGATTCCTAATGGTTATCGCAAGATTTTAATTAAAAATTGGATCAAATCTTTTCTTTTAACAAATCAAATCTTTAATAATGGGTTTCAATATTAATGATAGTTAATCCTTAAACCCTTATAAAAGGTCAAAGTTTTTTCTAAGAACAAAAACAAGAGAGAGAAATTGATTTAGGTATTCTATTTTCTCAAGTCAATGTTTGGTTAAGGTTGTAAGTCATATAAAGCTCCAATTTGTGATATCCCTACTTCGAGAGTGATTATTAGCCTTAACTTGTTTTGTGAACAAGGGTAGGTTCCTTGATTGTTCTATGAAAGGATTTTCCCTAAGTTCTAAGAGTAAAGGTTCTCAAGTTTAGAAGTGGGTTACCTGTAATACCTTAGGAAGTGTAATCTCTAGTGGGTGATTAGAGTGAACAATAAGGAACATCCTAGAATTGGGTTGTCAAGAAGAATTTCATTGCATGTATAAGGAACATCCTAGAATTGGGTTGTCAAATAGAATTTCATTGAATGTATAAGATTTGCAACATTATAAAGTCTAATCAATAGGGAAAAATCCCAATCACAACTTAGTATGTTTTTGTTGTAATTGTTTTTCAATTAAACCCAACGAAACACCAATTCACCATACTCCTTTCTTCTATGTGTTTGTCTTGAAAAAGGAGAAAACTCCATCGAATGTAACAAAAACGAGGAAACAAACATACTCTTAGAAATTAAACATACGTCATAATTGATAACCAAAGCAATAAAAATCTTTATACACTCTTTTCTAACCCTACTCTCTTTATGTGTTTCCTTTGAATTAATTAACTACTAATTGAATTAATTCTACTCCCACTTCCAAGAATTATATCGTTTACGATTAGAAAACCATTTTTTACGAAAAGTTTTAAAATTTAATTCACCTTTTTCTTGAGTTTTATTGGCCATTTGGCTAACACTAAAATAAATAGTTATAATTGCTCAAAAATGCTCTGAAAATGTTATGGGCCTGGGCTTGTTTGATCCATTTTTGTTCTCAACAAATAAAATTTTTGTGCAGTTTAAGAAATTCCACCTTTAGTGTCAGTTGATATGTGGTAATATGAACCAACCCAGTTGAAAGCTATAACATAGTAGTTCCAGCTGTATGTTGAAATCACAATAATTGCCTCTCCAAACAAAACTCCGAAAATCTAGAATCGAGTTCTGGAACACAAAAACTACAAAAAAAGGGGGGAAAGGATGGTAGAAATGTAGAGTGCAATTTAACTTCTTAATTCACTTCCTGCCAGGGACCTTCACAGCCTGTCTGTTTCTCTTCTTCACACCAGACTTTGCAACTTTGAGGCTCCTATTGACAGCGCTCAACCTTGCCAGAGCAGCCTTTTGAGATCAGGCCTGTAGTAGTTATCTGCTACCTGCAACGCACATCACAAGGTAGGAGGAAGAAGAGAAAAAAATTAGCAACGTGGATTAAATGAATTAAAAAAAGTACAAAATACAGAGCAGCAAGCATGCAACGACGAGATAAAGAACTAGTAACAAGCTAGTAAAATTATGAAATAAAAAAATTACAAAACTATCGTTAAAAGAAACCTAAAAATTGCATGTGAGCACAAACACATTATGTTTTACTCACAGCATAGAAAAACCATGAGAACAAGAAAAATATTTGTGGCAGGCAAGCAAATAATTTCACATCAACACAACACAAATTGAGAATGTATTGATTGCCATGGAATTCAGAAGAAAACCAAATAAAATTATTCTATAATAATTTGTACAGTACCATTAGGCGATAATAGTTAATTAACAAAGAAAAGAGAGGCCAGAATCCTTCTATTAAACAATTGCATTACTACATTCATGAAAGAACTTCTGAATGCTAAAAGCTCAGAAGCCAAGCGTAACAAGTAAATTTCATTGAAGAGACCCAACTAGGGATTTCTTCTTACATGTTAGAGGCTCATCACCGCTGGGGAAAACTCATTCATGTTGGCAGAGGTTCAAAATGGTCTCCATTTTAAACTTGGTGTACCAAACCACATATCCTAAAGACATATTTCTGAACAAACCAACTCACCAGTCATTTAAAATAAAAAAAGACACGAGGAAATAGACAAAAAATATGTCACAGAAATTCCCCTTATGTTGTAGCAAAATGCCTTCAAGTCCAACATGTTATGCTAGCACCATCAGCCCGACACAAAAATTACAATTACCAAAAATTTGATAGACAAGATATCCTTAACAACTAACATAACTCAATACACTAAACACAGTTTGATGCAGCAGGTTATTTTGCAATTTAACCCAGCACACATTATTGTCAAATGTCGAAAAAGGCAGAGAACACTTTTCAACATTTTCCCAGGAAGCCGAAGCAGAATTGAAACTAGCAAAGAAAATAAACGTTGTCCGATAGGAATAGAATCAGCTTTCTGGAATTATACACCATTTATTCCATAGCATTAAAATAAAACAGAGAAGTCGCCTTAAAACATATACAAACTGATTTAGTTCTCCCCCAAATTACTTACCTGATTTTGCACTGCCTTTGCCATCCTTCGAAACTCCTTTTTCATGAGAGATCTGTGAAGCAAAGCGTTAGGCTTATTTTGTTTCTTCGTCTTGGTTGTTGCTAGCAACACAGACTGGTCTTTACCAGCAGCCTGAATAGTGACAGTTTTCTTGTTCGCCAAACCTATCATATCATATCAGATACCACCGCAGAACATAAAGTGAGGTTTACTCACAAACAATTGAAACGCAGAACAAAATAACTTTCACTTGGCTAAATAGATGATTACCAGAGTACTTGAAAGTGTTGAGGTTGTAGAGATTGTTGGGTTCTCTGCTGAACTGCACGCTTTGAGTGCCCCTTCCGAACTCTTTCACCAAGAAAGAGTTGTTCTTCTTCACGATCTCCCAAATCAGCTGTCCTGCTACTGTCGCCATTTTCTTTTGCTTCTTCTTCTACTTCCTCACCTGAGATGCACCGCACCGCACCGCACCGCACCAGATCTAAATTCAGATCAATTCGCTTGCTTTCTGTCACAATTTATAGCAAGGAAAATGGAAAAACCCTAATTCAACGCTTTGGAATAGACCCGCTCCGATTGCTCCTTATTACTTACAACCCATCTAATAGAACATTAACGGGACAAAAGGGCCCAAGGCCCAAAATCAGAAGACAACGTTAACAAGAAAGTGAAAATAATGAGAAAAAAATACATTTGTAATCGAGAAATGTGATAAAAATAAACAAATTTGATAGAAAATGTTTTATTATACTAGTTCTACATTTCCACTAGGCTTAGTGTTATAGTTAGTTAAAATTAAAAGCTTAGAATTCATGAATTAACTTGGGACGAATATTTTTTATCTAGAACTACTATTGGAGTTGTTAAGTCATAAATCAATTTTTTTCTAAGAGAAAAAGACCATAAATAATGAATCCATTGTTTTCAGTGAAAAATACTACGGTGATTTTTCCTTTTTCTCTTTTTTGCTATACATAGCTTGATAAGAGACATGAATGAAAGCTTCATTTGATATTGAACAGCAAAAAGAAAATCACTCTAGGATTTTAAAAGTTCCTTTCTGTTCTTTTCCCCTAAGGAAACTAACAGCCGAAGGGGTCCTGCTATTCCCACTTCTCTCTCTTTTATTTTTTTTCCTATTTTCACCCTTAACTTTACAAAAAAGAGTAAAAAGACTATTTTGTTCTCACTCTTTTTTATTCTCTCTTCTTCTCACCCCGTCCCCTCTTTATTAACGAAAATGTGTTTCCGTTGTGTATTTAGACAATATCTTATCAAGATACACAAAGGAATCGTGTTTCTATTGTGTATTTCGACAAAATTTTGTTGAGATATACAAGACAAAATCTTATCAAGATATATAACGAAAATACATTTTCGTTGTGTATCTCAACAAGATTTTGTCAAGATACACAACAGAAATGTATTTTGTTACCTATCTCAACAAACCCCCTAATACAACAGAAACACATTTCTGTCAAGGAGTATTTTTGGAAAAAAAAAATTAACAAACAAAAGTTAAGGTGAAAATAGCAAAAATTGGGGTGAAAATAGTAAGGCCTAGCTGAAGAAGGGAAGCAGATATTTTATGGGCTAAAATGCAATCTCAAACCTTGATTTCACAATTTTCACCCTAATTCATTTAAATTTAATCAAGGGAAGGAAATAATCACACTACGAGTGTGTTTGAAACACCATTGGGTTACGTTATACGCCAATCCATTGCGAGAGGAGAATTGACATTGAATGTGCGTTGAAAAGTGAGATGAGTATGAAACAAACACTTACTATAACATTGAGGGATTTCCACAATTTAAGTTAGGAACAGCTCCACATAATTATAGATAATAGATAAGCGCTCTTGATTATCTTCGTACGTGTACTGATCACAAATGAATATAGAAAAAGTTCCAAGCAAACACAAATATGCAAGACTGGAATGGCATCAGATCCAAGTATTCTCAATTTCAATTTCTTTTTTCAAATATAGCCATGTAGATTTCAGAGGTGGCTTGGAGAATAAATATTCACGTCCAATATCCGAATACTATATGAAGAGACGACTTTTGGAGAACCTGAATTCATGAGATGACTTTGAGAACCTAATATCAGGTCACCATTACCTAATACTACATCATCTTTACAACTCAGCCAATGGTACATTATTTACAGAGCCAAGAGAAGCCTCAGGTGATTATGATTCAACTCTACCAGTTCTAATGGAAAATGTCTTGAAATTGTACAAATAGTCCACCTTCATGGCAGAAAATCTTGTGCTGCAAACTGCGCTTATAGATAAAGCAGATGTTATCATCTGCAAAACTAAACCAAAATCTCTGAAAAGTTTACCAAAGAAACAATTCTCCACACAAGCCGTTGTCTGCAACTCCTTCCCAATAACTGAAGTCAATCAAGGGTTGGATGTTGGTAATGCACGGTGTGTTGGCCGTGCCTGACCACTCACTGCTTCATTTATCCTACTGAATACTACTGTAAGGGGAATACAAGCTATGATAGGACCCTTGAGCTTATCTACCACTGGTTTTCTCTCCTCTTCTGATCGCCTGTGCCCAGTCAGTGTGGACAATTTTCGAATCTTTTTATTTAACAAACCAGTTTTTTTCATTTTGGAAGATTTACTACGTGAAAAACGCGACAATTTCTTGGAACGTATTCTTCCGGTTACTGAGTTTGGCTTTATCACACGAGTGTCACCACCTTCCAAGTCACGTCCAATGCCACTCAACACACTATCACAATAACCATCATCCAAAACCTCAACTGTCAAAGGGTGTCCAATAAAGGCTTTGCCATTTAGTTTACTCACAAGAGAAACTAAAGGGACATGTTGTGGCCGGTAGCTGGATTTAACTTCTAGTTTAACATCATATAACGAAGCATCGGAACAATGATTTCTTCCAGGAAAATCTACCATTTGATATCTGGAGTTGACAGTAAAACGAGACTGGCGATAAGGAAGCGATCTCTGAGGTGTGAGAGATCCATCAGGCAATAGCTTCACCTCTGTTGTCCCCCTACCATGCTTGCTCAAATCCTGAAACCCTTTTAGTTGGCCTTCAGCAACTGGTTTGCACCTACCTTGAGATGTCCAACTGTATGAAGCATCGGAGACACCAATGATATTCCAATCAACTTTCTGCCCAGCACCCTGAGAGAATCCATTGGAGTTCTCTATTCCTGCCAAATAAGAACTGGATCCATCATCCATGTCCACGTGTTTTCTTGAGACTTGTTTGCTATTTTTACTTAAATGTCTTGAATTCCTCTTTCCTTTTAGCTGCCACTTTGAACTACCTTTCTCTGTTCTATGATCAATAGTATTATGACCGGCAGCTGAATTTGTACAACCGGTATTCTGACAGTCGTTTTTCAATGACATAGCTTCAGATTGACTAAGATGACAGGATTGTTGTTCTAGTGCATCAACTTGAGGCTTTCCAGACGAACAAGAAGCAGGTACAGGTGAGAAACCTGACAGAAGGAATTACATCAGTGCAATTCAGCACAGGCCCTCTCAAACCATAGAGCATACAAAGAAGCATGAGTTATGGCTAAAGTGAAGCAGAAAGCACAGTTGAAATGTCACTGAACTATATTTTACTGTCTCAAAAAAGGAAAGTTTTTTAAGAGGAAAGAGAAACAATTGCAAATAGATGAAGAGCAAAGAGTATTGGTTTGCAAACCTCACAAACAGAACACTCACATATTCAATTAACCAATTTATACTAACTCAACATACCTATCAAGGAAGCAACTTTAAACTACGCATTGTATAACATTGCAATACAAGAAAGATATAAACCATGAAAACCAAATAAAAGCAGGTAGTAAACTTTAACAGGTGAAAATTTTGTTTCTGCAGCTCAAGTAAGTTAGTTACCTTAATGAAACTTGTTCAAGTGCAAAACTAAAGGTCAACGTGTCTCAAGCCATTTCTTCTGTAGGAGAACAACTATAGAACCATGTTATAATTTAGCTCATTCAGTTGTTAATATATTACCATTGTGCCTCTTCTAGGATCCATAGTTGTTTTCCATCTATGTTATTTAAATGCCATGTGCTGAAGTCATATATGAATCAAAATATAAGCAAAGCAATTAGAATAGATAAAATAACAAATAACCAGATACAGCAAAATCAAACAAAAGGAGACAAAATACAAAAGAGACAGTTCAAAAAAGAAATTAACACTTCTCCAACATTTGTGTCTAAAAGACTCAATTGCACATTGCATATACAGAAGACACTCCAGAAATAGAATTACATACCTGTGGCATGTTTCTGCTCCCCAGGAACACTGACAAATGGCACATCAAATAATTTATCAGAAGAATCATTCTTAATTATGGCAGAAGTTTCATTGTCCTTTACTGTGTGATTGATTTGAGAAGCTACACAACCACAATCTTGAATATTTAATGAAGTTCCATTCTCACAAGCAGCCACAGTATTATCAGAATTAGGAATTGTTAATCGAAAACCTTTTTTTGACTCATTGGAATCTAATCCTGAAGTCTTGCCATCAATCATTCCAAATAGCGGAGAACTGCTTGAACTAGGAAGCTGATCACAAATTAACGGAACTGACACCATGGCTGTACTCTCCAAAACCTTCGTCAATGGCCGGCGCCGATTTTTCCTTCTCAGTAATTCATGAGCATTTGCCACTTGTGATCTCTTTCTTTTCAGTGTGGAAGAATGACCCTTACCACCATCAACAGAAGTTCCATTTGCCAGGCAATTCCATGTGTCTGAATTGTTGAGCAAAGCACCATTTTGCTGAACTATCTCAGGTGTACCTGCACCCAGAGCCTTTCTCTTTGACACTACACCAATGCCCAAGTCCTCCAGCCCTCTCATTCGCTTGACTCCTTCCATTCCATCATCTTCTGAATCATTAGGTGTTCTTCTTCTCCTTTCCTGCATAGATTGCATCTTGGAAGAACCATTTTGACTGGGCTCTTCAAAAGAGAGACCAGATTGAGACAATTCTGGAGCTGAATTAGAATTGTCTTCAGAGTCACTCCGATCACCAATCACATCCTCATCACCATCACCATCACCATCACCACCAGAATGAGACATGACCGGTGATTCTCCATCCAAACCACCATCTTCACCACCCAATTTACCCGAACTGGAGCAGAAGTTCACCGACTCCTTACCCAGACGAGCACTCTCCAGCTCAAGAGCATGAAGAATAGCATCTTCCCTGCGAGCATACTTCACCGCCTTCTTGTTCGAATTGGCAGCAGACGCCTTAGCCTTCTCAATGCACTCATCATACTCTCCACACCTAAAAGCCTTAACCCGCTTTGATTTCTCAAGATTATACCAATCCCTACAATCACAAATCCATTTCGCCAAAATCAGACCACACGAAAAAAAACAAACATCAACAAGCATTCACAAGTCAAACAACCAACAAATCCAAGGAAGAAAATTGAAGCTAATTTTTCTCTCCACTATATCTAATACAGGAAAGCATGAGTTAGTTCCCCGCTGGCAAACACTAGGCCAAGTGTATACAATACAAGAATAGTTAGCAATCCATTCCTATATGTTATCCTAAGAGTTGAAATTCTGAAATAGCAAGTGCATAGAACAAGTAAAAGAGGATTCACAATCACATGCAAACTGAAATAAAATAAAAATAAAAAGGGATAGAGGAAGAAGGAGAAGGACTGACACGCTAGCATCCTCGCGACCCAAGAGCTTAACAGGAGTACCCGATCTCGGAGAAACTAAGGATGTCTGAGATAATTCATGGAGACCCATAATACGGCCAGGCCACCACGACCCATTACGGCGCCGGACCCACACCAACCCACCCACCGACGTGTCGATTCCGTTCTCTCCCATTCTCTCTCTCACCCCAACCCAATAATCAACCTCAACCCGTCACCATTGCGCAAATTCCCTTGCACCCTAAAATCCAAAACAAAACAACAACAATCAGAGAGGTTTGTTTTGTTTGCGGTGTGGTGGTGATCCAGCATGCAATAAAAAAGAAATGAAATATGATGGCAGACGCACCGGGAACGGGTGCAAGTGCAAAGGGGTTTTGCGGCGATCGAGCAGAAGAAGGAGCAAAGGGAAATCAACGATGATGTTGGTGATTGAGTAGTTGTTGTTTTGACATAGAATGGGAAGAAGTGTGGGGTATTTGTGACAAATACAGGTACGAGTACAAATACAATGCTTGACTTTCTGCAGTGAATGATAAAGAGAGTAGGCAGGGCAACGAGATCACAAGTGAAGAAAGTCTGAGGGTGGATCAAACGTGCCTTCTGCTATGTTTCTGCCAACACACTCCAAGATCCTTTGCCCAAGTCACTTGCTATGAGACTTTGACGTTTGACTCCTCATTAAGCTTTTCCTCTCTCTGTTTATCACACTTCTCAAGATAAAATCATACTCCCTGATTCATTTTTTACAAAGTAGATTTTTCATTTGATATGTTTCATTGTAATAAATTATAGAGTAAATTACACATAATCTTCTTCATTCTTAACGTAACCTTTCTTATAGAGGTACAAAGTATAATTGGATACACAATGTAATGTTTTTTAAATAATTAAAAGGTGTTAGTGTAATATTTTTTAAACAATTAAACAGAGTTAGTGTGGAGATAAAAAAAAGAAAGATATTGAAATTTTTTTGATGAAACCTTAAGAAGTGTAAGTGTAATTTACTTTAAATTATTATTATTACTATTTTGACTAGTTAACAATAACAATAATAAGCTGATTGGTGGCAAGAAAGAAATATAATAGATGAAAATAAAAAGAGAGAAATGGGAAAGAAAAAAAGATGAATTTTTGGGTTGTTTGGCTTGAGAGAAATAGAAGTAAAATTGAAAAGAAATAATATTGTGAAGTTGTTTGGTTTGAATGGAAGGAAAAGAGAAAAATTAGATTAGAAATGAAAATACTATTTTACCTTTATATAGAATGTTCAACACATCTCATATAAACAATCTAAGAGTACCAAAAAAATCGATTATCATTGCTATACAATCGATTATCCTACACTCCAATGGAATGAAAATCAATTTGATACAATTGATTACGAAGAAAAATAATCGATTATCAGGAATTGTAGCCAAGACAATTGATTATCATTTCTAGACAACCGATTATCTGAACAAAGCAACCATTAATCATAAGCTAATAGAAGACAACTGATTAGCAACCAAACAATCAATTATAAGAAAAACCCGCTCAGAGGAAATCGATTATGAAAGGGAAAATCAGAAAAATAATTGATTATGAAAAATCCACTCAAATATAATTGATTATTAGCACTCATCTATTTACCTAGCGTAGCAAATTGGAGTAGAGAAGCAAAGTGGCATCATCGTCGACCAAATCAGAGATTTGAGGCGCCTATGTGCGACGAAGAAATTAGAGCACAACAGGGTTATTTTAAGAAAGTAAACTTAATAGTAGGTGTGTGTACCCATTTTCATGGCATTTCTCACCTCTTCAATGACGAAATTTTTTTAAGTAGGACCTACCATTTTTTAATTTCTTTCCTCACTAATTCACCTATATCAAACAACTCCATATTTTAACATCTTCTCTATTTCCACTCTCCTGTATCATTTTCTCACCTATTTCTATGTTATCAAACGAAGTGTAAGTGATTAATTTAAGCAACATGTGTTAATTTTTTTTCTAAACAATGTCTCAAGTTCGAATTTTGTAAATAAGAAAAAAAAACTTTTGTTAAGAAAACTAATTCTACCATGTTGTAAATATTCTCGATTTAAATAGGATTAATTTTATTGAAAAATATTCATAGTTCTAAAAATATATTTTTTATTGCTAAGAATTGTTATAATCTTGAGAAAATAACTTATTTAATTAACCTTGATTAAATGATTATTTTATCTAAATGATGTCAAAATAAAGATGATTAACTTGAGCAATATTAAGATTGAATAAACTCTAGTACAATATTAGAAAATGAATTAGATTTAACTTAGCCCTTAAAAATACCTCAAAAGGGATGGATTGTCTAGATTTTATAAGTATTGTTCCATAATTTTAGCTATTGTGAAATAACTTGACAAAAGCCAATTATACTTCATATGCATCACATAAATATATGCTTTTATAAACTGCATGAGGGACTTGGGGAATTGGTTCCATAAGTCTATTAACACATTAAAACAAGGATAGACATAAGTTAATCTATTTTTTGAGCTTTATAACTTAACTCACATTAAATTTAGACTTTACCTAATAAGTGGGCTTATTTGAATATATACAAATAACAAAACCACAACAACAATATTAATAATAATATATTAATTTTTATTATAATATTTTGAAATTATATACTTGTAAATTTGTATAAAAATTTGAGTTTGTTAGTATCCATATAAATGTTAGTCCATTTGTCTATTTATAATTATATTTATAATTTTATTTAATGGATCATACTACAAAGTAGACTTTTAGGTTAATGCACACTTATATACATACACACACACACACACACACACACACATATATATATATATATATATATATATTAGATAAACAAGTTAAGTTCGTAGAAAAAATAGGTTATGCATTGACAGTGTATAACAATTTTATACTATCATCCAATCACAAACCACGTATAACTTTTTACACTGACAGTGTATAGCTATTAAACTCTAAGTTCAAATATTTGATTTACAAAACAAGCCAAGTTCAAACTTTGTAAAGCCTAACTTAATTCACTTATTTTTGTTCCTACGTACAAGAGGTTTTGGCTTGAATGGCATGCGATGAAAAACACTTTTCAATTGCTAAATTTACAGTTAATTTAGTTTAATCTTAAAGAGATTTGATATCCTTAGTTGATGGGACATTAATATATTGATTTAATTAAATGAATAATTAAATATATATTTTTTTATAAATGGTCTAATTAGTTATACATACTAAGAATAAATTGTACAAGATTTGTAAAATAGTAGTTAATTTAAGTAGACAATAAATTAATGCATGCATACCCAATCCTTTATCAACATTACGTTTGTTCATGTGAATTGGACTTAGATTTCTTAAATAAGGTTTCGAGTTTGAGCTTTATGGATGAAAAAAAATATATAATTAGGAGGAGAAACCCTACTAAAAGTGGCCAAGCAGATTCTTCAGTGAAAGTTAATCATCAACAAAACCAATGGATATTTCGCATTTATAACATAATTACAAAAAAAAAAATCCTTTGAGGAAAAGATAGTGTGACAATAGTTTTGCAATCATCACTCACGAATTAAATTAAAGAAATGCCTTGTCACATGTATCTTCTATAAAAAGCAATTTTACTTGAGTTGAATAGAATTATTATGAGCAACAAAACTTTTTTTCTAAGTATTTAATCACTTGTGAATGAACAAATATAAAACTCGTAAATTTAAAGCAAAAAAACAAAATTCATTTTATTCATTATAGGTTCCTGCATATATAGAGTTGACAATAATCACTTTTTCAGTCTATTGGCTATCCATAGTTAGTTAAACATAGATGAACAAAAAATTACCTTTATTTTTTGGTAACATTTTAGCTATTTTTTAAAGTGAATTAAGTTTAATATGTTCAATATTTGCGAATTGATTGTATTAAGCAACTTATTTTGTTTGTTTTATATTTTTGTTTGGCCTCAATATTTGACTTAATATTTGTGTAAAAAAAATGAATTTTATTGAGTTACAAATTGAAGCCTAACTCATTGACTTAAAAGACTTGATTAATTCATTTAATGGAAGCATTAAGTATTGTTAAGAATGTAGTACAATCACACACATAAGAAGACTAATATTTAATATATTCCGATCTTATTTCACTTATTGAAATTCAAAACAAAAAAAAATTATACGATGTAAGCTTACAATATTTGCTTATGAATATCTTCATTATTTCTTCGACATATTTTACAAGTCACGTAAATATCTAAATATTTCATAAATTAAGTAGAAAATAATGTACAATTCATCATAGTTATACACTTGGCTACATTCCCATCTTTCACCACTTTCCAAAGAGGTAGAGCACGCTATAAAATAAATGAGACCCTCTTAAAAAAAACCACAGAATTTAATACTCAGCTTCCAGAAGTTGGAAAGGTAGCACAAAGTCACTTTCAAGCTCGATATAAAAGATCCTAAAAGAAAATTGTGACATACATAACAGATCAGTCATGAGTTTGTGGGTAGAGATCTTTAAATAATTAAGCATATTCAATGCTAAGCTTTTATTTCTATTCTCCACATCCAAATTAGAAACAAGCATCTAGATGGGTTGAATCCAAGAACAATATCTCCTATTTCCGGGAAATAATAATCCGGGCAACCTTTCTATTGAACAACTAAAACCATATTACAGGCTTTCCCATCTGCCTCCAGCAATTCATCCTCTAAAACTTCTTGAGTTTAAATTGTCACATTACACATTTTACAAGTAAACATGCTCTCTCATTAGTGCATCGCCTTGATGTTGAGACTGCAATATCAACATCCATCCTTAGCTTGCAATTATTAGGTGCACGTGGATTTCCACCCATGTGAAAAATACCAGCACTGATGCATTCAAGGTTTTGATAAGCTTCTATACACAGCCTTGATCTGTCATAGCTTGAGAAATGGTCAGAAAAGCAGAGATGACAGCTCCATGTACCAAAGCCCTGACAAAGCAAGTTTACAGGCATTAAGTAGGGCCGTGTGGAAACCAGCCACTTGAAGATTAAGGATCATTCAAACAAACCCACAGCAGGTTTGAAAAGGGTTAGGAAAAGAAAACTACAAAACTAAAAAAATGGAGCAGTTATGACTTATAAGAAACATCAATTTCTCACTTACTTAGTTGTTTTTTTAATCAAATACATAGCTGAAGCACATATATATTAGAAACTGAGAGTGAATTTCATTATTATTTTAGCATAAGTATTATTATCATGATTCACATTATCCTAAATTAGCATATTATATTCAATACTCAGAAATTCAAGAAAGCTCTTCATAGAGAGAGGTCATATATTTGTTTAATGGGAGGAAAACAAATTGGAAGAGAAGAGCTAAACAATTAGGAAGTATACTAACAGAGCATTAATTCTGAAAACTGCAGCACAGGTAGATAGCAGCTTTCATCGGATTTACATTTTTGAAGAAAACACTTACTCGGGACTTTCTTTTTGATAGCCAAAATCAGTTGCTGCTTTGATAGCTCTTTGATAAGTCTGTTTCATTGCTTCCTGTAAAATAAAAATAGAAAATTTCAGGATAGTAATTAGCATAAAATAGCATGCAATTGGTGCTTACCCAAGTGTGAAAGAAAAAGTAAGAATTAAATAAGAATAATTCACAATTTCCACATTTGTCAAATTTCATCCAGCTAAGATTTTTGCTCAAGCATGATGCACCACTCAGTTGCATAATAACAGTTATTAGCACCCAAATCTGGAAATGTCTTAGTAAGTGTCAAGTTCCTATTGGTCAAGCGATGCACTTTTTAAACAACAACTCTCCCTTCCTCCACACATCCCAACATACAGACACACACCCTCATATATATCTTTATTTGTTATCTATATCTATATCTATATAGTATATACACACACATGCATGCATTATACAGTACTCCTCCGCACAGTCGCATTCAAGGAAACTTCACATTTTTTTTTTCAAAAATAAAATGAAACAATGAGTTGGTTTTATTCAATTAGTATAGGAAAAGGATTTACAGTAAAATGAAGAATGTGCCATCTGATAACCTCACAACCAATTACAGTTCTCAAGGCAAACTTATGATCTACGGGAACAGATTTCAGAGACCTGCAATTTAGATTCAAAATCCTCTGGTGACCAGTGCATCAAATTGCATTCATGATTTAATTCAAGTTCTCCAGCCACAACCTGCAAGCAAGGAGAACACGTGATTACAGGAAGGTACCTCCAGATATCATGTCAACACATTGATGTAGAATCTGTAATAATTTGAACATGGAATCAGTCAAACAATGCTAATTAACCTGACATAAGCTCATTATGATGGTTTCAATTTGAAGTTTTGTGCTGTGAAATGACAAATGTGTGAATAAGCCTAACCAAACAGTCAAGCACAGCTTGACTGAAGTTGTATATGAAAGTGCACTTGAAAAAAGAGAGATACTCCACAAGGGGAGCACATATAAGCGTTAATAAACCGATTTACAGTGTTAAGCTAATGGATTACAACCCCTAGTCAATTACATCATCAAATGAAAGCTTCAGGAAAATGGTGATGGTGGATATCAATTTCATGGGTTAATTATTAATATTTTTTAGCTAGTGTAATCCCTGCAAAAAAAGCCCTTGCATTTTAGGCCCCAAAAATATTGTTAATTATTAATATTTTCTGCTTAAAAAAATTGAGAGAAAACTATTAATTAGCCTATGGATAATATTGGTAGTAAATATTTTTCTTCAAAAAGAAAGTCACTCATTTTATTATGACTCTCTATTCTCCTAATTAGTAACTAATTGTTTATCTCATTAGTTAATTTTTCATCCCCTATTGATCCAATTATATATATATAGAGAGAGAGAGAGAGAGATTTCATTGTTTAATATTGTAAATGTTAGAATAGACCAAACTCACCAACATACCAATTATCATATTAATTCCAATACTTTTAGAATTGAAAGTTTTAAAAGAAATCTTATAAGTGAAAAACGATACAGTAATTAACATATTCAATCAAGTAAGAAGACATTATTCTTTTGATATTTTCCAAATACATACATTACTTATAGAATACTGTTAGCAATTTCAATAATTGTTGCTTCAGCAAAAAGAAGTTTTTAAAACAAATTAATAAAATCTTACTTAAAATCAACAATGTTTCAAGAAGGATTAAACGGATTGACTCTATTATCAATTAAAAAAGAAATGTTACATAAAATTGATTATGATTATTAATAAATAATTTTGTACCGTAAAAAGTCCTAAAGATAAATTTTAAATAAAAATATAATAAGTTTAATAAATTATTTTAATTACTTTACAAAGACCTTGTTTTAGAGTTTGCTTTAGGTCTAAATATACGTTGAGCTGCCCCTGCAGTTTAACAAGCAAGATGCTAACATTTTACATCTAGAAAGAAGTGCTTATTAAACAATTAAAACAATGTTTGTAGTTTGGGCAAAACTTGAAGGGAAGGACAAAGAAGTAAAATTCCTCAAACAAGGAACTATAATTCTTAGAAAATATTTTCCATTTCCTTTCCCATTTCTCTGGATCCTGAAGTCAAGTGAAGCCTGAATAAAATATCAAAATATAATATAGAACTAACTGCATAAAAGTCTCACTTAAACTAGACTTAGAAGTTCCAGTTTGAATTAACATAACTGCATCAAAATACAATATTTATTGTAATTTTGCATTTCCTTATAGCAGTATGAAAAATAAGGTAGTTAGTTATACACTATCATTGTTAAATTGTTATTGCCGATTTAAGATAGGAATCTGTGTGTCAATAAATAGGATAAATAAACTAAACACCATACCCCTCCAGCACCAGCAGCCATGGCAGGAGCAATGAGAACACTAGCTTTCCTCAGAACATCAATTGCTTCAGGGGTACAAGGCATGTTTGAACCTTGGATACAAATAATATGAAGTAACTGCCATTAGTATATATGAGAAAAAAGAGCAAAATATAGCCAAACACATGTTGCATCTGATAGAAACAACTACCTTCAACTAGTATGCGACAACCTGAATTAACCAAATTAACGGCATCAGAGTGATCAATTTCATTGTGTGAAGCACAAGCAAATGCAATATCACACCTTTCATTCCAGGGTTTCGCTTCATCATAATATTTGGACCGAGCATAGGTCTTTGAATAGTCTCTACACACGCCAGATTTGTGAATAAGGAAAAATTAGATAAATTTGCCCATCTGAAAAATATACAAGATTACAGAGTGATACAAACCTCAAACTTCTTTGTTGAGCTTTCGTGTCTCTTAAAAATGATATTTTCATATAGTCAAATCCATCTTCATCAACCAAATATCCTCTTGAATCTGAGTAAAAGCCTTTGTCAAAAAATTGCATATGCCTTCAAAAGACTAGGCTATATCAAGGAATTCAATCCCAACAATTATATTACAAGAATCCTACTTCTAGTTGCTACTATTCTTAGTGAATATTAAACATGGCATCTGACATGCAGCAATGAAAGACAGGTTTCTATTTTCATTGCAATAAAAGAATGTATACAGCACCATAGGAAATGCAGTAGGTTCAGTATATTCAAGCAACCAAAATTACCTGATATTGAGATCGGAAGAGCGCCATAGGCAACAAGCTTCTCTAAAACATGCATTGCAATCTTTCCAGATCCACTAACAACACATCTACAGCAAAAAATAAATGAGAGGAATTCCAGAATCATGAATACAATAAATCTAATAAGCAACAAATTTCACACTAGGTAGTTGGTTTAAATAGCAGCTAAAATAACTATAAAAAAAACAAAATTCTTGAAATACAAGCAAATAGGAGCCTGTTCAAATATCACTGGAGTTTTGAACTCTAGAAACACCGTTAATAATTAAAATGAGACTCTTCACAGCATTATATAAATATCTAAATAGCAAGAAATGAGGGTTAAAAAGGTATCATCAATAATGTATGAGTCAGTAGCAACAATCATTATAAAATGGCCTAAATTAAAAGAGAAACCTTAATCCTTTGAGTTCTTTATTCATGTCAGCAAGTACGAGCTGGGCAAAAAAAACCTGCAGATGTATGAGAAACTTGTCAAATGTAAGAACTTGAAACAAGACAAGCTCTTATGATGATATTCTAGGTCAATAATGGACAAGCATGCTATATGCCTTTTTTAAAAGAAAAGTTGGTAAATATGAGATCTAGACAAAAATGCTAGGTCACTATTAAAGAGAAAAAGGCATGCACAGGAAACTGAAAGGAGATGCCATGAAAGGAAATCTTGATGAGAAATTCAAAATAAAAAAACATACATATATAAATGAATAAAAGGTTACCATTGGGCACATTTTGTACTTAGTCACTTATATTTTCATACACCACCATACATCCAGTGTAAGAATTAAAAGTAAAATTACCAAGCCATAACCAGTAGCTTCAGGTCGAAGACTGGAGCCAGACCAAAATATCCTTGGTCCTGTAAAACTTCCCTGCATAAGTAAGGCATACATTTGAAAAATACATAAAAGTTACTCTGTTTCCCTTTCTGCCATCAATGTCAATATAATCAGTATCTCAAAATTTCATGCTGCTGAACTCCTAGGAACCAAGAATAGAAATGGGAGAGAAAAGAAAGATTTATTAATTGGAATGGAAAGAACAGAAAATAGGAGAGATAACTCTCCTCCAAGGGTTTCTCCTTCACAAAGGATTTCTCCTTTCACAAAAAGCAAAAGTTCAATCTACAAATGATAACCCAATAGAATGTATCCTTTCCTCTTAATTCCCCCTAATTATATCTGACAAAATCCTATAACTAACTAATTAGCCACTCTAACTGTCTGTAATTAATTTTCTCTTCCCTTCTATCTGACTCCTAACATTACCACCCCCCTGAAAATGAACCTTGTCCTCAAGGTTGAAATGACAGAAGCGGGAAATGGACTAGAGATACATCCACCCAAACAGCTTTTTGTACTGTTTTCTTCAACTGGGATACATGAGAAACACGGTGAATAAAGCCTGTTCTAGGAGGGTGAAGTGCATAAAAAACTGTGATATAAAAATACAGGGGATTTAAGGGGAAAACACATAGAAAAAGGAAGAATATGACGCCAAATAGTTAAATAAAACTTAAAGAATGTTTATATTACCTGAAAATGACCAGCTAGACGTCTATACTGTCCAAAAAGATAACCCATTTCTCGCGTACCAACACCCATTTCCTCTGAGGGAAGATCCTAATAAACATCCATTATAAGAATAATAAGATGTAGAATAGGTTAAAAGAAACACAAAAAGGATATACTTTTAGTTACCTTGTCAGGACCCATGTACCGATACATCTCACTCATGAAACTTTGGCAAAATCGCATGATCTACCAGCTTATCAAAGTAACACTTAGAAATTTTATAAGTACTTGAGTAGAGATAGATAAAATAAGTTGAAAAAGCACCTCGTTATCACTTTTTCCTTTTGGATCAAAATCACTTCCACCAGCTGCTCCTCCTAATTTGTAAGGTGATAAAGCATTCTTTAATGTCTGCAGAGAAGGATGTGTGTTTTATAAATGGTCCAATAAAATCAATGCAGCTTGCAATCTAATCTAGATTCTTATCTCTTGTTGATAGATGAACCTTAGTATATTTGCAATAATAAAAGAAAAAAGGCCTTAGATATACATCATCACTTAATAAAACTGAAGACTATATACGTGTGGGCATGGCATTTGTGTGGAAAGGAGGCGTCTCTCAGGCATAAGCATATTTTCACCATGCAAAATAAAACCATATAAGTACCTCTGTTCTCATCCTCCATTTGAACCCAGAAAAAAAAATGAAAAAGAAGTAATTATGAAAGTGAAGGGGAAGAAAGAAAATGGACATGGAATCCTACCAGGGGCAAAAAAGGGGGGAAAAAGAGAACACAATAGAAGACCACATCAAATCAATAAATGCCCCAGCAGTCTTTAAAATATATGTAGATAAACAACATGTGTCTTATGCAGGTATTATTGGTACACATCCTGAAAACCCTGTATGAGAATATTTGAAAGAACTCTAACTGCAAACACCCCCACCCCAATCCCTCCCACTATATACCCTCTAGCACTAATTACCCCCTCTCTCTCTTCTACCCCCTCCCCCCCGCCCCCAAAACAAAAAAAGGTTCTGGATATATCATGTGTATTTCTTTGCTAGTAAACTTGTTTTTGTTCATTTCTATATATGCACGTGTATGTGCAACCCATGACTGTTTTGCATATTTATCCTACAATGTTTGTGTTTATCATCCTCTTTTATTACACAAAAAAAGGAAGAAAACTTATCATATTCTGCACATTTTTGTTGTTGATGACTAGAGTATAGTTTCCAACTCGTCAATTTTCAGGCGCACCAGGTAATCAGATAGTAAATAAACAAAAATGCATTGCTAGGCTCTAAAAAAGTTGAGTGATTAGCTTTAGGAGAATATTTCTGCATTAAACACCAAAATATTTATAATACCTGTTCAAAACCAAGGAACTTGGCTATACTTAAATTCATTGATGGATGAAAACGAATACCACCCCTACATGGACCCAATGACTGGTTAAATTGTATGCGGAAACCACGATTAACATGTGTCTCACCCCTATCATCCACCCATGGAACTCGGAAAATAATCATTCGTTCAGGTTCCACCAAGCGCTCCATGATGCTAACATAACTGAAACATAAGAATAGTAATGAGATGCATCCAATATATAAGCATTAGCATTGTCATGTCTGTTGAGTAAATAAATAAATAAATATATAATTATGACTTCATTTGCATAAAACTCACTGGGAATTTTTTGCTATGACTCTCTCAAGAGCATGAACTGTTTCCTGAACTGCCTGAATGAATTCAGCCTCATGAGGATCCCTTTTTAGAGTAGCTTCAAGAATTGAACCAGCTGTTTTTGACACAATAACTTCAATTATAAAATTGTCAGGAAATGCAGAAAAAACAGTAATATTTTTTATAAGACCGTAGAGGACTTATAATTTCCACATGATTATTTACCTGATAAATAACCAACATAAACACATTCTACAAATAGGTTATGTAAATTATAAGTATTTAGTTCAATGCACAAAACAAAAAGAATGAACTATAGTTTGATCATACTAATTATCATCTAAAACTGACATTTTAGGACGCAGCTTAAGAAACATTACATTGATATTAAACAAGATGGAAAATCGGTATTATTCAGGACAGAAGCAGTAACCAATTAAAATGTAAAGTGTGAAGGTCAACTAAACTTTGCGATACACCCTTAGTCCACTTATATAGGAGAAAGAGACACGGACTGGAAAAGAATAGAACAGACCTAGCATAGGGAATGGGTTGCGTGAGAGGAACTGGAGAAATGGCCACCATGGGATGCAATGAGGCAAAAGAGAAGTCTGTTATGCAAGAAGGACACCTGGCAAACTGTGGAGGGAGGGAGAATCAGAGGGAAATGACTGAAAATCAGCTGGGAGAGGAGGTAAAAAGGGCATGGGGCTGGTTGGAGAGGAATGCATATTTTAAGAGGAAATTTGGAAGGTCTAGTAGTGGATGTTTCCTGATGTCTGGGAACCCGTTGATATTCTGTTTCAATTTTATTTTTAATTCTGCGTTTCTGTTTTGCTGTATATCCAGAGGAATACCTCTGTGATCTTTTGAGTTAGTGTCCGTATCTATATATATATTTCTCAGTCCCTATCACTTTGAAAAGTGGCAATTGATTATTCAAGTACTGCATAGGGATACATACCAATGTGAGGTCAACTTATGGGGCCCATGGTCCAGAAAGGGATCAAATGCGTCAGAGGTGTGAGAAGCCAAAAATATGGAAGGTTCTTTTAGGAAAAGCAAGTGAGCTAGGAAAAGAGTTTGATGAGTTGGCAGATTGTCAATGAACATCGAGGGAGGCTCATGTGATCAGGAAGTTTAAATTGGGGGGGGGGGGTGTCGGAGATCCTACATACATCGATTAGTGATATAACCAAAATAGAGTATATAAGTAAGAGGCAACCCTCAACTCTTGAGCTAGTTTTTGGTGTTAAGTTAGGCCCAAACCTAAATTCTAAGATGGTATTAGAGCCTATCTTAGCGATTGTTGTTAGACCTCGGCTATTGAGTCGTTATCAGACCACCAGCAGATATCCAATCCTACAAACTTCATGCACAAGATGTCTAATCCTCAGCATGAGGGGGGTGTTAGAGATCCAGCATCGACTGATGATATAGCCAAAAAAGAGTATATAAGTGAGGGTCAACCCTCACCTCTTGAGCTAGCTTTTGGGGTTGAGTTAGGTCCAAACCCAATCTAAGAGCATGCATGAGCAAGAGGGGAGGGAAAATCTTACAAGCTCTAGCCTAGAGTAAGGACAAAGAAATTTCCTCTAAGGAGCCTCTGGCTTCGGATAATTATTGAGTGATTTTTCTATTTTAAAAGCCCTAGGGTCTTTCTTTTTGAATTGATAATATTACTCTGCCTTTGAAGTTTCCGATCCAGGCTAGGGGAGGGACCACGTTGGAATAAGAGAAAAAGGAACAATAAAAAATGGCAGAATGGCAGAAGATCCTCTCAAATCACTAAAATAATTCTATTTGCAAAAGCAGTATGGCTTCACAATTATGTTCATATTTATCAAACAACATGACATTAGTACTCATATAACTCAAAGGGATCAGTAGAAGAAAGCCACAAAGAATATTCCTAGTATCCTATATAATTGATAAAATGCATCTTTCGTAGCCTTTCTAACGATATATTTGCTATGCACTTATAGTTACTGTTTAAAATTATCTCGGAAGAGCATAGTTGACTGTATTCAATTAATCATATAAGCAATAGATTCAAATATTAGAAGACCCACTACAAGACCATCAACATGTTCAAAGAATCGAAAAAAATTATCTGCAAACGCCAGTGATTATAGCATTGGAGATGACCAACCTTTTACATAAACAGGCTTGTCAACAATAATTTTATCCTTGGAGGCCATCTGGAGACGCAGAGCCTCTTTGTGAAGCAAACTATTGTTGTGTTCTTCTAGGGCACTCATCTGCATATTACGACTGCCTTCATTCCCATAAGGATTTCTTCTGTGCTTCCTGCCATACTCCCTGCAGATAGAGCAAAAAATCCTTGCTGTCCCATCTTTCACATCAACATAAGCCCACTTATATGTGTCTGCCCATTCCTCTCTCCATCTCTTAACAACCTTCTTCTTCCTCTTTGCTGGTTGGGTCTTGGACATATCTTGAGCATCATTAGGAAGCTGAGAAACCATCCCCATCTGCTTGCTCTCCCCATGCTCTTCCGTAGAAGATTCTTGTGGAGGGCCACCAATTAAAGTAGCATTACCAAATGAAGGATCATCATCCCCTGGTCCAATTTCTAAATCAATCTCTTCACCAATCTCCCTTACAACCAAGTGATGCCTCTGGGCTTGCTGAATCAAATTTATATCATCCATTGCAGAATTCATCCCTACTCCACTGGAAGGTAGCAACATTCAGCATGATAGTCCCCTACACAAATTTAAAATCCTTTATGTTCCGGGAAAAACACGTACGCCACATACATCAGTTAATAGAAAAATCAAAAGATTAAAAAAAGAGAGGAAAAAAAAGAGGGTAAAAGTTTCTCTACGATGTTTATTTAGTGAATTCAGCTTCATATCATCATATGGCTCAATTAAGTTAGATTAATTTTAGATTCTCAAGACACAGAACCAACCAACCAACCAATCACTGTTTACAGATAATTCAAAACAATAAAAATCTAAACTCCTCAGGTTACCTCTGAAGGCTCAACTACCCCACATTAAGCATCACTTGATAATGTAGCACTTAAGAGAACAAGTGCCCCACATAAGACTGATAAAAAATTTGGCATTGTCAAGGCCACTTTCCAGTTCTCAAAAACAAATAACAAACAAAAATTAATTTCATTTCCAACGTTCCATATGTCATCCAACACAGCAATTGAACAAATTTTCCTCAAAAACTTCCCTCTAGCCAAGATTTAGCAAATACCCTTTTTTGTCCAAATCAGTGACACCCAAAAAACTCAAAGTAACGACAAGTGAACAGTGAAGGAAAAAGACAGTTTCTTGGTAACGACCCACAAGTTAGAATTGAACATTTGGGAATAGGCAGAACTCGAATTTCACAATACCTTTGGAATTTGAATGAAAGTGATGGGTGGAGCTGAAAAGAGAGCGTTATGAGGGGATTTGCTTCAGCTGTCAGTGAGATCTTGAGTAACGTTAATCCGAGGTGACTGAACTGAAACTGAAACCGAGTAAGTTTTTTTCTTTTTGTTTTGATCAATAATCATTCATAAGCAGCGACTTCACTTGGGATCGTTTTTCAATTTATGTTTATGCTTGTTGAAAAGGATGAGTACACAGAACAGACAAACAGGGCATAATTGATAATTCCATCGCCCCCAAATAACAAACCTTACAAACCACCTTTTTTCAACTTCTTTTCGATGAGCGTTGAGCGTTGTTGACCTTGACCCTGTTGTCAAATTTTATAAAATTATACTTTTATTAACTTTTTATAAAATATAAATTTTATTAATCAGAAAATTAAATAAAAAAATAGACTATGTACTGAAGTGTAAAACAGCTTTAAACTGTTATCTAATTATAAACTAATATGCATATTATGTTTGTTAATTTTTACGATAATTATCTTAAAAATATTATTAATGATAATTTCTGATTAGTTGACAGTATAAAAATTTTTATACTGAAAATACATAAACTCAAATTAAATTATATGATATTATTCTAATTATTATGGTTTATGAATGTCAAATTTTTCCTTAAAAAAAAAAATGAACGTCAAATTTATCACTGGATTTCTCCTTACCACCCCCCTCCCCCTACCCTTTTTGCTCTATTCACCAATCACCGAGAAAGCGATTATCGTTCCGTCATTCTTCTCCTGTTTCACCTCTGCCATAAAAGTCTCCATTTCTCTGGTGGGTATAAAGGATCAAATAATTGTTTTAAATCTGAAGTAACCCATGACCTATCTGTGTATAATTGATTTATGACCTATATTTGTGATTTTTTCTGTTCCTTAGCTTTTAGTCACTAATTTTTCATCTAAGACTAATATATAGAGGAGCACTGAATGTAGATATTGTATTTGTATTTTTTTTCTTTTTTAGTAGACCCAATATTTATAATTTTTCCATTTTGTTGAGCTCCCTATTTGATGTGTTAATTCTTTTCCTGTTGTTCTACATTCTTTTATGTAAATTTTTGTAAACTTCTACCTTTTTTGTTTTTTACTATTTTTAATATACAGTAGGTGCTTTTTTTTTTGACATTTTATTTTGTATGATACACATAAATCAAGAAAAGGTGATTTGTTTTATTTCATACTAAAGAATTTGATTTTAAATGAAAAACTATTTAAAAATATATTTATGTGAAGATCTTGTCTTATCTGTAACTTATTAGGACCGGTCTAGCGATAGAAAGTTTGAATAATATATACAAAGTCTTAAGTTCTAATCTTGTTGTCGCCAATGTACAAATGTACATACACCAAAAAAAAAAAAAATTGTCTTATCTGATGTCAAATTGTTGATAACATATTTGCCAAAATTACATACTTGAGAGTTAGTCTAAAATGCTCACCAAGAAAAAAAGAGTTAGTCTAAAATTATGTTTGAAATGATATTAAAATCCTACTATAGCTGATAATATAAAATTTATGCTTGAAATGATACTAAGATCCTAGTCCAAAACTTATTCAAATTGAAATTGTTAATAATATATTTGTTATCTGAAATGATTATTTTGTTATTTTTATGTGATTTAAATGTTTTGATTTTTGGACCTATAGAAAATATGAGTTTGTATATAAATTTTAATATGAAGAAGTTATACTTGAATAATCTTATTTTTATCATTAATGTTGTAACATTTGGTTGATTATTGGTATGAGGAAGTTTGTAAATAATGAGTTGTTAGATGAGTTCATGAAATATTATTTTGGTAAAACTTTGACACAACACAAATTGGAGGAGAAAAACCTAAAAATATTTTCTAGATATGTCTCTGCCTACCATAAAAAAAAGTAATTAGGAAGAAAAATAGTAATAAATTATATTGTTTGTAAAATAAAACAAAGATGAATATAAGAATTTTAAATAAGTTTTTATGGATTTTAGAATTTTAAAATAAATGTAAGAAGGAAAATTTATAAAGAAAATGATTTTAGGTTATTATAATGAATACTTAGATTATACTAAAAATTTAAAAGAAGTTTTGATAAAAAAAAATTATATATAAAAGGTAAGTGTGTATGAAAAGAAAAATAATAATAACTTACGAAAAAGTTAAGTGTAGAGACTAATCTACAAATAATAAAATTATAGTTTAAAAGTTAAAACTACCAAATGATCCTTAATAGAAGAATATTAACTCAAGAATTAAATTAATCTTAATTTATTATAAAATTAATAAAGAAAACTTAATTTAAACCTAATTATGTTAATTATGAAATTTTAAAGAGTTGCAAATATTGGTCTAAAAGTTTTATAAAAATTACTAAAATTTATAGAACAGTCCTTACATAATTACTCATAGACCCTAAGATAATCTAAAAAATTACTCACTAGTCCTTAAGATTGCAAACAAATCTGTTGTGCGTTGTTAATAGATTCCTAACATGATTATTAAAAATTACAAACAATTCATTTGTATGTTACTAATATGTCCCTATTATAACATGGGTTATGCTAACTAGTGTCTTAAGGATATTGGTTAAGAAATCAATATATAGAAAGTTTTTGTTGAAAACTATATTAAAGTTACATGGGAGAGTGTGCTATTGTACTTTCCAATAAAAAGTTTCTACTTTTAATTCCTTAACTGGTATCCTAAGAGTACTGATTAGCATTTTCCTTATAATATTTATTTACAAATAAACTCTTATAGTTTGTTAATCAATTCCTTAAAAGTTTTGGTGTTGGTACACTGAAAAGAATGTTAAATTGTTATTGTTACGTGAAAGGTATTTGAAAAACTTTATTATGCATATTTATGCATTTGAAGTTTAATTTTAAAGGAGTGCGCCACGTGAATATATATGAGATTTGGTTCAACTCAGTTTATATGATGACAGAGTACACCAATATCATAATATGTAAGGTTAGCCCCTTACATCATGATGAGTGATATAACTAAATTATTTCAACCTTATGATTCCATGACCAAGGTTTGAAAGTAAAAAGTCTAACTTCTTAATTGCCTTTGTCATCCTTTGACATTAAACTTTAATTTGTTCTATCTTGTTAGTCATTGGATGGAGTTGATATATAAGAGTGATACTTGGGGGCACTAGACTATATTTTCATTTATGACAAATGTATAAGGGGCACCCACTTGATCAAAACTACTATTTGTCCCCAAGCACCCTTGAAACCAAATCGCCCATTATCATTGAACCATCAAATTAAGTTTTAATTGCTACAATATATATTACTAAGTAGCATCTATTTGGAAGTTGAGTATGTTCTCCAAAATCTCACTTTTTGTTGTTTTTACGATTGACTATATTGGTTTGGAGAATTGCTTCAGATTAACCACTATAACTTTACATGTCCTATGTAAGCTAAGGCAGTTTAGGTGAGAAACACACAAAAGACAGAGTTAGTTTAAAAAAATTTGGTTAAATTAATCAATAGATCGTGTATTATTTGAGAATTTTTAATTAGATACCTAAATTAAAAAAAATTGTAATTGGGTTCTTGATTTTGTAAAATTTTTGTGATTGGGTCCCCAGAGTTAGTTTATGACGGCTTGAAACTGTCAAAAAAATGACAATTTGTGACAGTTTTAAAAATTCTAAGAACCCAATTACAAAAATTTTGTAAGATCAAGTATTCAATTACTATTTTTTTTAATTTGGAGACCTAATTAAAAATGTTCAAATAGTTCAAAGACCTATTAATTAATTTAACCAACAAATTTCTAAGTCCTATAGAAAGATAAACTAAAATGAACCAAAATGTAAAATGAATCAAATCTTTTATAAATTGAAACCAATTTATACAGATCAATTTTTTCATAATCTCCTTTATCTAATTTTTTCATAAGTTGGGGCTATTGATGCAAAAAATTCTTTTGAGAATTTTTATTTCAACAATGTTATTTGTTATAAAAGATGTTTTTTTTTCACAAAGCAAACTGAAAATATTATTAATAAGAAGCTTACCTTAATCCTCAAGATGTGCTTCAAGGAAGACAAATAACCAAATTACAAAGAGCAAAATGCTGCCCACAAGACCTTATAAAGTCGCCTAATACATAAAGACTAGCCACCCCCTTCGAATATCAAAGGCAGTAACAGCCAAAAGAATGCCTAACTTACAGGATGTTACCATATGCCCAAATAAAAGATAAAAGACCCACCCTCTGTTAAAAACCCTTTGTTGCTACTCCACAATTGATAGACGTGTAGACTCTTAATCCCATCCTAGACGCTTCCCATCAAAACCCCTGCACTCAAATATGCCATAAAATTGTGTTGCCCACCTCTGCTTGTTGAAACTCCCACATGAAGACTTCCATCCTAAGGTTGTAATAACTAGGGCTTGCTAGTGCTGCATAAAAATAGTGTAAAGAATATGTTCCTCCAACTTAGGCATAATTAAACCACCACACATGTGGCACATCCTTTACTAAGAACATCCAACCCCCTATAGGATTGATACTGCGATAATAAAAGCTTGCATCCCCCTTACCAAGAAGCTGCCAGTACCAGTTTAAAGGAAAATCCTTATGTACACCAAAAGCCCAAATTGATAGACAAGATTTCTGCCTACTTATGCTACTTCCACCAGTTTGCTTATAAACCCAAAGCACCTATACAACCCAATGAATTATTAATCTAGCTTAACAAAGGGTAGGAGAATCCCTTCTTCCTTGATTTCAACCTACTCCATGATAAAAATGTAGCAGATTTTAATGCCTCATCAGCCTTCACCGTTGCTTCCTTGAATACCACACTATTTCTAGCATTCTAAATAGCCCACAAAATGGCAAACCATACCACCTGTCCCCCCTTCCGGGTCAATGCCTAACCCTCCAAACAGCCCCTAGAATTACTAAAAATGCCCCCATGTCTCAAAGTGTAACAACGTGGTAAGTCTTAGCCACCTTATACACCCTATACATACCTGTGAAAATCCTTACAACCATGAAAGAGATGTATCACAGACTTCCTTTCACACCCACACCCCATGTATAAACATTCCTCACCTAAAAGGATACCTCTCCACAATAAATTATCCTTTGTGGGAATCCTATTGTGCAACACCCTATATGCAAACATTACCAGCTTTGAAGGTACTAGTTTGTTCCACACCTTCCGCCACCCCACCCTACCCCACTAGTTATATCTCCTCCTGCCATAAGAGTCTTATAGGCTGAACAAATCGTATAAGCCCCCCGGGCTCCTTCCTCCATCTCCACATATTGGCCTCCCCTTCTAGCACATGTACTTATCCCACCACCTCTAAAAAGCAATCAACAAGCTCTTCTCCCATTGAAAAAAGTCCCTCCTCCAATCCTAAACCTAAACCCAATTCCCCGCCACCCATTTCCCCAACTCTGCCATTTTGGCCTCCTTCCTCCCTGCTACAGAGTATAACCTCAGGAATTTATCACACAATGCACTGCCCTCCACCCAATGATCAATCCAGAATGTTGTATTTTGCCTATTCCCCAACACCTCTACTAAATGTGTGAACCACGACTGCCTCATTCCCTCCCCCTCCATCCACACCCCTAATGTCCCGCCACCATGATGACCCTTTTTGCTCCACCATGCTAACATCTCTACACCCCTCCCATATATCCCCTATAGCACCCCTATACCACATGCTCTCCTTTTCTACTAACATATGCCATCTCCATTTTCCTAGTAGAGCCAAGTTAAACGCCCTTAAATTCTTAACCCCTAGTCCTTCTTCCTCCTTCTCCCTACAAACAATTTCCCAGCCCACCCAGTATATCTTTCTAGCACCCTCAACTTCCTTCCTCCCCATAAGAATTTTTTGAAAAAAGATTCAATTTCAAAAATTATACTTGCAGGAGCCTTAAAAAAGGAAAGGTAATAGACCGAGACAACGGATAACACGAACTTTAAAAGAACAACCCGGCCACCAAAAGACAAATATTTACTACCCAATGCCAATAAGCACCTTCTAGTAGATGTCACTACAGGTTCCCAGGTGGACAATTTACGGGGATTAGCCCTAATTGGTAGTCTCAAATACTTCATTGGAAATTTTCCAACCTTGCAATTTAGCACCATCACTGCCTCCCCTAACCACCCCCTGCCACATTAACTCCCACCAATAGACTTTTGTGGAAATTAACCTTTAAACCAGACACAACTTTAAAGAGTTGGAATACCGCCTTAATGGCCCAAATGTCCTTCCAACACCTACGCCCAAAGATCAATGTGTCGTCAGCAAACTGTAAATGTGATATTGGTTTATCCAGTCCCCTAATATGAAATCCTGAGAACAACTATTGCCTCACCACCTTCTGCATCATAACACTTAGGCCTTCCGTCGCTATTAAGAGTAGGAACGAAGATAGAGGGTCTCCTTGTCTCAAGCCCCGACCCACTGAAAATTCCTTTGTGGGGTTACCATTTGCCAACACTAACATTGTGGCTATAGACAAACACTCCCCAATCCACTATCTCCACTTCCCCATAAACCCAATTCTTCCCATAACAAAATCCAAATATCCCCAATCCACCAAGTCATACGCCTTTTTAAAGTTGACCTTCAATAAAACCAAGTCCCTCTTACTCCTTTGTGCCTCTACCACTATCTCATTAGTTATGAGCACCCCATCTAGGATTTGCCTCTTCTTAATAAAAGCCGATTGGGACTCATCTATCACTTCTTCTAAGGCTTTCCTCAAACTATTAGCCAAAACTTTTGCAAGAACCTTATACACACACACCCTATGAGAGAGATTGGTCTATAATTGTTACAAAAGAATATAATACAAAACATAAGAACTGATAACGTAGACCAATGTTTTTTTAAAAATAATTATTAATTACAAAAGTATAAAACTTGATTTGACAGAAAAAGAAAAAAAGAAAAAACTTCATACATCTTTACAAAAACTGTTTCCTACTTATTAGCATTTTCCTTTTTATTTTTATTCAATAGATAATCACGTCATTTATATATGACAATAATGTGCTTTGTATATAATAAATGTAGACAAGTGCAAACATTTAAGAATTAAAGTTAGGAGCTTTTGTGGATATTATTATCAACGATCGATGGCTACTTGAACATTTTAATAAAGAGCATTTGGAACTGCTTATTGAAATGTATTTGAGAAAATAAAGAGATCAAGTTAGCAGTTGAAGGTTTTGAATTCTTATGTACAACTGCTATTTAACTGGAAAAAATGTTTAATTTGACACTTAGTAGTGAGAAAAAAGGTCATACACTCACAGTGTAAAGTAGCTTTACACTGTCATCCAATCACAAACCACCATTTATTGTAAGTTTGTTAATTTTTATAATAAATACTTTAAAAGTCATATCAATAATAATTTTTAATTGGTTGACAGTATAAAACTTTCTACATTAACAGTGCATGACCATTAAACTCCTTATTAGTTATATTAACTTTTAAATATGTTTTTAATATCATTTAGTTTAGGTCTTTTAAAATTTTTGTTATTGATTTTGGTTTTCATAAATGTTAAATTTTTTAAAATGATTACGGTTATCACATAGTGGTAACATGACAAGCATCAATTCATCTAATTATGTTACCTTAGTTATAATTGGTTATCATTTTGAAGTGATATGCGATATAATATATTTAAATACATGTTACGTTATTGGTAAATTTTGATAAAAATTTTAAAATTATTAAATGTGATGTGGATATTGGTGTGAATGCCGCTCACTATACATTTTCTAAATTGTTTGAATCAACTGGGAACTAATGTTATGCTTCGACGTAAATGTTTTCCACTACGACAACCAGAAAGAATAGTTTTTCAGTAGGGACGGAGTTTTCTTTAAATTTTGATTCCAGCAACGGTCACGTTTGGACATAGATGTAGGGTTTGTACGTTCAGATTTGCAACTTCGTAAGTTTTTTCTTCTTTCCCTTTTTTAAATCTTGTTGTTATTGTATGTGTAATTAATGCTTTGACTTTTGCAAGCTGACTGAGGAGGGAGGAAATACTGAAATATGCGTAGGTACTGAATTTTCATAAAATTATAGATGGATGTAAACAGTGACTATTATAAGTTTTATTCAGGTATCTCATACTTTTTACACTTATAAATAATTTTTCACTCACTCATCATCTTAAAGTAAGGCAAATATAACCCACTAAAATCGACTCAATGATAAAAGAGTTGAAATACTATGCATAAAATTATAAGCTCTAATCTCAGTGTGACCATTTTATACCAAAAAACAGTAAGATAAATATTAGTAAATTCTTAAGAATAAAAAATGACGAAGTCAATGAATCAAAGAGAATGGATACATGAGAGTGAGATTGTCGTGTATTTGCAGTTGCAGATGCATGAATTGGGAAGCGAAGGACAAGAGAGAGGTAACAAGTAAGTGGATCGCCACTGTGCACAGCTGAGATGGATGAATTCTTGTTACAAAGTATTTTGAAATGAAAGCAAACACTTCTTTAAAACAATTTCGAGTAATTATTCTTTGTCATAGGCACAAAACCAAAATTCAAAATTATGTAATTAGCTAAAGATGAGTTTGATTGTCTAAAACCCTAAATGAGAAGTCATAATGGTATAGGCATCGCATCCCCACCTCACGAACCAAACTTATCCTAAAGTTGACACGGACTACATTAGTTAGATGAAGGAAATAAATACGAATATTATCTTTCTTCTTTTGGTATAAAAGATGTATACTCTTTCCATTCTTGATCAGTTCATTTTGGATGGCAAATAAATAGTCAGCGGTCCACAGTGAAGACTCAAATCATATAGCAGTTATCTTTGAATGCAGAAATTGTAATTCACCAAAACTTTGCCCCTCATTCAAAGATATCTAGGTAAACAATTTCAACTCTCCTCAGCCGCAATTAATATACGTCCATTTGATTCAAAAAATAGACGTGTTACTAGCGGAGTATCGGTGTCTATCTAGGACCAAAAGTTAATCAAAACCCTCTTGAATAATGCAACTTACACAACAGGAAACCATAATTACAAGTAGCATGGAAATATGGCTGTCTAAATCATGGGGGAAAATGAGTACCACAAATTAAATTCAAACCAACAACATTTAGTTGCAGTTAGATAAATGTTTTTGATACTATTCTCAAGTTAAAATCAGAGTTTCACCTCACCTAATAAAAGTTTACATTACAAGTGATCATCAAAACACTTAAGGAACTACATCTAATTTCTGTACTTCGTCAATTTGACCACCAACCCAACTTATGTGTTGGCCAGTAAACGATATCGAAACTTGGAGAGGAGTGTGTTCCGGTATTAAACACAGCATCAGCAAGGTACGTGGTCCACGAGAGCTCACTTGAGAGTTAATTTAAGATGATTGGGACGAAGATGATCACACATCAATTAGACAGACACAACTTAATCGATAAATCAGACAACTAGTTCAAATTGAAATTAGTTATGGGGCATTCGAAGCTAGACTTCGATGCTTTCTTTCAAAAGATATTGGTAGGCTGAATACCAAAATATTCCATATCTAGAATGAACACAAACAAATCCAACATTTTCTGGTAGAAATCCATTGAGGATGATCAGTGGAAAAACTATAGCCTAGTTGGAAACCTAAGAATTAAAAAAACAATGCATTACAGATTTCCTTTGAACCTTATCGACCCTCCATTGAAAAGGCACATAAAGTATAATATTTTATATAGTGCAGTTCTGGATCTCCAAATTCAACGTAACCTCCATCCACTACCAAAAATACTTAATGGACAAGCAACTTGTCAAGTGGGACACTAACACTACCATAGATACTCGTAAAAGTTATTAAAAAAAAGCATATAACAAATTGCGCGTGTAAAATACACATATATAGATAGATTAAATAAATTAGAATTTCCAAGCCATGGCAACAATTCCCCTACGTGATGAGATTGAAAACATTCTCACTATAACAACATTCATCTCTCTCCATACCCTGCCCTAAAGATTGACTTGCTTTCCATTTCTCTTCCATCATCGATAATAAGTGAAGAACACCAACCACAAACATAAAAATCCGAAACAGAAGAAAAGACTTTACCTAATTGATCCTATTGCAGTGGCCTTCTGGTTTGTGATCCTCCATACCATAGCACGACATATCAATATCCAACAGGCTTGAACTTAAGCTAGTAATATATATATATATATATAACCCTTTTCACAGCATGTCTAAATATACAGATCAGAATAAATATCAGCATAATTGGATTCAGCCAAAAAAAGATTCATTAGTTTTTCATTACTGAAAGCTTGAGCCAGGAGTGTAAATTGCAAGGTTAGACCACCCATTAGTACCATTCCAACAGCTTGAATCACCATTTTGCATACTCAGAAAACTCTCTGCATTGCTATTGCTTTGCATCTGCAACCCGGGATTCGGATCCACCATTGGACCAGAACAACTAACATTCTCCCCAAACTCTTCCATTTGCAGAGTTTTTGGATTTGACCCATTTGAATTCAGACCCTCCAAAAGGTTCCCCAAATGGCCACTTGATGCCAAAAGGGAACTGAAACTCCCAGCAACGTTACGCACCCTTTGGTCTTGACCACCCGGGTTGTGGTAAACTCGGGTCGGATCGGGTTCTGGCGCAGTTAGTGCAGAGGAAACCGAGGGTGATGGAGAAGGTGATGACGTGGCAGGGCGTTTGGTGTTGTTGGATGATCGTTTTGTGTTCTTTCTGCTTCCACCCCCAACGGGGATGTTTCTCAAAGCACCTCCTTTGGTCCAATACCTTCTGCAGTTCTTGCAAAAATGACGTGGCTGCGAGAGGTTGTAGTTGTTGTAGTAGCAGAATTTGGTGTTGGTGGAGTCACAGCGCGGGCATTTAAGTTGTTCCTGTTCGGGAAAGTGGGGTTTCACGGGCTGGAATATCGTTGGATCCTGCATTCTCCTATTCCTAAAAGGGACTTCTTCGGTTACTTTTTGTCACGGCGTGTGAAGATCTAATCTAATTTGAGGCTCAGGGAAACGAGAGTGTAAGCCTCTCAGCTAAAGGTACAAGTGAGGGAGGGGAAAGAAGACAAAAAAGGTAGGAATAGGATGTTTGTTCAGAGGGTTTACTAGAACTACAAGAACCGACCAAAATCCTAATAAATGAAGCGATAAAACATTTGTATGTAGAACCAGTTCGACAAAGTTGTTGTTTGTTTGAAGATAAAGAAGAGCTCAAAGAGACAGAAAGTTACATGGTGTGATGGATAAGTGCAAAAGCGGAGAGACTGACTGATGATTGGGCTTGCAACTTGCCTTGTCGACGGAGGAAACTGGCTGAAAAGGCACGGATTTAACTGGGTTTAGGAGATGGCAAACAAGATTCGTGAAAATAGGGTAAGGATGGATGTTTATTTATTCGGAGAGCGAGTGAGCGGGTCTGGAAATGTTGATGCAGATGAGATGAGATGAGATGATCAAACAGAGTTGGTCTGCGTGAGTGTGACGAGTGATGTCTACTACCACAGTCTGCAGCCTTCAAATAGAAAGAGAAAATGCCCCTTCTCTCACTCACTCCTCTATTCTAGTACTCACTACAGTAACAATTGCGTAAGAATTGGCTTCAATCTTCAGCTGCAATCCCACTAGCCACTTAACCAAAGTTAACTATGACACCAAAATAAAAAATTAACTGTAAAGTTAAATAACTACTTTTTTTGGTTGACACTTGTTTTAGGTGTAAAATCCCTATCATCTATAATCAATAATTCATAGGAAATTTTACAAATTACTAGCTAACGTTATTTTGTTGGCCAATAAGTCCAAGACCAACGGACGACAATAAATTATTAGCTTGTTTGATTCAAAATCTGGTACCAAAACTGTACTGGAAAAGTAATGATAATTAAATAAAAGGACGACAATAATGTAATATAAAATTGATAAAAAGACAAATAAGAATATTGAGAGAGGGAATTAAGGCATAAGAACATATATTCCCGTGGTTATAAACTATAAGCTAATAAACAAATGAGGAACAAATCAACACGTTACTCGTGAGTAAATCAGTAAACTACTCTTTTTCTTTTCTTTTCTTTTTGAATACTTGCAATATTAGAATGTTTCTGTCAACTTAATTAACACACAATCTACAGAAGGACAACTAATGACCTCATTACTATTTTATTTTATTTTTCCCAAAATATAATATAACTAAAATAATCATCATCGTCCAGCTCATTTTGAAGTGAAGAAAGGAGAGAAATAGTGAGAAAAAGAAAAAGATAGAAAAAAAAAGTGATAAATATAATATTTGATATGATAAAAAATTTAGAGAAAAAAGAAGAAGATAAAAGTGAGTTACAAGAGAATGAAATGTATGATTAACATTATCCATATAACTAACATATAATAAGACAATTTAATAATAAAAAAAAAACATATAATAAGACAAGGCTTGACCGACATGTCCAAGCTTGAGTTGTGGTGAGCCACGGCTTAACTTGGGGGAGCCAAGCCAGCTGCATAGGTTTGACCCGCCGGTAATTGTGGCCCAGTGAGTCCACGACAGGCTTGCGCGTGAACAAAGCAAGTGCCACCCCATCATGATTTGGATTTCATCAGCGGATCAGGACCGTTGAATCCCAGAGAAGCGAATCAGGGGCGTTAAATGAGAATGCCAACGATCGCGTTGAGTTACCGCCACCCCAGCACAGCCACAGCCAATGTCACCCGCAACACGTGGCACAACCCCATGAGTGGCATACGCACTAATAAGTGGAAGGTGCTCGAGTGATAGGCTAGAGTAGAGTAGTAAATTTCCATCCCAGGAAATGCTAGGGAAACACGCGGGTGAGATGCAGACGAAGCTGGGTCCCACGGGTTTGTCTTTTTATTGGCTGTTTCAAGTCTTCATATTTGACTGGTGTGGCTGTGATGTGGAAATGGTGGCATGGGGGGTGACGTTAAGGGAGCATGGGGGTCCACCGCTGTAACGAATTATTTGGACGGCCGTGATTTGATACGGTTGATGGATTAGAATTGAAGAGAGGCACCGTCCTCGTGCGCGTAGATGAATGATTGGGTGGCCCCAATTTACGACTAATTGAGGTGAGTGATGTCAATGACACGTGTGCGGTCATGATTGCACCTCTTCTATTTTCTCTGTTAGATGAAATTAGATCATCGAACTTCATCCCAAATGTTGATGAAATTAAATAGCCTAACCGCTATCCTTACCAATTTACCATCTTCTGTAATGATCAATTGATCACGATAATTTCTATGACTTTATATTATTTTATAACTGTCCTTGGGGAAAAAAAATTACTTTTAATTAAAATACTGTCATTTTTATTTTTTGTTTTTTAAAAATACTTGATGCAATTTCGCAAGTAGTATCATCTAATAATAGAATATCATTTTTCACAGGACTGCGTGTTGATTTCGCAATTATCACAAATTAATTTAAATTAAACAAATTGAAAAGATTTATAGATTTTAGAAATCAATATTAAATTAAAGATAAAGCAAATATTTTGAATACATAAGATTAGTGGTAAGAAGGTTTTGAGGATTGGAAGTTCACACAATGACTTATTATTTGATTAATTGGCTTACCTAATGCATTATTTGGTCTTCATTGAAGGTAAATTAACTTCAGTTAATTTTTATTTTTTTTCACGATACGAATATTATTTAATCTAATTGAATTGATTCCTATTTTTATGATAGTTATGCTCAATTAGACTCTTTAATTTTTTGTTAATTCATTAATTTCTCGAAAGATTAAACTTACTTTCATGATTTAAAGCCTCAACCACTTTTTTATGGTTCCAATGATTAGGTTTATCTTTTAGGTCTTTCATAAGAGTATAATATTATGTAAAACGATGGTAGGCACTTCGCATAAATGAAATCAATAAGAAAAAAAATCAAGAGAATAACTCATAAACATAAAGGCAATTCAATTAATTCAAATAGTCATCAAGGATTAAGCCCCAATTTAAAAAAAAAGAAAATTCTACTCACATATAGTCATGTAGAACTCCAAAAGAAAAACAAAGAAAGAAATGAAACCCAAAAAGGATCGAAGGAGAAGAGACGATTCTCAATCCTAAGCTGCTATTGTAGAAATAGAGTTCAAAACCTTTAAACCTAAGTTAAAAGAGGTATTTAAAGGTTTCGGCTAACGATGGTTCAAGCCCAATTACAAAATAAAACTAAACTTCACAAAATAAAATACTGGACGTGCTGACACCCTTATGATATCATGGGGTCATGATTTTCTGTAGTAAACCGATCAAGTTCTCTATGTGATTCCTAATCATAGTAAAAAATGCTTTACTTTTTTTCCCCCCTACTTTTGCGCCATTTAGGTGATGTTTTTATGTAAACTTAAATTTTTATTCTTTTTTTTTTCTAAATGAACCGTAAAAAGTTAACATTTTTATTTTATATTCTACTTCTTTTTGTTCATTTGTTTTATTTCCACGTATCCAAAAACAATCTAAAGCCACAAGAACCTCAACAAAATCCAACGGAATAAAAGAATGTGATAAATATTTACGAAAAAAAGGAATGAAATAAATAAGTTTTTTTTGGATTATACCGGCTTGAAAGGACAAAAGTTAGATTTAATGTTGTTATATTTATTTTTAAATTAGTTTGATTTTAAATTTTACTAAATAAAAACAATGTAAATTAAATTATTTTTTAAAAGAGTTTCTTTGTTGGTATGTGTAACAGCTTGAGCGCTAACGAGGGTGGAAAGTGATCGTCAGTACAAATGAGATAAGGCACGGATAAGGAGTGACTCTTGACAGGCTTCCAGCGAAAGAGACACATGAATAAATCGAATACACGCCAGAATGAGAGGGATCCAGAGGCTATGCAGGTATGGGACTGTACAGTTGATGATAACTTAAAAGAATTAATAAGTGCTACCTATACCAACAAAATGCATTTACTTTTCGATAACTTATTACTTAAGAACTCCACAGTTAAGCGTGTTTGACTTGGAGCAATTCTGGGATGGGTGACCTCCTAGGAAGTTTCCCAAGAAGCGTGTGAGTAAGGACAAAACACGCTGAAAAGTCTTATGTTAGTTTCTAGGGACAGTCTTCGATCCTGAAAGCGGCCAAGCAGTTACAGTATGAGACCGCAAATATTTTTTATAAGAGACAATTATGCTCAGATTGGGTAAAATCACTATGGGTGGCAAAGTTCTTCGTCTGAGTATTTATCGCAACTATATATCCAGTATTCAAACTCGATATCACTGATTAATCTAAAACAACCCCTGTTAGTTGGTCCACACATTCAGTGATTTTTTTCTTAATATGTTTTTGAAGAAACTATGCCGAACATTTCCCAAGACATTACCACCGAATGTTTAGATCAATTGTACATGATTGTTTTAGCATAATCAATAATCTCAAATTTGAATCTTGAGTATGCATTTGTATTAAATACTCGAAAAGAGAATTTTACTGCTTATAATAATTTTATCTGACTTGAACATAATTACCTCCCATAAAAAAATATGTGATTAGGGGTGGAAATAGGCTAGGCCGAACAAAGCTTTGTTTATTTAAAAAATCTAAGGCCCAAGCCTGGCCTATTACTTGTCATAGGCTTTTTTTTAAGCATGGTCTAACCTTTTTAAAAACTTGACTTGACCTATTAGCCTGCTTAAAAGCCTATTTCATACTAATGCTTTTAGATATGTATAACGTATCCTTAAATAAATTAACCAACTAATAGACCAATGGAGAAAAACTCTATAAAACAAAATATAAATTATGAAAATTAAAACTATTACTACTCAAGGCATGAGATAGAGGTGATAATAAATAGGTTAGACTTGATAAAACTTGATAAAAGTCAAATCTCACTTGTTTATATGATATAAACTTGTTTGTAAGGTTTAATATAACCTTCATGATAACTTATTTAAAAGTTTATTTTGCAACAAGATCTCTAAATATGACATAGATTTATCCTCTAATAAGATTATATGTTTGGTTCTTTGTGAAGGTAAAATGCTTAATATTTAAAAAGGTAAATAAACATAAGACTTTAAGATATTATAAAAAATTAACGTAATAATAATGTTAACAAAAGATTATTATTAAAATTTACTTAAATAGGCCAGCCTGTTAGGTCTAAAAGGCTTTTTGAACAGCCTAAAACCTGACCTGTTTAAACAAATAGACTTTTATAAAAGTCTTTGCCTAGTTTATTTAGTTAAAAAGCTTGACCTGACATGATATAGGCTAGGTTGTAGGTCCCTGTCAAATAGCTGACCTATTTCCATCCCTATATGTGATCTCTATCGAAGAAAG
Source organism: Spatholobus suberectus (assembly GCA_004329165.1). Classification (NCBI taxonomy): domain Eukaryota; kingdom Viridiplantae; phylum Streptophyta; class Magnoliopsida; order Fabales; family Fabaceae; genus Spatholobus; species Spatholobus suberectus. The sequence goes on from CM014736.1 coordinate 4,810,249, forward strand.
ATGAAGTCAATGTTAAGTTTCATAAAATGAAAAAAAAAAAAAAAAGATTCAATGCTAATGAAGAAAGCCAACTTGACTCTTTTATTTTTATTTTTTCAAAATTATATATTAAATCATGTTCAATAATTCATATATAAATTTATTTATGAGCAAAATGTTAAAAAAAGATTGCCATACAATTAAAAAATTAAACAAAAATACTACTACAGTAAGCAAATTTTTATTATATTTTTTAAAAATCAAATTGTAAGAAATTATTTTTTAAAATCTTCTTATGAAATTGTGTACCCCAAAACAATATGTATTGTAAATTTTAAAGTTGACAAATTTTTTATTTGTAAAATAATTAAATTTTTTGTTTTTACTTTTATTATTTAAAGAGAATAGTCAATTTTTTATGATTAAAATCAAGACTTTTTTTCGTTAAAATAAACCTCAACTTTCTAGCTTTTTAATAAAATTAATAATCTTACGGTACTTAAATACTCTTAAAACTAAATTATTTTACAAAGAAGATTTTAATTTATCTAAAACAATATGTGAAAAATACTACTTTCATATATGTGTGTGTGTGTGTGTGTGAAAGGAATAAGTTACTAGAAGATTAACTTTGGTAGAGTTACTCCACTCAATAACTCTTGATATGTATTAAATTTTAATAATCCAACCGTTGAATAGTTTGATATTGTGTTAACAATCATGCACACCAAATTTTAGGTCAATCAGACATTTGAAGCTAGTTAATCTTATAGGAGACATTTACTTATAATTTAGAAAATTATATTATATGTTAATTTGAATTTATCTAATGAAGTATCAAATAGTTTTCAAACTTTATAAAAATTCGTATACTTGATCTATTCAATAAAATTCTTTAATTTAACAGTTGGATCGTTGAAATTAAATATATATATCAAAAGTTATTGAGTAGAGTAATTCTACCAAGAGTTACTTACGAAGTAACGTAATCTCCACTTATATATATATATATATATATGAGTTTCTTCTCGAAACCAAAACCAAAAACTGGTACAATCTAAATAAAAGGTTTAAATGTATTATATTTTCTTGTATTTTTTACTTTCCTTAAATTTTCAATAAATACTCCTATAAATATCCCTATAAATAGATAACTGTGGTACATAACTGATGAAAGTCGATTAGTCAAGTGAATAAAATTAGGCTCTTATATCAATAGAGAGTTTTTTTTTTTTTTTTGAAAAGAGGTTAGATTTATTGAAAATGGTTAGTCCTTTTAATATGGCGAATTAAAGTTTGAATCATTGTTAAAAGAGATACTCACATTTAATACTTCATAATACCTTGAATAAAATTACTTTTAAAAAAAAATGTAAAGAACCAAAAATTAGACTGTCATAATAAAAAATTGTCACACACCTCTTATAACAGGAGATTTCTTTATGTTTAATCAGACATCAATTAAGATATAGATAAATAGATATCTAAGAGCATCCAACACATTCCTTATCTTAGTTCTTAAACATTTAGGGTCGTTTAGGGTGGTTGTGAGTTCTTAGTTTTTGGTTTTCAAATGCATTTTTAAAACAAAACACATTTGGCTAAAATAGAGTTAAAATGTTTTTTAAGTTAATTTCAAATACTTTTACATTCATTTTCAAAAAGAAAAAAAAAGAATTGTAAATTTTGGTTTTTAATTTTAAAAAAAAATACACATCACTACATTTAAAAATGGTCCTTTCCCACCACCACTATCAACACTACCACCACCACCATCACCATCACTACCACCACCACAAGCATTGCCGCCACCATCACCACCACCATCGGCACTGCCACCATCACCAGCACCAGCACTGCCACAATCGCTGCCATTGGCATTGGCATTGTCATCGTCACCACCATAACTGTCACTATCACCCCCACTACTACTACCACCACCACTGCTGCTACCACACAAACATATTCTTAAACTAATTTTAACAGGAATAAGAAATTTCAAAGTGAGATTATTTTGAAACTAAAAATTAGAAAATATAACTAAAACTAATTTTTAAAAACTAAAAATTGATTACAGTTTTTGAAAATTTCAAATTCACAACTAAAAACAACCCTAAACGAGTCCTTAGCAATCCATTTCTTCTTTTCTATCACTGGAATTTGTTAGCTTGTAGGCAACGGTTGCTTAAATAAGCAACCATTGCTTAATGTAAAGTAAACAAAAAAAAAAAAAAAAGAGCTAAGAAACTCACTCCTAAGAACTTTAACACTTAGAATAAAATTTTATTAAAGTACTTAAATCTAATGTGGCATTGTAGGGGCCACAAAAATAAGATAAGAAACCCATTTAAACAACTAAGCATTGAATTCCTTTCTTAAACATTAATTGATATATAATTTAAAGTGTTTAACATTAACACCATCAACATAGACACGCGCGCATTTGACGTGATTGGGGTTTGAAATTATGATTGACTCAGTTGAGGCTGCAATTGTGTTACATAGTTAAGGATAGATTAATTGTAATTGATTAATATGTGATTTGCGATTAGTAGTATGATCTAAATTAATTGCAGCGATCACTACAATCAAAATGATCCAACTGTATCGCATGACGTGATTCACATTTTGAAACCCTATATATGTCAAATCTACTAGTATTTAAAAACACATCTTAATAAAGATAAGATGATATATTAAATGAAGCAAGTCTATTAAGTTAATGAGAACTATATCTAGCTTTTGTGAATAAATTATAGGAAAATGATAGGTCAACACTCTTTTTTTTTAGAAACCACAAGTATTCTTCACTAGAAGTAATCTTACTCGAGTTGAGTAGACCACTATGGGAGGCAAAGCTCTCTCTCCTAGGTGAACACTCTAAATCTAATTGATATTTAGAGAAATAAAAAAAAAGTATATGTATGATAGGTAAATATGATGTGATAAGAAAAAAAAAATGATAAGTATTTTTTTGGTGAGAAGAAATAATAAGTATTAATGACGTATTTAGAATGATGGTGTGTTCATATATCACTATTCTAGATTATAGTGGACTTGTTTTTTTTTTACTATTAGAGGTGCAAGGATATTCTTAATTGGTTGAGTAAACCTGTAAGGCGCAAGAAAATTGATTGGTGGGATTCCCTTGTAGATTGCATGTCAACCGATCCTGATTTCTATGAAGAGTTCGAGTGAGAGTATTGGGACTCAAAAGATGGTGACTACTTGAGCGGATAAAGTTAGAGAAAACTCTAGTAGAAGGCCTATAGCAATACTGACATGCAAATATTCGTCTGATTTGGATATAAATATAAAGGATTAATCGAACCGCCTATTATGTGAAATTTCCGTTTGTACCAAGCAAATGAAAAATAATTTCCATTTATACCATTTCTTCCCTCAAATTTCCGTGTACGTGAAATGGTATACTGAACTTGCTCCAAACTATAAACATTTTCCTTTGAACTCAAAATATAATTGTATGCTCAGGTGATTCTATTTTTTAAAGAGAACAAATTCTAAATATTATAATAACAAAGTTTTGTTGAATAATATATTGATATATTTCTTTACTGATTTTTAACAATGATTTAATTCTTTTAAAGTGAGTAAATATAAAGTAAGTAATTTTAATTATTAATGAAAAAACTTATAATTAATATTTCAATACATTCATGCTTCATTATAAATGTGTATATAATATTAATCAATAATTTATCATTAATAACTGAAATTAGTAATTTTACCCTCCAGAATGAATTATTCGCTTTAAAAAAGTGGATTCCTTTTAATAAAAAAATGATTTGTTGATTTTATTAACCATTGTCGTGAGGATAACAACTAACAAATTTGCTTTGTAAAAGAAGTTTTTATTATGAACCCATAATAAATGGTATAAAATATTAAATGTATGTTATCAAAGGTTTTAATTTATAGTGATTTAAAGCTTTTCAAGAAACGCATATCACTCTTTAATGTCTTTTTCCTGTTTATTTTATTGACATTTATTTATAATTAAAACCAAGTAATCTTTTTTTCGTTGAAATAAATGTGAAAAATAATCTTAAGTTACTAAAATACTCTTAAAACTAAATTATTTATAAAGAAGATTTTTATTTTTTATCTAAAACAAAATGTGAAAAATATAATTTTCTCTCTCTCTATTATATATATATATATATATGGTTTGCTAACATACACTCACTTGTTTTTTAGTTAAAATACGTTAGCAAGTTACATTATTGGTATATTTTAAGATACATTATAGTTATAGCTTGCTAACGTACTTTAACTAAAAAACAAGTGCGTGTACGTTGGCAAACCCCACAAGTATTTGTTAATGTATACACACATAGTTTTTAATTGAAGTACGTTAGTAAGTTACACTATGGTGTATTTTAAGATACATTGTAGTTATAACTTGCTAACGTACTTTAACTAAAAAACAAGTGTGTGTACATTAGCAAATCCTTATATATGTATATTATATATATGTGTGTGTGTGTGTGTATTATTTAAGAATAAAGTATTCTATAAATAGTTTAATGGTAATCTAAAATATACATTTGTTTTATAAACTAATTAATATAATCATTAAATATAGATAATTAAGATAGTTATTGTCATGTTTGTGTGTCCACTTTTTTTATTTTTTTAATAAGATATTAAGTTTGATATATTGTAGCAATTTCTATTATTTTACATTGACATATATATTAAATTTAATTTATTAATTTATTTTTTGTTTAATACATGCTTATTTGCATTTTTTATTTGTTATTTTTTATTTAATAATTTTTTCTCAACATATGTTTAATAGTTTAATAAATTATTTTTTGTGTATTACACAAAGTCCTACTCTAATAATATAAAAAACTTTGATGGTTATATAGGCATATATATAAATATGTTAAAAATACTACAATGTACATAAGTATAAACATACATAAAAGTCAAAGAAAATATATTACTTAGTTACAATTATTATTACTTTATAATCATATAATCTTCCTTGATTGTAAGATAAAATGATTATTACATTTAAGGAATAATTTATATTTCCTTGCAATTTATTGAAAAATTATGTAATTTGTCATTATTTTTAGTGAAGCAATAAGAAAGCAGATCAATGAAATAAAAAATAATAAAGTTAAATAGTTGTTTACCTTGCAAGAATTTTTCTCAATTATTTGTATATCTCATCAACCATAAATTCTTGGGTTTGAAAAACTACAAAATAATTTACATAATGTCATGTATAAATATAAAATATTAACATCATCTAATGTAATAGCTTGTCAAAGAACTAATTATTAAAACCTGAAGAATGCAAATTTTGTGTTTTACATAATATTTGTCAATATGACAACTGTCACTTGATGTTGCATTTTAAATTTTTTTAATGTTGAGAAAAAAATGAGTTATAATTAATTTAAAATGGAAAAATATTACAACTAATTTTATGGTAGCTTTGTGTTTTATTATAACTGTTACATTTTTAAATCAATTAACATCACACAAATAAAATACCTATTTAAAGAAATTATATTATATAATTTATATACCTTTCAAGATGATAATTTTTTTATAATTTTTAAAGTTGAATTTTATCTGCTATTATCATGAAATTCCATCCAATAAAATATATTTTTAAATGATTAACCTGCAATAAAGAAATTTAAAAACTTAACAAATTGACAATCTAACATGAAGATGTTACGTAATTTTTTTTTAACATTGTTGTCAGTTAGGCAAATTAGTGCTAGTGATTGCTCATCTTCCCATATATTTTATAGTTTTTCAAATTCATACTCCTAGAAAATGTAAGTCAATTTATTGACAAATAAAAAAAAAAAGAAGAAGAAAGAAATAGATATCTTATCACTTATTTGTTTGACAAAATACATGTCAAAATACTTTTTTTTTACTCAACATATAATTAGAAGATTTTCTTGAATTTTATTTTTCCTTAAATAAGAAAATATGCAAAAGGTCATGTGAAATTAATTTTTTTATTGGTTGGGTGTGTACCAATATTAACAATTGATAGAGGGATAAAGACCAAATGAAAAAAAAAATGGTTTACTCATTTTAATTAGCTCATTATTTAAAAGCTAACAACTTATGTATTACATAAATCTTACATTAAGTGTGGACTATAAAGCTCATCTATTAAAATGAAGATTTTCATTTCAAAAAATTAAGACAATAAGATATTACCTCATTTATTAAACTGCAAGTTTTCATTTTTAAAAAAATTAAGAAAATAAGATATTGCCTCATTTTAAAATCATGATATGTGTGATAGGTGTCAACAATTGAATCTAATACCTTTGTATCAACATTGTTCAATCATACGAATTAGGTGAAATTTTAGTGAGAGTTTACTTTAATTAAGTGACGCAAAAAAGTATCTTTATACATTTTGTTATTCGAACAATTTTACTATTTATTGTCCCAAAAATATCATTAAGTAATAAACTAACAGAAATTTTAAATAAAAATATGATATAAGCGTATTTATAAATTCAATGAAATTATTTTAATATTAGCAATTTTGTAAATCAAAATATACCAATTAATTATTGTTGATAGATAGACATGATTTATAAAGTAATTAATTTTATAAATAGACATGATACTCATATTTTGATAGACATAACAACAAAGAATACTAAACTTTTAAATAACATTTCAACTTCTCAAAATTCATCATATTAGTTGGAGCTTGTTTACTAATTGTCATGAAAAAATTATTTTAAATTATTTAATTTTAAAATAATTTTAATATACTAAATAAAAATATATTTATTTTTAGTTTATAAGTTAAGATTGTGATGTTTTAAATATTAAATTAAATATAAATATATTTTTATTATTGTAAAGATAAATTTATTTTAAAAGAATGTTGCAGACCTTTATGTGTAATCAAGTATAGAGAAAGCATATTTATTTATCAATTTGAAACATGTTACAAATTGATAAATAAATATATCCATTCAATAATCAGAAGTTGTCTTTTTGAAATATTAAGCACTTAATATTACTTTCACATATTATAATTGAAATTAATTATTTAAATCTCAAAACTTGAGTAAATACAATGTTGTAATCTAATAACGTCACAGCAGCCTCATTAAATATCTTTTCAAAACTTCACAAAAGTGTACGTAATGCTAATAAACATAACATTCTGGTTTATAAATATATTATTTACATTTTTTGAATTTGTCAAGTAGGTATTAACATGAAAGTTAAATTATTATAAAAAAAAAATGTGAAAGTAACAAACATGCAAGATTGATATTTACAGAATATTATTTGAAGTATTAAAATATAAAATATTTCGTCATTTGTTATTTTTTTTTTTCCATTTGTTATAATTTGCTCTTCTGCTAAATAATTTTTGTTGTCTTTACTCCATGCTCATTTTCCTCTACTCTCTACTTTTTTAGCAAAAATAATAATCTTAAGTTACTAAAATACTCTTAAAACTAAATTATTATCGATTCAAATTAAATTCGCTTTCAAAATCAAAAGTAAAAAATTAGTCCAATCTAATAAAAATGTTTTATTGTATTATATTTTAATTTTAATTTTATTAGAGTAAGCATCAATGAGTTGTTCTCGGAATGAATGCTCTAATAATATTGATTAATGAATTCATAAATATTTTTTTTATTTGAAATTGTGTTTGAGTTGCATTAAAAATCACCGTGAAAATATATCCTTTTCTATTAAAAATGATTTATTTTTATTTCTTAATCCTATTTTTTTATTTTTAAAGGGATTTAAGTTACTTATTTTAAATTTTAACACATTTGTCTTCAAGAAAATAAATTTTAGAATATTAAAATAGAATAAATTATCAATTTTGGTTTTTTGTTAATTTTAATTAAGGATTTTATTTATTTTGTTATAGTTTGATGTTTTTATTTTAGGTAATAAAGAAGGAAACTTGAAGGTTTAATGGATCAAGAAGATAACTCAACGTGACAATCCAAAGTGCACAAGAATTGCACCCTTGAAACCATTTGAACTTTCTCTCTCCATGATTACACATTTAACTCACGTATAAAGGGATTAAGAGAAATAGAATGAGGGATATTTTAACACACTTTTGGAAGTAGTTGTCATCTCTCACTAATTGCTCTACTAGTACAAGAAAGACGAAAATGCTGGAAACTTACGTCTTTTCAAGGATTTATGGAGTTTTTCTTTTTTGCTTTCTATGTTTTTTCTATTTCTTTCATGTTTAGGTAAACCCCTTTGTCGTAGTTAGTTGAATTTTAATATAATTTATGGATTTGCAATTTGGGTTGATAATATAATTTGATTTCTTCATCTTTGTGTTTATGTTCTCTATGGTTAATACTCTTAAAATTTGATTAACCTCAGGATGAGTTTTTTTTTTTTTATCTATATTGTGAATGAAAATTTACTTTCTAGATGTGCTTTGGAAATAAGCCTTGTAATCTTTTAGGCAAAAAATATTCATTGTATAGTCTACTTTTAGGATATGTTTGGTCGAGAGAGGGAAAGGTGAGAGAAAAAATAGTGAAGGAAAAGAAAAAGAAAAAAGAGAGAGTAGAAACTGAAATAATTTTTTAGGTTGTTTGGTTGTGTAGAAAGTAAAAGAAAATAAAAAAATATGTGTATGTAAAATGATATAAATACCATAAATAAAAAGAAATATGATATAAACAAGGTTATTTCCGTTTTTATACTTTCTTAAACTTTCCCTTCTCCTTTTTTGTCCAATTTGGACAGATGAAGTTTTTAGGTGGGGCCCATTATAATGCTTTCACCCCTTCATGTATTATAGCATTCCAAACAAGAAAGGATTATAAATTGACATGTTTTCTTTCCATTTTCAATGTTTCTTTCGTTTTTCTATAGAAGCGAAAAAGCATTAGGAATAGCTTATTCTTTTTTAATTTCACCTGATCTTAATTAAAATAAAAGTTTAATTGTTTAAGGAAATAAATTTAAATAAATTAAAAAATTGGTGGGTAAAGTCAGAAACCAAATTGAATGAATGCTTATATTAAGAGTTTTAGATGAAATTAAATAAAACCTAAATGTTTTTCTCATTTGAATCAATTCATTTTCTTTGTTGTTCTTGTTCTTAAAAATAAATCCCAAAATAAATATTTATTATTTTTAAAATTTTGATTACTATTTTCTCTCAAACTAATCAATTTCAAACTTTTCTTAATGTTAGTTCATATTAAAATTACTTTTCTGAGCTGTGACTTGTGAATCGACTTTTAATTCTTGAAAATGATACTCAATTTTTACCATTTTTTTTTTACATTCATTTTCAAAATTGTTATTGGGTGTGACCATATAATACACTTGCCGAAGTTGCATCTACATTAGCAATTTTGTTAAATACAAGAATTGTAAGTCATTAATTATTGTTACTATGCATGGGTGGGATAGTGATGAATGATGTTGCGTGAGGGAAAGCATCACTGAGTGAAGGTGCCTAGAAGGTTGCGGTGCACAGTTGGTGGAAAGTGGAAAGGAAGAGGCAATAGCACCAGCCACGAGGGAGTGTCATGGGGAATGGGGCCAAAAAGCTACGTACAAACAAAACAGGTGGAGGTATGGTTGATTCGATGGGACCCCAAGAGATGACGTGTATGCTAGTACTGATGCGTGATCGGCTGTACTATACATACTCAAGGGAAAATCATCATCGTCAACTCTATTTTTGAGGTAAATTTGGGGTAAAAGAAAAAGAGAGATAAAGAAAAAAAAAAGTTTGTGAAAAAAAAATGATATATTTTAATATGATAAAAATAAAAATAAAAAATGAGATAGAAGTAAGATATAAAGAATAAAATGTATGAGACGTTACCAAACCCTCCCCTCACCCGTGCGGAACGTGTCAACGAGCTGCGTGTGAGTTGAGAGTCACCACTTGTGTTGTGCACTTTCCCAGCAACACCACGGATATGGTGATGGACAGCCCAAACACCTAATTTCGATGATGTCTTAACTTTATTGAACTACGCGTGTGAGGTGGAGAGTAGTCACCAAGCGTTGTGAATGTTATGTGTGAGGTGAGGGTTTGCTTTTGACTTTTGGGATTGAGTGAAAAAAATAAATATACCCAAATTCGGATGCAGAGAAATATATCGAATATTATTGCTAGCGATAGACATATGCATTGCGATATGTGATATGGATATTTCATGGCTGTCATTTTCTCATTTTTTCAATCTTTGAAAAAAATATAAATATTAATATAGTAATTTTATATATTATTTAATTTAAAAGCAAAATTAATTTTATATGTCAAAACTTTAAATCGTTTTACATATTCGAATATTTCAATTTCAATTGGAACACATATTCAAATAATTGTTTTTAGATTGATAGGTAAAACACATATTCGAATATGTGTATTGCAAAAGAGCGAGGTAGAGCTGTCAGCAGGTGAAAATGAATAGAAATCAGTTGTTTGATAGTGAAGAAATATGCAAAATTTATAAAAACAATGTGGGATCTACTGAAAAAAATTTCTTAACAAAACAACAAAAAAATGTGCAAAAATAGAGATTTGCTTCTTACCAAATCGATTTTAGTTGTTTACTAAATCGATTTTGGTTGCTATTTGTTCCTCTTTTATCATTGTAAATCGATTTCAAGAATCCTTTTTTGTACACAAAATTGATTTGCTAATGTAAATCAATTTCCTGTATATGGAAATTGATTATGCTTTTGTTATATAATAATAATCATATTAATAAAAAATGATATTAATAATAAACATAAATATTATTAATAATAACAAAAATAATATTAATTAATTAATAATAATTAAAATAAAAATTAAAAAATATGATGTAATAGAACTAACAAAATCAATTTCGTTGAATAAAAAAATCAATTTGACACAATAAAAGTCTTATATCCGTAACAACTTCACAAAATCAATTTTGTTGTTGTACAAAATTGATTTTGTTGTTTTATTATTTTATTTTTTCTTTCTTACTTTTCTTTTATTTCTGTTTTATTTCTTTTCAGTCAAATAATTTTAACTTTTATTTTAGTTTTCACTTATTTCTCGTCTCTTCTTATCTCATCTCTCCCTTATTTTATCTCTATTTTTTTTTTTCTCTACTAAACACATCCTAAAAATATCATTAGAGTCGATCCAATGTGATGTGATGCACACATGCATCAAAATATCTCTGAAATGCAGTCAACGAGAGTTCACTGGTCGCCATCCATGATCCACCCGTGAGAGTCACATGACATTTGTTTCGATTTACAAGTTTCTTGTTAATAAATGAGCTTCTTACTTCTACTAAGATGCAAATACTGTTCTTTCTTTCTTTCTTTTTTATACCAAAAAAGGAAGACATAAGTGCAAAAATTTAAAAGATGTGACGTGATGCGAAAACGGCCGTAATATTTAGATTGACAAGAGCTTATCCATTATTTATGCTGGAGAATTGGTTGTGTCCATGACTAAAAAAACTAGTGATCATGAGTAATTGAGGATATTAAGTATGATGTTATTTTGTCTTGTAAATTGATTTTTCCATTTCAAGGAGTTAAATCCTCATATTTGGGACAAGGACAAATAACAAGTAAAATTTCACTCACTCAAGGTTATTCATATCATGCCATGTCACGCCTCTCAACATTTATTACTTCTCCTTGAATCTTTCTTACGTTAGACCCGGGGGGATGACACGAGTCAAAGCCTTAAACACTAGACCAGAACCGCTAAACCCAAGACATCGTTAACGAGATGCCATATAGATTCAGGTTTCAATCACAGCCACATGAAAGCACACATTTGATTTTTTACACGTATGTATGTTCATACACATATGACTGAGATTGTGTGTTCGAGATAAAAACTCGCGCGCAAAAAAAGTTGTTTCGTAGATGGAATATAACATTAGATCTCAATCGGTTGACACTGACATACAGAGCACATATTCCTTTCTTATTTCTAGCATGCATGCTCAAGGTATTCTTTTTAACTAAAGAAGAGGTGCAACTATATGTAACGAGAATATGGTTCTTCCCAGGATTCTCCGTTAGGGTACTAGTCCACCCAACACCAGCATTCTAATGTGTAACGAGCTCATTATGCTTGATTCCAAACGAATTTTAAAAGCGTCTTTGCTTTGAAGCTTCTTCAAATATTCTATAATCGGTTCAAGATCAGGGAGTTACCCAAAATTCCATCAGTAGTCATACCCAACAAGCAAAGGAGAATTGTTCATAATTTAAAATAACTTTGAAGCAACATGAATCTCCACTAATTTCACATATTATTATGCTCGCCATATTGACTGGACTTGTCATTTTTATACATCAAATTATCAGAATAAAAAATAATATGTAAAACTGGATCAAAGGCATTGTTGTTTCTAAATGTACCAATTCAATTATAAAGCTAATAGTTGTATGGTCTAATATAGAGCAGTGCCAGTTAAACATAGTAGCCCGTGAATGTAAATCCTCTGCCCACAATCTCACCTCCAAAAATCCATGCAAAGCACTCAAGTCCAAACAAAGCAGCAATACCAACATTCTCCATGTTTAGATCCTGCCTGTTCTTCACTAGGTTCTTTGTATGGTCCAATTCCTTCCAGAATGAATTGTAACGATGAGGAATACTGCAGAAAATAAGCAACAAGTTCAATACCTGAAAGAACCAAAGCACATACTAACTGTGATTGTGGTTCAATCCCCCTCATCCCAATTGACCTTTTCCCCTTAGGTCCAATAGGACCTCCCCAGCCCAAAAAACAGAAATATAAAATTGGTGTGTAGTTTTTCAAATCTAGTATACTGTATGGGTCCAATGTTGGACAAAGTAGTGAAACACCACAAGACATTCCAACTGATGTTTTCACTTTGGCAAGTTAAGCACAGCAAGAGTAAAAAGAATTTTGTGAAGGATTTATAAGAGAGTAATTTACACAAGGGATTGCCATTTTAAAACAGAGTGAATCTACCAGTGAAATTTGAAAATTCTGGAATTTAAAAAAAATAAAAAAAAATAAAACAATTATGTCAAGCCTAAGGGTGATCTGCAGACGTACCTTAGTTCTGATCAAAACATACAGTGCCATCTTATTTAGCAGCAGTCTCTATGACTACCATTGTAGCACAAGTTTCATCTGTTCATGGATTGTGAAATGGCTTATAAGCTTCATAACTATTTATTATGAAAGTATTCACAGCTTATTTTTCAGTCCATATTTTCATATCATCCACAGAACTTTTATCCTGGCATCCAACGTTTATAATGCACTATCTTTGTTTCATGGTAAAAGTTATGGATCGCAACAAGTTTTTGCTTTTTCTCTTACATCAGCTTACATCTGGAAAGTCACATCCAATTCCTATAGCTGCAATACAAACATGATACATGTTCAATCCAATGAAACGGAAATTGGGTTTGCATTTTTCGAGAAATTCTCTGTCAAAATGATGCACAGCATGCTACAAACGGATTTCCAATCGTCATTATCCAATAAAACGAAGCTTAACTCTTTCATTTTCGTACGCTTAATATTAGTAAGGGAAATGAAATTATCAAATTGAAGGTTACTTCCAAGTTTTATTTTGATATTTTTGAAAAGTGAGAACAGCTGAATTCAGAAGAAACATTTTAACAAAATAAGTAAATGGGACATAAATTTAGGTGACTCACAGTGACCAGTTCTAAAAATGAAACAAAATTGCAATGTTCACAACAAAATGAACAAATAAGGACCAAGAGAGCGAACCTGGCAAAGCGAGTATAAAACAACTGTTTCGCCAATGATTGGCGCTTTTCAATGGAGGGTGGATACTGGATATAGTGTTTGTTCTGCTCCAACAATAGCCTGTAGCATGAAGCTCCATGGTTTGCCACTATTTGTGATGCTTGGGTCACTTTTGATTGCAACTGGGGAATCTTTGATGCCATGGATTTCCTATACAAAGTATCAAGATTCAAGATGTTGTTGGCAAAGGTGGAACATATGTTGAAATCTCATAATTAAATCCTCCTAAAATATCCACTTAAGAAGAACATAAAAAAGTAAATTCAATATATTCTTCAAGTAATTAGGAGGATTTATACAATTATAATATACAAGTTAACATAACAAATTTAAATCAAGCCGAGCGTACGGATTTTTTTTGTAAACTGAATTATACAAGAATGTCTATAGCTATATAGACAAGTAGTTATGTATCCTTGAAATATCATAGGAATATGCAGCCATGTTGCACCTACCTACATTGTATGGTGAGAAGTGTGGGTTTGTGTTAGAGAAATCATAGGTTGCAAATTTCGAAAACATGAATTACTCATGGTGGTGTAACGTACAATTACAAAGACATGGATAGATCTTCATGTAAACACGAAAGTAAAGACATTATTAACATGGGATTTGGTTTGAGTACCGGAGATGGCAGTTAGTTGCAAATTGATGTGGTGAAAGTGCAGAATCGACCCTCCACTCGCTCTCCGCTATGTCAGCCTTGTACTCCTCTATACTTCAACTGCTCCCTCTGCCCGTTTTAAAAGTGCTTGCTTATATTTTTAATTATACATTGATAATTTTTTTTTATCAATAATTATACATTGATATGAGATGAGACTAGTCACGCAAATGTAATAATAACCAGGTAAAGTTTCTCTCGGTAAAAAGTGTCAAGATTGAGTTTCTAAGATATATTTTTATATTGTAAATTAAAATATATAATTTTGAGAGTAAGATTTTTACTCTATTAATTATATATTTTCAACATTTTCTCTCTTATCTTTTTTAGATGTGTACACTACTCCAACAAATAGGAAAAAACTTTCTCTTTCTATCATTTCAAATTACCTTTCTCTTATATTTATTTCTAAATTAAATTTTAATATTTAAAAAAAAACAATAGTTAAAAATAACTTTATATCACAATTGAAATTGTTAATTATAAATCTCAACTATAATTTATGTATTTAAAATATTTATTTATTATAAATTTTAATTATAGTGCAAATTATATATTAAAGAAATGTTTATGTATTAAAAATTTTTAATTTTAATTATATAAAAATAAACATTTATTTTATACAATACATGAGATAAAGTACTAATTATAAGTAAGATTTAATTAAGATTCACTAATGTAAAAACCATTATTCACTTATGAAGTGTTATGTATGATAAAATTGTTGAATTTTGTAATAAATAATTTTAAAAAATATTTAGAATGATTTTTAATTAATTGATAATGTAAAAATCTTTATATTAATAGTGTATCAAAATTAAACTCTTATAAATAAAGTTAGTCCAGAATCATAATTTACTTATACTTTGATCTGTTGAATATTTTACAAACATATTTTGATAAAAGGTCACACGAATATGAATACAAATGACCAAATAATATTAATAGTGTCATGAATAAAAATGACCAAATAATATGAATGAAAGGTCAAATAATTTAAACTGCTTTTTACATAGTTAAAATGTAGGATTTAGCCTTCAAATAATATTAATACTGTCATTTAAAAAAAATCTTAATTTTATTATAGAAAAAATTTATCAAAATAATAATAACCATAATAATAGTAATAGAGATATCCGAATGAAATGTAAGATTACTGTTAGTAAACTTTTGACAAAGAAATAATAATAAATAAATTGCGTTAAGTTGCAAATTCAAACTGGCGCATCATTATCGTTCAAAAGTTGTGTGGTTATGAGGCTCACAATTTATATACAAATACAAAGTAATTCAACCATTACTTGAAATAAATTGTTAGAAAGTGATGTGAACTACAGCAACATTGAAATTTTCTACCCAATCTATATCTTTTGCAGCCAATAATTGTCACGCTGCTACGAAGCATGCATTTAAACATTCGTTATCCTTTTATCCATAAGTTAAGCTTACAATCAAATTTACAATAAATACAGCTTTTCATTTTTACGTCTCTCACACGTCTTGCATTGGTACAGCTAAATCTGCCTTTAATACATACATAGCTCACATGCATATTATTACATGCTTTAGGATTCGACACAAGTCAATTTGTTATTTGAACTTCAAATGCATACTAATGAGTAATGACAACCAGCAATAGTTGGGAGCATACCCACCAGGATTAAACGTTGCAGAGATAATCCTGTTTGTCCTACATTGCAGCCTAAAATTATTACCTCCTAACAAAAATATAACAGGTACAGCAAAATTAGACTTTGAGACATGTCAAATTAAATTCCAACACAATATTAATCAATAAAAAAATGATGCACAGCAGGTTTCAACTGCTCCATCCCACAGAGATATCTGGGCAAAAAAAAGAAAAACTACATTTTTTAATCTGAATCCTAGTGGCAGATATTGAACATCCCTTTAGTATCTGTTGTAGGAGAGCTACAATCACATTTTCTTCTTCACTTGCAAGCCAAACACAATTTGAAACATTGACTGCACCTTCTCTTTCAGAAGAAGATACAGAAATAGAGGGAAAGAATATTAGGATTGAAAGAAGGGAGAAGGGGAAAAAAAGAAGAGCTGCTCCCATCCAGTAACAAAATAAGGTCTCCTGCCTACCCAGGAATTTGGAAACAGCCAGTTCTGGATCTTTTTCTAAAAGCTCTGAAGGGCACTTGTAGTGTGAGAGTTAATAATGTATATGTAGCCTCCAACCCAGTGGTTGGTAAGATGGGAAAAGAAGAAGCCTTCTCCACAGCAATATGATGACCATGCAAATACATGTTGTCTTCAATCATCTCTCTTTACGCATAGTACATGTACAAGCTATTTGCAGCAGCACAAGCAATTGAATTTTCAGTTGGATGCCATGCTAAGTGCAGCAACTTTGTTGTGAAATCAAAAGAATTCCCATTAGCATCCACCCCGGGGGTTTCTGCTCCTGTTCAAGCATATCAAATATTGGAACTCATTGTAATATTATAGGAAGAAACCAAAAACAATTTATGGAATCTGACAAGGCAAGTGAAAAAGAAAACTGACCCCGTCTTACAACACGTGTTATACTATTTCCCAGTGATCTAGAAGGCCTTGAAGGGGTTGGAACTTGTCGTCTGAGGGAGTGCAGAAGTCAATATAAAAGCGCTACAATGCCTAACTAAAAACTATACTTGATGTCCGAGTTCCCAAAAAATTACCTCATTGGATTTTTACTGGCTTCTAGAGTTGTAGCCTCAGCGCTTCCAGGGGCACAACCAAACACACGAAATAGATTGCTGGCATCAAGTGAAACAAAATTGTAAGAAGCAGGATAAGCAATTCCAATGACAATGAAACCACTGATTAAGTTTGTATCAGAGACCTGTAAGAACCAGTTCCTACGCGCAATCCATCACCACTCAGACAACACTCGAACTTATCAAAAATTGAATCATTTTCATATAAGTCACAAAGCTGGCATGTTCAAACAAAAGTATAGCCAATTATAACTCAATAAAGCAGCAGAGAGAAATTCACAGTTCATCATCACTTATCTAAACACAGGAACCTAACCTTGGGTCTTAAATACTCATGAACCTGGAAAGTTGCAACGGGGCCTGAATCCATATTAATGTCCCATAACTGACAAAACAAGTCAATTAGTAAATTGAGATGAAGCTTTAAGAATTTATAACATACAAGCAGAAATCCTCCAAACAAAGTCAGAAATGATGGCTATCGCCTATCGGTATGTTTATCTACACAACAGTCACAACTACTGAATTTGAAAGGAACAGAGACCTAAACAAATAATCTATATTCCATATATACTAGAATTAAAGGTTCATCCCCATCTCAATTTCCCACCCACTTGAATGGTTCTTTCCCTGCCCATTTTCCCCACCCATTGGAACAAGTTTTTCCCGCCCATTTACATTTTTTTCTGGCCATTTTGTGTGTCATCATTCACATGAAATTTCTGTTTTGATTATGATTCTGTATGCATGTACCTAGGTAGTTGATTTGGGGTTGTATGCGGTATTTAGTAAATGTTATTAGTGAATTTTAAGGGGTCTAAATCTGACAGTCCAAAATATTGTGAAAGCATAGATTTTGAAATTAGAAAATTTCAAACCTTTAAAGTCATATAATCACGACTAAGTATGTATCTTCCATCCTTCCCAAATTTTATGTCTGAGATAGAAGCAATAATCTCTGTGAAAAATGATCTGGACCCTGGGGCTTCCTGCTCCTCAAATCTGCACCAAAAGGTATTGGCTATTAGAGTCTACCAGGTATTAAAAAAACAACATACATAAATTCATATATATAATAGGCTTCAGAAAAATTCTGCTTCAAAGTCCCGACCAAAAAGGAAAAATAAATGACCTTCTTTGCACAAATTCTGCCTACTGTCTCAACATTTGTTAAAAACTGAAAGCCTTATGGAAGGTGTGGGATACTTATTTGTCAGGAACCAAGACGATTACGACAAAAGAATGTAAATAAAAGATGTACTTACAGTTTGGCATGAGAATCGCATAATGCTGATTGTCGTAAGTCAACAACACGGATTGAACCCTTTGAACTGCTATATGCCAACATATTACAATATGTAGGGTGAAATTCTGCTGATGTTATAACCTCTGCAATAATAATATCTAGGGTCAAGGTTCAACCAATACTTTTAAAACGGAACTGAGTTGGCAAAAAAAAGGAAGCAGATGATTCTTCCTTCACTTTGCCCTAAAACCCATGAACACCCAAAAACTATGTTCAAAGCACTCAAACAGCCATCAATACAAACTAAAAGCCCAGTCTATCACTTGCAAATCCCCTCTCACTATGAAACACCCAACCAACCTTCAACCCACCTGATTTCACCCTTGATTCACCCGCAAAACCAGGATTCTGATATGTTAAATTCCAATTCTTACACTGTCCTACATCAAACAGTTTGAGACTAGAAAGATTTACACTGGCAAAAGGTGCTCAAGGAATGGATTGGTCTGGGTTTGACTTCGGTAATATTTTTTTACCATGTTCCCAACCCTACACCCTAGTTGAGCGTGTCAAGATTGAGTCTAGGTTGGGCTGGGCCAGCCACAATTGCCCAAAGTTTAGACAATACCTAATCCAAACTGCAAGTCTAAAGAGAAAACAGGAGATTGGACTGGTTGCACAAAATTGCATCTCATGAAAGTTACACACATTCAACAACAAACCACTTAATGAAAGGAAAATACACTATATATCTAGTCAAATGTTAAAGGCCAAATAATTAAAAGACAATGTGTGATTCTTTCAACCACAATAAAGTGACAATTTTTTCCTGAACCTGAAAATTTTTGTATGGCTGATGTGAAACAAAGTATAAATAAATATATAAAATCAGGCGGGGTTGGTTCTACAAAAGTGCGACACAGTCCAGGCCCAATATTTTCTTCAGGGCCCAATTTGAGCCCAGACCTGGCCCAATTTCTAAGATGAACCCAGGTCCAACCCAACTTGAACGGCTTAAGCCTGGTTGAATCATCAGGCTAGGTTGGATTAATGAACAGGGTAGGCCATGGCCCATGAGCACCAACTGTCAGTCAACTACAACTTATACATTGTAATTATTTCTTTAACTATATAAGTTAATTAGTTTTCGTGTTTTACCAAGTTACCAAATATCAAGCTTACCTGTCAGATCTTCCATATTTGCAGGCTTTACATCAACAATATTAAAACTTTGATTGCTAATTTCCAGATTCCAGAGATTTATTCGCAAATCATCGGCTGATATGAAAGTTTCACCATCACTAGAAGATATGAACAACATAACACCATCCAAATTTGATCAGTATCTAGAAAACTATGAAAGTAAAAAAAAAAAAAAAGGTGCACAAAATCATGTAGACATAAAGCAATAGCCCAGAAAGAAAATAACTAGTCATCTTTAAGAAACATCACCACAGTAAGAGAAATAACAATAATGAAAGCAAAATTGACACTGAATATCCCTTAATTAGAAAGCAAAATTATCAGACTATAGCAAAATACAGTATATGTTAAGAAAACTAAAATCACCTGTTATTTGAAATAGAATTGATATGATAATCATGAGCATGGGCATACACTCTACGACATCGAGCAACTAAGCTGGTTTCATGGCTACTGACCTACATATTTTACAGCATGAGTTAGTACTGCAAAGTGCAAATTCCCAAACAAGCAATTCTCAAAGTTTGAAAAAGAAAGAAATTCAACCACTTCAATTCTTTCTTCCCTTCCAAAGTAGCAGAATCAGAGAACATAATAAAATAAAAACTAGTAAAAACTACAAAATAAATAGAATAATCAAAATACAAAATTAAAGTCTACTATTTCTCTTTTTACTTATTCCACTACTTTCTTTTTCTTTCTGAAGGGTCTATGCAGGACAACTAAAATTTCTCCCTATATGAATATACTGAAATACTCCTGTTAAATGCACTTAGGCCCAATCAACAGGCTATAAGTTTTAATAGTTATGGGTCTGCATGATCATTTGCTCATTAAAACCTTTAGGTAGTATTTGGAGCAACTTGTTTTGAGCTTCTCTTCTCCTAAAGAGGAGAAGTTGGACCAAACACATTTTCTAAAAAACTCTTAAAAAATTAAGCAGCTTAATTTTATAAAATAAAGGAAAAACAAATAGCTCTTTGTTAAAAAAAATTAGGTGAAGGAGCTTTTAGGAAGAAAACTAGCTTCTCTTCTCTCTCCCCCCTCCCTCACTCCCCACTCTCTCGGGTCATCTCTTTCAAGTTAAAAGAAATGAAAACTGTTTAACAGCTTCAACTTTACTTTAATGCTCTTATTTTGAGCTTTAACTTTAAGTAGCTGCCAAAAAAAAAAAAAAAACACCGACACAAACATAGCCTTTTCATTTATTTAAGTAGAAAAATTTTAAGTTGTTATACCCTAAAATAGATTAAGCAACCTTAACTAGCATCATGAAATCAACCACTATTGACATGTTTGCTGTACCACGCATTGCGAGTTCAACCTATTTCTGCAAGGCTGTTTTAACTTTAAAGCAACAAGAAACAACATAACTGTATTCAATTTTGAAGAACAAAAAGTAAGCATCGCAGAGCTTTGACCCTTTCACATTTATCTAATGATTTCTCAGTTGTTCACAGTAAAAGCATATCATAGAAAATTATATCCCTGATGAACATATACAGGAAAGAATTGCAAGTGGAAGGGTTGGATACACCTACCATGGGCAACCTTAGTGATGGTATGCCTCCTGGTGGAAATGAAAAGTCATTGCTTAGATAATTGTATGATCTATCTGGAGATCCTCCATTTGCAAGATATGGCCTAGAACTACTTGAATTGCTTGAACTAGCAATACATCCATTCCCCATTGGTTTTGAAGGGTCAACATTCATCTCAGAAATTTTCTTGACTTTCTTTTCCTGAACCTGTTCAACTCTCAGATAAGGAAAAATACGAATGAGTGACCTGGGGGACGATGGATCAATAAAATTATTTACATGAAAAAAATACAAATTGGAATGCAACCACATTCATTTTGTATACATGCACAAGCAAACAATTAATCTGGGTTACATGTTTTTTCAAAATAATCATCTCAATGTCTCAATGCATTTGAGGAAATAACTGTTAAGACACCACATAGCATAATAAAAGTTTGGAAGTCAAACTTAACAAGCAAACAATATGTCAACTAAGGTCTTTGAGAGATGGAAGTGTTCAGAAAGGCTGTCATGATATTGTGCACTTGAAAATGAACAGCCTACACATGCATGCACCCTCAAAAGTCATCCTCTACATGCAAAGTTATCTGGTTAACTAAACAATAGTTAAATAAATGACCAATGATTCAAAACATAGTTATCAATCCTAGATAGCAACATGGAGTGACCAACCCTAAAACTGCTATAGTGGGATGATCACTATGCTGAAGATTGTAAATACAAGTCAAATAATTTATATTACACATACGTACTGGCTTGAAATTCCAGGAAAAAAATAAAGAAGCAAAATTAGAGATATGTTCATAATTAATATTCTAGAGCCATAGTCACAAGCTAAACACACAAGTCAATAACAACAGAAGTCAAGGGATCATATACGTTTGAGCCTAAGGCTTAAAGTAAACTCAGAATACATAAAATAGAAAAGGTGAACAACACTGCAACAGGACAGAGGTAAACCAAAAGCGGTAGGTTGAAGGGATTGTGTCAAAACAGAAAAATCTTGGGGTGTTTGCATGAAAGAGTATTCAAAAAGGGTTTTTGAACCTTTTGCTCTGAGAAAAAAGGGATAAATCATGAAATAACCCCAAAAAAGAGGTTAGACATCACAATGGGGAATGAATCACAGTTGTAGCCACAAATCACCATGATTTCTGGCACAATAGCAGGTGAGAGAGCTGCAAAGCAAAAATATTACACAACAAGATTTCTGTCGCAGCCAAAGACTGTGACACCATGACAGACTGACAGTGGTACTATAGCATGCTATTAATAACTATGATTCAAAATATAATTGGTAACTTCAAAAGGCTAAGCCTTGCCAATAGAATCCAATTAGAAGGAAAATATATGGGTCTCATAAGTAACAATACATCTCTCTAAACAGAAAACTATCAAAGCATGTGAAACAAGTAATCAAACTTAGTTCCTTAGAAGTACAACCTTGTGCACAATTTATCAATGAATTGATAAATGACAGTACTAAGCATGCTAAAAGTGAGCATTCATTTCATACCTTCCAAAATTTGATTGTTTTATCATTTGTGGAAAGAAGGAAGAGGGCACCATTAGCTGTTTGGCACCATCTGATTTTGTTGATTTTCTCTTCAATCTCCAAGCTCTTAAGATAGTCAAACTGAAACAACGATCATACATTATAAATAATGACGCTTCTGACCCTTAATAGGATTTTGGTGCAACATTACAGGGAAAATGATGATTACCTCAGGCTCATGACTCTGAAACTCTGTTTTGTAACGGAACTCAGGATGCCTACTAATAGAATAGTCCATCCTCTCCAAATCCCTTCTTGATCCACCATGCTACATGTTTCAGCATAGATACATATTACAATGCTAAGTGCATAACATGGAATCTGTCAAAGTGTTGTTTTTTTTTTTTCAGACAAAAACACTTGCATAAGCAAAAATCAGTCTTACATCCTTTGTATCTGTTCTCTCAAAGAGAACCACTCGACCACCCCGATCACCAGTAGCAAGATGATCACCAGACTTGTCAAATTCAATAGCAGAAATTATGTCCACTGTAGAAAGACAATAAGGCAAACAGTCAGAAAACTTTCACATTATCCTGCAACAAAAGCTAATTCAGATACAAAAGCACCAAATCCCTCTTCCAACACTCACTCTCTACTCCCCTTGAAAACACCTAATTTCATATCCTAAATAGTTTCCTTCATATAACACGATATCTCTGACTAACAGCTATCAATTTTTCCATTTTATTTTCACTTTTTGTTTGGACAGAAAATGAGGTTTCCTGCATGACACAGACAGAATTGCCACACACACACACACACCCATTATTAAACTATCAGCTAAACATTTCAACTGAAGAGACCCCAACCTAGCAAAACCAAATCGTCTTTTGCATTGTCAAAGACACATATTAAGACCAGACCCCAGCAGTAAATCTTCAACACCACTCACCAAACTACACAACACCAAGATCTAACCCACCATACTAAAACAAACTCACATTGATTGACAAACTAAAGCAACCAATCCTCAACAACAGAAGTGGCTGCAGCAAAAAAACCAAACAAGACCCACAATCAGACAAGGATTAAAACACTGACCCAAAAGCCAAAACAAGCATCACTGAACAAAACAACAAAGGGAGTGACAAAACACGATCCGAAACGGATCGAATCAAACCCTAATCCCAAACCAGGAATTGGATCCGACAAAGACACGAAAAGCATGCCCTTTTTTTTTTAACCCCACGCAGCAATACGAGGTAGGACAATTACCTTCCTGAACCTCTTCCCCCGCTGTACGCTCCCCGAAGACCTGCGAGAATTTCCACTCCAGAGGGTGCGGTGGACCCGCCGGAGCTGCCACGACCTCATCGCCACCGTTCATTTGTAACGAAATCAACGGCCACCCTACGCGCGACGGAATCGGCCAATCCTATGAGTGCATCAAAGATCGCTTTCTGGGTTTTCACAAGATCATAGGTTCACAAAGACCCGTCTAAAAAAGAAATAAGATTTCTTTTCTCTTCTCTTTGGGTTCCCAGTCGAACCATTGGAACACAAAAAAGACCAAAATCTTTCTCTCTCCTACACCCTTCTCTATCTATGTTATTCTCTCTCTACAAGGACAAAATTGGAATTCTATGTATTAAAAAATTATTGAGCAAACGGTTCTTTGGCGTTGGAGATGAGAAGATGCAAAAACTAAAAAATGATCACACGTACACACACTTGTGTTTAGTTCTATCTCGACAATAGGATTCTGTTTGTTTTTTTACGTGCGTAAAAATATATATATATAATTTTAAAATTTCCTCGTCTGTGATACTCTCATTTGTTGTTACACAACGAAGTGGAGCACGTCGTTTGATTGGACTGTGATAGTCGAGGAGTGTATACTGTGTGGCCGGACTGTGATGGCTGTCTGGTACAGTCAGGTGAGGTTAAGAATAATTTTTTATGATGATTGAAGTTGATTTATTAATTAAGGATTTGTTTCGATTGTCGAATTAAAAAAATGTCGTTCTATGAAATGACTTCAATGTCCTTGTATTTGTATTTCTCGTTACTGTTTTATCAGGAGAGCAAGAGGAGGATTTTTAAGACATATTTTAAAGAGTAAATAGTATATAGTATATGCATGTAAATAACTTTTATATTATCATCCAATCGTGAATTATTATATATGATAAATGTATTAATTTTTATAATAATTATCTTAAAGTTATATTAATGATAATTTTTGATTGGTTGATGCTATAAAATTTTTTAAATTAAACTCTATTTTAAATGAATGAAAAAAAAAATTGGTTGCAAAAAGAAAAACAAAATTTGGGTCGTGGATAATATGATCGCGTTGCATGTGACAATGGTGAATACACACATGCAATGCAAGTAGAGGTGTCCCCAGTGTGTGATGCCTTGTGCTTGCACTCGTTCCATTCCAAAGTTCTGTACGACCAATAACTTGATTTTGACATTGAGAATTGAGATGGGCGTTTACTCATGTCGACACACGACACTTTTGCTCAAATATTTGGAGTTTTGTTCTCTTATGATGTTAGTTTTGTTACATTTATGTGCAAATTTTTCTTCTTTTTTTTTTTGGGGTGGGCATGTGTAAAAGGTATTTATGCATATTTCAGCACTCGCTTTAAAATAGGCACTTGTTTATTTTTCTTTTTAATATAAAATGATTTTTTTTTTTATCAATCTTTGAAATTTTATTTACCAAAGAAAAGCCTTTGAAATATTATCATTCACTTAAACTGGTTATGAAGACAACATTTAACGTGATTTTTTTAAAAAATAACTAAATATCATCAATTAATAATTAATTTATCAATAACCAAGCGGAAGATTTCAAGTGTAAGAAAAACAAAATTATTTTTTAAAGTAAACCACTAGACCGTTGTCTAATATGATTTCTCATTATTTTTTTTGTCTTTCGAGATAAAAGGATTAGAGTAAATTATATTGACATTTGAGATTTTTTCAAATTATACATAATTTTTCTGTCTTTTTGATGTTTATAACAATCTCCCATATAGGGTTATACGATGTAATGTTTTCAAACAATTAAGGAAGTTAATGTAATGTGTAAGAGATGTGACTATAATTTTTTTAGGCTTAATTACACATTTTGTCACTCATCTTTCATGATTTTGCAAATTTTGTTACCCAACTATTTTAACTGCACATTTTGTCACCTAATTATTTTAGTTACACATTTTGTCACCTAACTTTCAAAATTTTGCGCATTCTGTCATCCTCATTCGTTGACCGCTGATGTGGCAATTTAGACTACTGATGTGGCAGGATAACTGCTTACATGGCAGGTTGACTGCTGATTGTTAGGTTAGTGGTCAATTAAGGGGGTGACAAAATACACGAAATTTTAAAAGTTAGATGGCAAAATATATAATTAAAATAGTTGGATGACAAAATTTGTAAAATCATGAAAAATGAGTAGTAAAATGTGCAATTAAGTCATTTTTTAAACAATTAATGATGTTAGCATAGAAATAGAAAAAAAAAAATCGTGTGTAACCGAAAAAATCTAGTATCGGTGTAATTTAATCAAAAGATTATTTAATTACGATCGACACATGACAATGACAAATTCCTAAAGCATTGCTATTTGCTGCGTGAGGTTGTATGCATGATGATTGAACTTCAACCTTGAAATTGACAGGGCACCATCATCCAGGGGAAGAAGACGTCTTTTGGGTGTGTGTGTTTCACAGCACGATTGCTATTGATGGAGGAAAAACAGAGAAATAGAGGCTAGTCTGGGAACAAATCGTGTGTAGGTTAGGTGCAACCCATGTGCAAAGATAACTAATAAGTAAACAAAAAAATATATTAAATTAGTAAATATCTCATGCACTTAATGGAATCTTTTAAAGAGAAATGTTAATAATATATTTTCTAATATTTTTTTAAACACGTTTTTTATTATTGATTAAAATTTATTAAAAATTATAAACACCTTTTATGTAATAAACAATATTGCCTAGTGATCAGGGTTGGGGTAGTATTGCGACTATTGTACAAAAAAAAAATTCATAATTTTGTAGTTTTTAATACATTTTAACTAATAGTAAATATATATGTTAAAACAAGTGTGTTAGAAAAATGTGTTAGTGACACTTCTCTCTTTTAAATTCGGGTTAGTAGAAAGAAAATTTTAAATTAAAATTAAAAACCTAAAAGCAATACATATAAAAATAATAAAATTCATTGTTTGGATAACTGATTTCTCATTACCCATCTCTCTTTCTGCATTGTATTTCTTTCAATTTCTATTAGAAAAATATTATTTGTACAACAACTCATACAATAGTTTGTATAACAACATTTTGTTGTGACTATTTCTCTTTTGCACATTATTTATTATATCTCATATGGTGGAGACAGATAGATATAAAAAATGTATAAATTATTTTATGAATTGTTGTATGTGTATTACATCTGTTTCTATTATAATGATAATCATAATTACAATTTTTATCTTAGGTAAATAAATTAGTGAGTCAACAAATAAAGAGTTTTAAATGTAAAAAAAAAAAAGAGTATTAAACATAACAAACGGTCTTTTATGCAAATATAATGAATTCTTTTTTAAAACAAAAATTTTCTATTTTTAATCGCTTAACTTGTCCACGCACCTGATGTATATAATAGAAAAATTGTTATAATTATAATATTAAGTGACTATGTGCACTAAGAACATGTTTAAGACAGCTTAAAATTTCTCATTTTAACTGTTTTTCTTGAACAAAAGCTATTTAAAAAATAATCAGTATGTTTGACACATCAGCTAAAATTTATAAAAAGTTTTTTTTTCTCTAAAAAATAAGTTGAAATCTTACATTTACATTTTTGTAGCTTATAATTATTTTTTAACAGTTTTGTTTTTTATTTAAAAATATAATGCCCAAATTACCCCCAAAATTTTCAATATTTTTCTCTTTTAGCTTTTTACCCAATAGTTTCACCCTTTTTCTTAATTTATTATGTAAAAGCTAATTTTTTTTGCTGTATCCATACGAAATTAATTATTTTAAATCGTTTTTCAGTAAACTTACTCAAACAAAAATTGATTTTGATTATAATCAATTATAACAATAATCAATTATACATATAATCGATTATTGAAATAATTTAATTTTCGCAGCTGTCACAAACACACCGTAAGTATGAAGAATTGAAGATTGAAGATTTATCATTATTTTATATCAGTGATTGCAATATTTTTGTAGGCATTTGGAGCTTATTTTACATTGTTTTAATGTTTAGCACTTGTGTAGTATATTTGCTCGGAAGCTCTGCTACTGGTGACTTGAAGTTACGGCATATTTGTATTTTGCCATACAAGGTAGTAATTAAGGGAAGTATCTGAAGATTCTAATTGAAATTGTGTTTTAATTTTCTGACCGCGAATCTTCTTCGTGGATGAAACTTTCACCTTCTAAATCTGTCAATTATTCCGATTCTAGGAAATGGGAATATGATGGACATCTACAAAGCCTAATGCTGAAGCATTGAGTCACTCCCCTAGCTGTTTATTCACTCTGTTAGAACTGTGTTACCTCTATGGAAGAGTTACATACATATATTGAAGGAGACATGTCTGGTGGGATTTTGTGGAAATGGAAGTGAGAATATTTTGCTTGTTTATGTCAAGCATTTCCATTTTAGATATCAAGAAAATAGTTGGGCGTGGTGTGAAGCAATTTAACCAGGTACTTTGGCATTTCAAGTTTGAACATCAGATCTTCTCAATCTTAATATGGTATCAAAAGTTTTCTAGTTCCTGCCTCTTCTCTCAATTCTTTCTCTCTCGTTTACATCATTACACAATTTTCTAATTTCTTTGTTTCAGTCAATTCTTTCTCATATATAGTATGGACCTTAACATCATTTCGTCTTCAATCATCCTTCATATAATCATTTTGTCATTTTCCCAAATAACTCTAGTGTTTTAGTCTCAAATTGGTACTGTCCAATTATCTTCTGCTCCAATCTAGCATAAAGTCATGTATATTAATTGTCTTCTTTCATGTCAATTTGTTACCTGTTAGTGTGATATTGCATCATTCTTATTATTCAGTGACTTCCACAACTGATTTTTTCCTCATCAGGACTTGCAGCATGATGGGCACTGTACTGCTTTGACACTTACAATATAGTTGCATGTACCTCAAAGTACACTGTTATACATGATTCTACTTTACCAGTACTTTCCTGTCCTGTTAATTGTGTTGTTGATAATAAACAAATAACATTGTGGCATAATGGGCTAGGCCATTTATGTGATAAAGTTCTCAAATTTTTAAGCTATGAACTGTCCCTTTCTCCTCCTGGTTCATGTTTATATACTACTTGTTCAATTTGTTCTTTGCTTAAAATTAGAAAGCTATGTATTCCTTCCAATCCACATGCATCTGAATTATCTTTTGACCTAATGACTGTGATATAGGTAGGTCCTTATCACCATAAGACACATCATGGTAAGAAATATATTTTAACCTTGATGGATGATCCACTTGATGGCTGCAAAATTGGAAGGTCCAGATTTAATCATGCAATTCTTTACGATGATCAAAACTCAGTTTAGAAAGGTGATAAAGCAATTCAAGCTTATAATACCAAGGATTTGGCTTTAATTAGTTTCCTTCAATAACTATAAATTATCCATCAGTTGTCCTGTGTCCAACAACCTGAGCAAGATTCTTCCAATAGCACCAGCATTTACTCAATGTGGCTAGATCTCTTTTCTTCCGATCAAAAGTTCCAATAGCATTTCAAGGTCATAGTCCATACAATATACTTTACAACAGACACAGTCAAAAATAAAATTAATAAAATCTTAATATTAACATTGTCACAAAAGATATCAAAATAGATTAACTTTTTTATCAATTAAAAAAATATTAAATAAAATTGATTACAATAATTTAATAAATAATTTTTCATTATGAAAAAGTTTGAGATAAGTTTTTAAATAAAATTAAAATGATTTTAATAAATTATTATTTTTAGCTTAACAATGTCTTATTATTTGTTTTATACTTATATAAACATTAAGCTATATCTATATATATAACTATTATAATAGAAATATTCTATTTTGGTTTACACTTTTTATTTGACATTTTTACAGTTGATTTTTATTAAATAATTATCATGCAATTAGCTATTCACTCGCACTTTTTAATTAATTTCCTTTCTCTTTCTCTTTTATTTTATTTTTATTTCTAAAAAAATATAGAGAGGCACTTTCCCCTAGTATATATAATGTCACACACACAAGAATCTCATAACGAATTCAAAACTACATATTTAAAAGACCTGTCCCCTTACAATCATATCAATACATATTAATACATAAAACAGGATGATGTAAAATTTCATTTTACTGGCAATAGAAACAATAAAAATTTATTTACGGTCTATATGATCTTTCTATTACTTTTGTCAATAAAATAAAATTAAAAATTTCACATTTTCTTCCCGTTTATGTAACCATTAATTAAATAATTAATTTACCGTCCACCCAGGGATAATTTTACTATTGAATTTTGAGTTGATAGCTAAAAAAAAAAAAAAGGAAGCTGAGCTACTGCATAAAGCGCTCAACCTGTGTGGCTGTGTGAGAAGTGTATTTTATGCACGTCAAATAACCTGCTCCTTTCTGTGTTATATTCTGTTTCTGTTGTAAATGAAGTTTGAATGCTTAACTTATTGCCTAAGATCTTTGTTCTGCTCATGTTTGTTCGTATTCATTGCTAAATGTTGGGGCCTGCATTGAACGCCAGAATAGGGTCTATGCTGTGCAAGAAAATAGTATAAAATATCAAATAAAAAAAACGAAAAATTAACACTCAATATGCACTAGAATAGAATGATCCATTTTTAAAACGGACGTGGGCTAATCCACAGGAAAAATAATGTGGCAATGTACGGAATTTTCTTTAGTCTTGTCTAACTTTACCCTGTTGTGAAATTAGTAGTGTGTTGAATAAATAGGACAGAACAGAACAGAATGTTTTATCTTATTTTGTTTTCTTTAGTTTTATCTTTTTTAGAGGAATTAAAATATTACTTTTTGATTTTATATTCTGTTTTGTTTTATTTTTAAAATGTATTAAACATAAAATAGAACTTATATATTTCATTTTTTGTGATGTTTTAACACATTTATCAAACGCTACTAAATATTTATTCCCTGATATACAACGGCAAGGTAGCATCATGGAATTTTCCTCGTCTCGTCTAAAAGAAAAACCTGTAAGTTTGTTGTCTTCTTTTAGTATATGTTAGCAATACATTTTCTAACATGCTTTTTTTATTAGTTGGAATTTTTTGGAAATTGTAAAAAAAATGTGGGTCTTACGTCTTATTTAATGGCTCTTTCTCTCATAATTTTATAGCTTTTAATAAATTTTAACCAATAATAGAGTGTAAGTTAGGAGAAAGTATGTTAAAAAATGTGTTGTTAGCATTTTTCATATAACGAGCATAACATTTGTGGCAAGCATAGATAAATTTTTAAAAAGTAAATAATTCAGAAAATATAAAATAAATTAAAAATATTTTAATATGTAATTTTTATTGTAAATATAATAAATTAATTGATATTAAGTATCAAGTTTAATAAATTTATATCTTTAATGACATTATATACATAATAATTTTTATCAATTTAATTATTAAATCATGATTTTTTATCATAATAAATATGTATATCAAATTTTAAATAATTTAATCCTTCGTAAATTTGTAATTTAGTACGAAAAATTTACTTACGTTTCAAATAATATATTATATGTTAAAATAAAAAGAATACAGTGAAAGATCAATTAGTTTTTTTAATTATATAAAATTTTTCATATTTAATTTATTTTACAAAATTTAATGTAAATATTAAATTAATAAAATTTAACATTCATAAAAAGTTATTAAAAATATAAAACTGTTAAAACTATGTATAATGTCATTTTTTTTTCATACAGATATTCTCTTTCGAAGACAATTCTGTTTAAGATGCGATCAAATACTAAATGTGAACACCTCTCTCAGCAAGCATTCAAACTTTAATTCACCATGTTTTCCACCAGACCCAACTTCTACTAATTTGTATAATGTCATTTTTTGGTACAGAGCTCAAGTATCTTCTACAAGAGACAATCTTACTAAGGCAGATAGAATCACTATAGACGATAAAACTCTCTCTTCAAATATTTAATACAACTGTATATCCAAAACTCAAATTCGAGATTATTAATTAAATTGAAACAACATCATACAATATTATTTAATTATATCTCTCTATATATTTATATATAATTGCGCTGCCACTAAATTGTGTACCTCAAATACTTTCAGCAGGAACGTATTATTAAATATACTCTTTTTCATACATTTTTTTATTAATTAATATTTATTAACAATTAAAAAATCATAAATATAGTTTATTAAATAAAGAGTAAGACTCATTAAAAATCTGTGATTTCTATAATTTTTAATCAATAATAAAGAAAATATTTAAAAAAGTATGTTATAAAATATGTTCGTAACCGTTCTCTATTTCCAAAATATAAATCAATAAGCAAAAGAGATAATAAAGACAAGATGCTTCGAGTTGATTGATGGTTTTTATCTCAATAGCTATCTGATGCCCATGTGAATGTAAAATGGAGATATTCCTCTTGTCAAATTTTTAAGCGTATCTCAATGAACGAATATATTACGTGTGTGTATGTAAAGGCTTATAGCAAAGAATAAATAGCGAGACTTCCGATTTTATTACTATAAATTGCACCCCACTTCAACTAACTAAATACATTCATACCGAAAGAGAAAACGTCAAAACAGATATTGAGTGAAGGGAGGAGGCATGATGTGTGTAGTGTCGATTATTCTTTTCGAAGTGGTTGTTGATATAGAAGATGATGATGCTCTCTTTAGTAATTAACTAGTATTTGTATATGCGTAGTGTACGGAATTTTTTATGTTGGGGGGTAGATTATAATAATTTATTAAATTATAAATTATATTTAATTTATATTTTTTATAGATATTTTTAAAATAACTTTTATAATTGAATATTGCTGATAGAAGTTAAAAAAAATATTTTTAAAATTTTTTATTTTCTATAAATATTTAATTATGTAAATTGATTTTTTTAATTGAGTAAAATATATTTTTTATTTTTTAGTTGAAAAATTAGAATTCCTATAAACATTTTCTTTTAAAAATATTAAGCCGAAACCACTTTAACTGATTATATAAAAAATATTATTTTATATCATATAAGAAGTAAAAATAAAATAAAATTGTTGTTCAAGCCCCTTTGAAATCATTGTGGAAAATATATTTATCAATTGTTTTATACATGACTACCACTTTTTATCAAATTCATTTTATTTGGATGATTTCAACACATCATGTATTATTATAAGTTTTATTCGTCTTAATGCTTTCTACTAATTGGTTATTAGTTGGATGATTTCAAGTTATGTTTATAACGAGAAATCTTGTAAATGCAACTGGACTTGAGGTAGATTGTCTTGTATTAGGATGAGTCTTTAGATAGATCAAATTTATTGATGTATGTGTTCCTTGTGAATTTCTAAACTTAATGTTTGAATTAATCCTTGTGAGTCTAAAAGATTAGAGCATTGGTGTTAATTGAAAGGGTCGAACTTTAAGCAAATAAATCGGACCTAACCTAATCTAGTAAATATAAACTTTAATATTTATGAATTAACTTGTGTAGGATTGGATAAAATTATAGAAGGAGACCATGGAGGGATTTGAACCCTAATCATCTTCATAATCCAATCTTAACACTTAGAGGCCAAAAAATTTAAACGAGTAGGTATACAGTAGTTTATTATAACTTTAATTATTTTATAGTTTTTGATTACTTGTATCTCATTATTATGTGCATTCAAATAGTAACAAATTGCTAAAATCGGACATTACAACAATCTTTGTGAGAACAATGTTTGTACTTATTAGTTTATTACTTGAATGATTGGTACATTTATCGTAAATTGAGTTACTAACATATATATTTTAAAAAATAGAAAGTATAATAATGAAATGTTTTCATTTTCAGTAGTGATGATTCTATTTTATTATATATAAATAAATAAATAAGATAAAAGTTTTAAAATTAAGTATATTTTTAAATCAAAACACATTTAATTTTAATTTGGTTAATGTGTCAAATTTCAAAATTTAAAATTCAAATTCAAATTAGTATTGACTAAATTTAAGAAATAATATTTAAGAATAATAATAAAAATATAAAAAAATACTAGATATTTAATACAAGAAAAAACATGTGACTTATTACCAAAGAGATTAGAATTCCTAAAAGTTCTCTTATTTAAAATTGATTATTGAAATTTATAACATAAGATTTTGTTATAAATTTAACCAATAATGATCGGGAGATAATTAATAAAATATTATTTTAGTAATGATTTGTAAATATTTTATTATATTTGATATTAATGTAAGAAATTGAAATATTGATTAAAATAATTTCTAAAAATAATTTTTTATTGATTGAATAATTAATTAAAAAATATTAATTGAAATTAATATAAAAATTTTAAGACAGAAAAATTGTCTATGGTCAAGAGTGAAAAATGGAATTTATAATATAAGGATAAATAAATTACTTATGTGCTGTAGCTTGATAGGTTAGTGTCTTAATAACAACAAACAAAGAGTGGAATACAAAGTATAATCTAAATTGAGGTCATCAGCTGCCAGCTGGGACTAACGTGACGGGATCCAAGTGTAGATGCGGATGCGGCCCTGATGAGCTGCACATGGAGCTAAATTGATAATTTAGCAACCACACAAAATAACGGCTCTAATAGAATTCTATTCCCATCAGGAATAACAATAAATGTTCGATAGAATCTAGACCTTTTGGGTAAGTTAGGCTTCACGTTCACGCATAGCGTTAACTATAAATACCCTTTTCTTTCCAAAAAAAGAAATATTATTTGTACAACATTTTATACAACAATTTATATAATAATTAATATTTTTTTGTATTTATATAGAAGAGAGATAGAAACAAAAAATACTGTTATACAAAATATTATATAAATTGTTATACATGTAACATATCTCTTCTAAAAATATAATCCAAGCAAGACAACATTTTGAGAGCTGTAGGAGACACCGAATAGGAATCTGATTCTTGGGAAAAGAGATTTACTCTTCTGGGACATTGCCATTTTATCTTGTACATTCGCTTTGTAACAATAATGGCTGGAATTATAGTGGTATTCGACTTCGACAAGACCGTGGACTGTGATAGTGAAAATTGGGTTGTTGACGAGTTGGGTTTCAGTGATTTGTTCAATCGGCTCCTTCCCACCATGCCTTGGAACACTCTCATGGTAACCTTTTGTTTTGCTCCAAATTAATATGTGTCTCTCATTATGGGTACGTACGTAGTTCTATGCTCTATCTTTTCTATAATTTTAGTCTCTTACGTACTATCTGCATTTTGGTTTGGTTTTGGCTATATAGGATAGGATGATGATGGAGCTTCATTCCCATAGAAAAACCATTGAGGACATCACCCCAGAATAATCCATGCCATTAAAGCACCTAGCCCATACTTTAGGGTATGCATGCATCTCTTTATTTTTTTTCTTTGGTTTAATTTCCTATAGATAAATTATAGCTTTTTTTTTTTTTTTTTTTACTTTTTAAAATAATTTTGGAGCGGAAGAAATATATGGTAGCATTTGTGATTTTCAGGTGTGATTTGAGGATTGTAAGCGATGCAAATACGTTCTCGATGTTCTTCATCGAGACAATTTTGAAGCACTTAAAAATAAGGGAATGCTTCTCAGACATCGACACTAACCCAGGTTATATATTAATGAAGAGGGAAGACTACGAATTTTGCCTTACCATGACTTTAACAAGTCTCCCCATGGATGCGCTCTGTGCCCTCCAAACATGTGTAAGGTCTTATATACATAAATCCTTTACCTATAACTATTAAAATGATTTTTTTAATAATTAATTTGATTTTTTAAAATCATTGAGAAGTTTTTATCTGTCTTAACAAAGACGATTAAATTGATTCAAATCCAATAACCATATGATACATAACAGCACAAAATTTTATAAATATAATTGATGTCAGTAAGATATTAATTGGCTCTAGGCCTCTACCTATTTGAAAATAATCATCTTTAATTTCTATTATTAAAGACAGTAGTTAATACTGACGAATACGAAAAATAGTTGACGAATGATATGCAAAGTGTCATGATTTCCGTTAAACAACTTTATTTTATTTTTTCTTTCCTTAACTTATAAGTTATAACCAATAAAAAACTTCCACTTAGATTATACACAATTTATACCAAACTACTTCGCACTAAATATAAAAAAACTCTCACTTAGATCATGCGTGCACAATTTGTACCAAACTTCACACTAAACAACACTCAAGGAGGGTGCTCACGTGTGTCATTCGTAATCTCGTGAGTTTGCTTCTTTTTTTTTTTTTTAAAAATGTCAAACCGATCAAACATTCTCACCTTGTTTACGTCTCTGATTTGTGCCCTCAAGATCTGATATTAACTTTTAAATAGAAATTATATTTTGACCAATGTTGAGGATCAAAGACTAAACAATAGTCCATTTCATGTCATTGGTGTGTTTGACAAAATAAGTGTATCAGCCAGCAAAAAATTGAAAATTGATAACTTAACAAAAATCAGTTCGCTCCAATTATTAATATTGTTCCCTTTAGCATTTTTGCCTATAAACTATTTATTTTGTATGATTTATAGTATTTGACAATAACCGTTGTGGCTGTATTTGACACAAATAATTAAAAGGTAAGTTAAAAGTCAAGTTAAAAAGTTAGAATAATTCTAATATTCTCCTACTAATCCTTTTAAATTCCTTGTGTGGTTAGTATTGATTGCTTAAAAAACTTATTGAGATTTTAAAAAATTGTTACAAAGGGTATATTAGGGTACATGAATTTAATTAAAATATACTGGCAAAATAAAGATTTTTTATGGTGTCATCTAATCAAGAATTGTCATCTAATTAAATATTATTAACTTTTGTAATAATTATTTTCAAAATTATATATAAGGTAATTTCTAATTAGTTGATAGTATAAAGATTTTATATTAACAGTATATTAAAATTAAACTCAAAGTGTATTCCATAAAAAATTAAAAAAAATGGAATAACTAAATATATACTAATATAATTTATTGAAAATAAAGGTATTAATTAAAGAAGGACCAAAAAGTTGTCATTTTTTAAAATTGATAAAGATAAAATAAAAAAAATATATCGCGCAATTCATTATTTATAAGTCATATATTTGCTACTTTTATAGTTTATCAAATTAGACTTTTTACGTTAATAACATCTTCAAAGAAAACCTTCCTTACCAAAACACCTTTAGTTGTTTATTTTTTTATCAAATAAAATATTTGAATAGCTCATAAACAGATAAACTACTCATTTATCTGACCAAAAACACATTGTAAGTTCGCACGATTATTAGATGTAAAAAAAAAAAAAACAAATATCGCTACTAGTTAAATATTTATCATTAATAATATATTTAATGCTTTTCACACTCTTTTTATATACCTAAATTAATATGATGATGTCATGTTATAAAAATAAAATAAATCAACAAAATTTAATAAACCTCACATTTTTTTTTCTATGTACAATGGCAACAATGAAGTTTGAATTTAAGATTTTATGCAAGTTACCTAAATTCCTCACTGTTGGTTTAATAAACCTCATGTGTTTAATGATATATCAAGTGTGTGTTACTTTTCATTGCACAAAATGTTCTGATTATTATTATTATTATTATTATTATTGTTATTATTATTATTATTATTTTGTATGCAAGCAATAACACGAAGTTTAAACTTAAGACTTCATGCAAATTATCCAACTCCACTACTAGGCCAACCCTAATGACCATGTTCTAAATCTATGATGTTACCAAGTAATATAAAATAATTCAATATTTCAAAGATATTAATAATTTTTATATAATATATTAATCCTTATACATATATATATATTAATTTGAGTTGTTATTTTAGAAAGGTAGATATTTTTTAAATTTACTCTCCTTAATGTGCTACGTGACTTCATACGTTTCGTTTGTTTTCAAGATAAGTGATTTCACAATTATTTAACAATAATGATATTTTTATTTTTTACTTATCTATTTATTATAATGATATCTATTTAGTATAATACAATTATTTGTTACTCATCTATTTATTATATATGAATTTTAACGTCTCTTTCATTGAACATTTTACCTTTCAAATTATACATGTCAATGAAAGAGAAGAGTGGGAGAGAGTGAAACACGTATAATTTGAAGGGTAAAATGGTCAATGAAAGAGACGTTTGAATTCATATATAGTAAATAGATTGTTTAAGTTTATATTTATTAATATAAAAGTTAATAAACTTACCATACATAACAGTATGTGGTAGAATAAATAACAGTGTAACAAACTTTTATACTATTTGTATATTCTAATTAAATTCAATTAAAAATACTCATACAATATATGAAAAAACATGTTAATTAAAACTTAACCAGCTGGCTGTCATGAAAATTAAGGTTTTAGTTCACAAAAATAAGAAGAAAACCAAGGACACGTTAGATTACAGTTTTTGTTTTAAAAAAAACTGGTTTAAGAAAGTGTTTTATATTTATTTATTTTCAAAACTTGTTTTTGTTTCTAATTTTTTAAAACAATAAAACAAGAACAACTTGAAATTGTTTTTCTTTATGTTAATTCTCTAATTTGGAAAAACACATTAATTCCATTAGGGTGTATTTTATCTAATTTTTCCTAACTTAAAAACTATTTTATAATTAAAATTAAAATTTTCAATATTTATAAGTTTTATGTTTAAATTTAAAAAATGACTCGAGAGTAAAAAAGCGGAAGAGGAAAGAACAGAAAGAGATACATTACCAAAAAGAGAAGAAACATGGAAAAAAAAGAAGACAAGTATTTTTTTAAAATATTTTACTTTGTTTTTTTTTTTTTTAGTTTTTTCCCTTTACAAAAGTTTAACGGCTTTTTAAAAAGAAATAAACAAATATTTGGCTTTTGCTATTTACACTCCCTCCATTTGCTAAATATACTCTCCTTTTCCTTTTCTTTTTATTTTTATTATTACAAATACCTTTAATATCAATAATATCCTTTTATATATAAAAAAAACTATTAACCCTATTTTCTATATCTATCTCCATTGTTCTTTAAACCTCTTTCATCTATATTCTCCCCTTTTTTTCCCTATCAAGGTATTAGACTTTTACTTAATCTTGTTCCATTACACTCTCATATTCAATTATATTATACACATAAATGCTTCAATCAAATTGTCAATATTGTGCGTGACGTAATAAGTTGCAATTTTTTTTTATTCCAAAAATTACTTTCTAGAACACAATATAATCACTATTCTGGAAAGTACTTTCCAAAAAACACCAAAAAGAGAAATGAGAGGAAAGTGTGCGATAAAATCAAAGGTGTGGAAGTACAATGAAACTAGAGGAAAGGAAATGCAGCGAAACCACAAGTGAAGAGTATGATAAAACTAGGGAGAAGTGCAGTGAAATAAAAGTGAGGAGTGGTGTTTAAAAAAAAGAAAAAAAATAAAGTTATTTAAGTAATTTTATATAAAAAAAATAGAAAAAAGAATGTATTTAATAAATGGGGAGAGTATAAATAACAAAAGCCCATATATTTTTAGTCAAGCTCAAAAATTACTAGCCTCCCACTCTCCGAGCCCATGTTCATCGCACAAGCCAGGGAGCATGCTGCTGAGGCACAAAACAAGGACCCACCATGGGCCGGCTCCTTCCATTAATCAGTACATACTAATTTTAATTTAATGTACTGATTAAATTTAAATTAGTTTAAATTATTTTTAATATTAAAAAATATTTTAAAATGTAAATTATTTTTTAAATTTGTTTAAAATTTTGTGTATTAATTTTAAAAGGTTAATGATATGTCTAATAATGATAGGCATTTATCGAATGGCATATTATTTTATATTTTCGTACTAAAAATAAATAAATAAAATTAAATCAAATCGTTAAGATAATTTTTGTTCATAGTACGTGTGATAATGTTTGTATTATTACAATTCGATTTAATATTAATTTTTTAAATTAATTATTCAATTGAAATATGTTTTTTAAATTTATTTAAACAATAATTATATTTTTACAAATAATATTAAATATAAAAATATGTATATGATAGCATTAAAATAATTTGTTACTAATTGAAATTTGTTACCTGCAAAAATAACGACATAAGTTTTATTGGTGTTTTGTCATACTTGTACTAAATATAATAGGTGGTCTAAATGATTCTATTATTTCTGTGAAATAATGTACGTCAAGTTAACGGATAATAATCTAATTTAATTTAAAAAATATATTAAGTAGTTTCTGTGTAATAAGCTGTGTAATTTTATTTGAAAAACCAGTTAATTATTTTTAAAAACTAGATATAAACTTAATTTAATGAAATTAATAAACTTCACGTATATAATGATAATTTAATTAAAATTATTTTTATTTTTTATTTTATTGCATAACTTAATAAATAATATAAAATAATTCAACTCTCTTTTAGAAAAATTAAATATTAATAAATTTTTTATTAAAACTATTAAAATTTAACACGCTAACCCACAATCAATAAAGAATTAAAGATAACTTACTTGCTTTTGTTTTGATTTAATTGGTGAATTTATTAAGAATATCTTATCATGTTTATCTTTTCTATATCAATTATTTGTAAAAAACTTATCTTTTAACATAAACTTAAAAAAACTTAAACACATACTTAAGATGTTTATTAATTTATTCAGAAGAATAATTGTTAAATGAGGAATAATATATTTAATTTTTGTTACTTTTATTTAATTATTAAATAATTAATTTTTAAAAAATTACTTCGAATAAACTAGACCAATATTTGTTTTGTGTCCATTTTGATTGAAAAAAAAAATCAATTAATCAAAATAAAAGGTAATATTGTACAAAAAAAATAAATTAAAGGGTGATATGAACAAAGAAAAAATAAATGGTAGTTAAAATATGTACCAAAGTATAATGAACTAAAAATGAAGGATATTATACGTAGCGATGGAGCCAGATTTAAATAATAGAGGGAGCTGACCATAAAAAGTTTAATTTATCTAATAAATATATATGAATCAAATTTAATACAACATATTTATAATATTTTGTTCCAAAACGTTAATTACATTAGTAATTTATCAAAAGGTTAATAGAAAATATATCTACACATCAAATAAACTAAACATTAAAAAATTACAAATGTCAATAATCAATTTCACATGCTATATCAAGAACTTTCATGGATTTATAATAAAAATATGGTATCTAGATTAATTAACCATAAATTTCAAGGGAAAGTTCCTATTCATTATGTTTTAAAAAATATACTAAATCAAAATAGATTATGTCACCCACCGAATTTTCTTTTACAACAACACATATTATTGTTGGGAGAATAATTCAAATTTCAAATATCTAGGATATTGTTTATATTTAAAGATATGATCTTTATTTTAGGGATTTGTTTCTTATTTTAAGATTCAGATGCAAAGTCTATAAATAGATGTGTTTGTGATGAGAATAATCACCTAACCTAAAGAGGGGGTTACCACCCTAAGTGAGAAGGGAGTTATGTGAAGGGAGGGTTTCTTAAGTTCGTTCAGAAAACTTGTAATCTAATTTGAGTTAATGAATATTTATTGAGATGTTCTTGTAAACGCAAGCAAGATGTGTTGAACCATGTTAATTTTGTCATATTCTACCATTCCTATTGAATGTGTGTGTCCCATATGATCCTCATTGTGTGTGTGAAGAGGTTTGTTTCCCCCAACAATTATGTGCTTGTTAATTATGTTTTTCCATATTTATATAGCAATGTATCTAAACTAATACAAATTGGAGCCTCACTAACAATGCCCAAAAGAACAAAAAAAAGAGAAGCAAAAACGAAGGAATATATATAAAAAATGATGTGTCTCA
Organism: Spatholobus suberectus; assembly: GCA_004329165.1. NCBI lineage: Eukaryota > Viridiplantae > Streptophyta > Magnoliopsida > Fabales > Fabaceae > Spatholobus > Spatholobus suberectus. Next base: position 4,852,085 of record CM014736.1, read on the forward strand.
AAGTTTAAGTTGTAAATCCTTTATGTAGTGTTCGAAAGCTTGCTCTATTGACAAAGGTTAATAAATAGTCTTTAATTCTCAAATTAATAATAATTGAGTCAATACAAAGAGAATGTTAATAAATTCATTTAATTGCAAATGCAATCTTTTATATTATAACCTTTAAAATAACAAGAACGAATTATAAAAGAAAAATACTATTAAAAAGAAAAATAAATGGTACTATAATATTTTGTCTAAAAAATGCAATTATGTCTACTATAAAGAGTATAAAAAAGGAAATGAAACATTTGTCTAAAAAGAGGAAATAATATTATCTTCAAGATTGTAACAGGAAAATAAAATATTTTCTTTAAAAAAAAAGAAAAAAGATAAATGACACTTAAATCTCATTATATCTATAATTAGGCAACCACAAGGGGTTGGCCGAGTGAAGCAAGACAATGTCTCTCATTTAATAGGTTGCAGGTTCAAGTTCATACTCGTCTCCTTGAGGTCGGGTGAGGTAAATGTAAGTACACCTGTAAGTATTTTCTGAATTCGAAGGCTTTCTCTATCTTGGATTGAGACACCATCCCTTTCTCCTAAATTTACTCTACCAAAAAATGTCTACAATTAAGTTCTTAAACAAAAATAGTTACCTTAATATTAAAATATATATATTTTAACATTAAGGTAAAAATAGTTACCTATATACATACATACGTACATATATATATATATATATATATATATATATATTATAAATTGTAAAATTAAAAAAAAAAAAAAAAACTCAAGGGACTATCCAATGTAACTCCGTCCCTAAATATGCACCAAACAACAAAGTCGTATTTTTAAAAGCAAGAATTTAATTTAAATACACATATAATATAAAATTCTTTTACATTGTCCTTCAATCATAACTTCTAAAATTAAATCATTTCAACAAATTAATCCAAGATAAAATTTGGAATCTCTTATTCAGGCACCTCGTTATTATAGATAGGTTGAGGGGTATAGTTTGATGCGCATGATCTTTTTTTTTTTTTTTATAACAATGCGCATAATCTTTACATTTATATTCTGCAGTTATCAGATAAAATGATAATGATAAAACGATAATCCGACCACACATCCTCTCTGCCCGAGGTAAAGTTCATCACATCCAACGGTTGTGATGGAATTTAATATCAGTTAGGAATTGCGATGATGGAATATTCCTCGGAAGCTTCACCGCTTTCATGCAAAGGGCGCGTTATAAATACACTTGCCCTCTTTGAGCATTGAATTCAAGCCAAGAAGTGGTTTTAACAGAGAGAGAAGGAGGAGACAGCTATTCTTTCATTCAAGCTTCATTACACAATACAATACACATTCGTTTTGTTACCATAATTTGTAATGGCCGGAATCGTGGTGATTTTCGACTTCGACAAGACCATCATCGACTGTGACAGCGACAACTGGGTTGTTGATGAGTTGGGTTTCACCGATTTGTTCGATCATCTCCTTCCCACCTTGCCTTGGAACACTCTCATGGTAACCTTTTCATTTCTCACAATTTTGTGTTTCTGATTAAGACGCATTTGTTGATAGAAATAATAATTAAAAAAAAAAAACTGTTAAGAAGATGAAAAATTGTGAATTATTATGCATTAAGAAACATTATTCTCCTTTAACTCTCTATTTATTATTTTAATTGAGAAGTTATGTAATGATTATCAATTGCTCTATTATAAATAAAGTGCCAATTCATTTAACTTGTCTGGCAAAATAATATAATTTTCTCTGTTTTTTTTATAATTTCTTTTCTATTTTGCTAACATTTGGGGCTCCAGATTTGAAGGAAAAATATTTTTTGTTTTTAAATTAAAATAAGGTTTAAATATATTTTTAATCCTTCAAATTTAGGTCAAGTTTATTTTTAGTTCTTTAAATTTAAAAGTGATTCTTTTAGTTCTTCTAATTTAAAAATTACCTATTTTTAGTCCTTATTAGGAACTAAAAAGATCATAATATATGGATCAAAACTAGGCAATTTTCAAATTAGAAGAACTAAAAAAATTAGTTTTAAATTTGAGGGGTCAAAAGCAAACTTCGTTTAAATTTGAAGAATTAAAATCATATTTAAGCCTTAAAATAATTATCTAGTATTTATAAAAATAAAGAAAATATTAAGAAATTAAATTTATATTAATTTATTTTAAAAATATTAAATTAAAAAGTATTTATTAAAAAATATTATTCTTTTTCTTTCTCTTCAAAAACACAGTTCTTAATCATATTGTGAGTGATATGTTCTTTTCAAGATTGTATAGGTATCTCTTACTATATATGCATTGTGTTTGTGGCATTAACAACTAAGGTTTTTGTTTCTTTACAATTTCTGTTTTGCAGGATAGGATGATGATGGAGCTTCATTCCCATGGAAAAACCATCGACGACACTGCGCAAGTTCTGCAGAGGATTCCTATTCACCCCAGAATAATCCCTGCCATTAAAGCGGCCCATGCTTTAGGGTATGTATCCTTTCCTTTATTTTTCTTCGGTTTTCCTATAAATTAGTAAAGTATAGTTTTTAAAAAATAAATAATAATTTGGGGAGGAAGAAATATATGGTAGCATTATTTGTGATTTTCAGGTGTGATTTGAGGATTGTAAGCGATGCAAATGCATTCTTCATCGAGACAATTTTGAAGCACTTAGGAATAAGGGAATGCTTCTCCGAGATTAACACCAACCCTGGCTGTGTTAACGAAGAGGGAAGGTTAAGAATTTTGCCTTACCATGACTTCAACAAATCTCCCCATGGATGCTGTTTGTGCCCTCCAAACATGTGCAAGGTGTGTACCTAACTACCTATCTATATATTTCATACATCCCTTACTTTTCAAGTTTTAACCATTAAACGTTTTTTTTTTTTAAATATCCTTGCATTTAAAAAAAAAAAAAACTGAAAATTTCATTTGTCTCAACAAAGCTTCCAAATATTGCCTTCCAATAAGCTATTGACTGTTTCTGGAAAAGTATTATCCTTAATATTATATTAAGAATATGATCTGTGAACAAATTTAATAACTTTGACCCGCATTGAAGATCAAAAACTCTAAACATGCAATAATCCATTTGATGTTATGTATGATGGACAATTAATCAAATTGAATAGATTGAAGTTTATTGGAGTGATTGAGAAGATTCCTTGGTATAATACTTCTTCGCGGTTAACTCTAATTTTTCCTTTGCAGGGTCTAATCATAGAGAGAATCCAAAACTCAGTGTCCGAAGCAGAAAATAAGAGATACATCTATCTTGGAGATGGTAGTGGAGATTACTGCCCAAGCTTGAGGCTTAAAGACCGAGACTTTGTGATGCCAAGGAAGAACTTTCCCGTGTGGGACTTAATATGTAAAGACCCTTCGCTTATTAAAGCTGAAATCCATGAATGGAGTGACGGAGAAGAGTTTGAACAAGTTTTGATGCAGCTAATCAACCAAATTTCTTTGGAGGAAAGTGCTCAAATCATTTCAGCCGATTGCAAGCTGCACAATCTATCTCTGCTCATGAGGCCTTTTCCTCAAGTTCCTCCGCTTCAGCAATAGTGACAGTTCAATATCTTTGAAAATGCAACATTTCTAAAGTGTTATATGCTTTTCTTACCTTTTTTTATTTTTTCCCGAAATTGGAATTACCTTTCCTGTTCCATTGTTGGAATTGATCTATAGAAAAATATTAATAATACATTCTTTGACACACTATTTTAAATACATTTTTTTATTAGTTAAAATTTATTGAAAATCATAAATTTTTATCGATCTCATATTTTATTTAATAAATCTCTCATAAATTTTAATTTTTAATATAACTTAACTAATAAAGGAGAGTATGTTAAAGAGTATATTTCTAGCACTACTCTTAACCCATAATATACAATACACAATACATTTTCTTTAAATCCATAATACACAATACATATTTCTAGCACTACTCTTAATCCATAATACACAATACATTATCTTTAAATTGTTTTCCAACAAACTTACTCAAACAAAAACTGACTCTAGTTATAATTAATTATAACAATAATTAATTATATATAATTGATTATTAAAATAACCTAATTTTCGATGCTATCCCAAACACACCTATGTTAGATAAAAAAAAAAAGCTAATATCACTAGCGCGTCTGGATCCTCTCCATTTCAGAAATGGAAATCTCCAGTTCAGTCAATCTTGAGAAGACACGTACATTAAAATTTTGGCTTGCACATTAAACTTGTTTCTATGGAGCAGTCTGCTAAGAGTCTAAATAAGTTTCCACTTGGCATGTAACTGTGTGTCATGTGTTGAAAATGATCCTTTGCAATTTTGAGAAGGTTAATTAGACAGTGAAATGAATGCTTTTAGCTTCTTTGAACTTTTAAGATTGAATATAAGTTGGTTCATTTTAGAAATTAGACAGTGGTGTTTGTTTGGGTCAAGTGATAGTGACATGGTGTTTACAGCATAATTTAGTTTCACGTCTCTGTTTTGCGTTCAATGTTGATTGTTACTTGCTTGGAATTGGACTTCGATATTGGAATCGAATTTCCAATATGCTGAGAAGCATAGGCAGACAATTTTACTGATATTATTGTTTGTGTCGCACATTGTGGACGTGATTAACTTCTGTTACTGAATAAGTTACTTAATGTGGCCATGGTAGGTACTAGGTAATGGGATATGTTGTGAGATTGTAATTTGCACATCTTGCTATAGGTGGTATTGAAAAAATAAAAATAAAAAAATCACTTACATGGTACTATGGAATAACTAGGTTTCTGAAAGAGACTATGACTCTTATTGAATGATGTGTATCGTGTTCAAGTGCCAGTCAGATAAGCTTGAACTATAGAAGGAAACCATGTGGTTGAAATCCTTAAGAATCAAGATGACATTTTATAGCTGTGTCAAGTAGATTGCAAGTACACAGAAGTTCTGTTGTATTGCTAGCATCATGCCATTTTCATTTGAATTTGTATTTCTAATTTCTTGCGATTAGAATTACAAATTACAGAGCCAAACATTTTTCACATCAGAAAGGTCTATACTTCCTTAGCAATGTTTATTTGAATATCTTTATTAATGTTGATTCAATTCCTTTCCCTTTTTGGCCTTTTCACTTTTTGACTTGTGGAAATAATACTTTTGTTGTCTTTTTTCTCAGGGGGAAACAATAGTTAGCCAGGTTGTGAGCATAACTTCAGCTGAGAACAATACCAAATCGTGAGATGCGCGTAGTATAAAGCCCGGAGTCTATGGGCTTGTTTGTTTCTCTTCTTAAATTTTTATTTTAAGAAATTTTTTTTGAGAAGTTTTTTTATTTTTTTAAAATCTGCTGGTAAATTTGTTCTGAAAATTGTTTTGAAAATGAGAAAATAAAAAAAAAATTATTAATTCAATAAGTTTTATAATTTTTAAAAAATTAAAAATATCAAATATGTTTTTTTGTGTTTTAATTTATTTCTACTTCAAATGAAATAATTTTTATTAATTAACTTGTTTTTCGTGAATGATTTTTATTAATTAACTTAGTTTTTAACTAATGTTTTATCTGTTTTTAGTATTTTATAAAAACATCTATGCAATAAATATCACTATTAATTTCATTTTAAAATTTAAGGAGACAATAAATTATACGTGCGTCAGCATTTTAGTTGAAATAAATGTACATATACTTATTGATCAGGAAGGAATTAAAGAATGCCCTACTACGTCTGTTAAATTTTTGCCACCTAAGTGTTACACATTTGAGCCATACAGTAGCACAACAAAGGCAGTTAGCAAATCTAGAAAATTCCGATGCATCCTTTACCACTGCAATGCAAAGAACAATAATGTTTGTCTTGCAGGTGACACGTGGCACATATATCAATTTACACGCACAGGCAGACAGACAACACACACACAATATATGTATCTCTATATATATATATATATATATTTATTAACGTACACACACTTATTTTTTAGTTAGAATATATTAGTAAGTTATAACTACAATGTGTATTAAAATACATCATGGTGTAGCTTGTTAACGTACTCTAACTAAAAAAATGTGTGTCCATTAGCAAATATTTGTAGAGTTTGCTAACGTCACACTCTTATTTTTTAGGTAGAATACGTTAGCAAGCTACACCATAAGTATATTTTAAGAAACATTGTAGTTATAATTTGTTAACATACTCCAACTAAAAAATAAGTGTGTGTACGTTAACAAATCCCATACATACACACACGCACACACACACACACACACACACATATATAACGAATGACTGACAAAGAGATCAAAATCACACAATTGCGAGACATAAGGGACCCAATTTGCACAATTAAAATTTAGAGGACTAAAATCGCATAATTGCGATACTTAGGGGATCTAATTTGCGCAATTAAAATTTAGGAAATCAAAATCGCACAATTGCAATACTTGGAGGGACTCAATTTGCATAATTGGAACTTGGGGAATCAAAATTATACAATTGTAATATCTGGAGAATCAAAATTGCAATTAAGCTTATATTTTTCTATTTAAATTATGTTTTATAAACTATTTTTTTAAATAATAATACTCATAATATAAATTTTAAAATATATATATTAATTTTGGAATAATTAATTTTCATCTAATAATGAGTTTTTAAAATATATAAGTATTGCATTAATAGCATTAAATATCACATTAATTATTAGGTTCAAGACTATTTTACTATATACTAGATTTTAGATTTGTACGGATTTGTTTATATTATATATTTTACATATTTGTATTTATTATTTTTAAATGTGTATACATAAATAAAATTAATATTTTTTAAATTATTTAGTGATATAGTAGATATAATCACATTGAAATTGAGAATGTTGTCTTCAAAATTAAAATTTATTATGAGTTTGTAAAAAATAAAATAAATATAAAATTTGCTAAATATTTATTTATTGATGAATTAATTTTAGAAAATATATTTAGTATAAATGGTGTGAATTATATTAAATAGAGATAAATGTTAATTATTTTAAACTGATATTGTTAATGATTTCGAAGATTTTAAATTTAATGATGTGATATTGTCACGTTTTGAGTCCATTAACCTCATAGAGGCATAAATTGCCACTATTGCGATTACAAAAAATACTTGATTTTATGAATATGAAAGAATTTATTATTATTATTATTATTAGGCTTAAGTAATTTTGGTCCATGTGTTAGTTGATTCTAACATAACATGGTTGATTATGAGTGGCGCGTTGATGCTGACGTGGCATTGGCGTGGGTTGTTTATGTGACACGGCAAATATATAATATAGAAAATGATAAAAGTAGTAGAGGCAATACTTGATCCCATCACCTCCCATACATTTAAGACCATCAAAGTCGCTCTAAGCCATTTTGGCTTATTTAAATTATAATAGAAATTGTAATAAATTAATAAAAATGTATCTGTAAATTAATAAAAATATATGTAAATTGTAATGTATATGTAAAGTAATAAAAAAATATGTAAAATATATAAAATAAAAGTGAAAATATTTAATAAGGAAATTTATATAATTTAATAAATAATTTGTATGTAAATTAATAAAAATATACGTAAATTAATTTATATAATTTCATAAATATATTTGTGCAATTCATAAACTTATATAATTAAAATAAATATATTTGATAAATAAATTTACCATCTTAATTTTTAATATTTTTTTATACAATAAATATAAGCATACACTGGGGTTTTTTTTTCATCTCATTTTCTTCCCATCTTTCTATTTTTTCATCACATCACTTATACTATATTATTTATTTCAATATTATAGTATCTATGTTATTTTTAATTTATAAAATAAAAATAATAAATATGTAATATTAAATAAAAAATAATTTTGCACAACGGCAATACTTTGAGAATCAAAAATGCAATTAATTCATGTAGAAGTAATGTTATATACAAAACATTGTTTATAGTCTAAATAGGTCAAATGACTTGGTGATTTCGGTAATCTTAAATATATGCGAGGTCATGAGATTGAGTTCCACCTTCATTACTTTTATCATTTTTTAAACCATATATCCCCATGCCACATTAGTAACACTTAAGCACCCATGTCGAAGTGTGAAAATCCTCTCCAGCAAGTATTTCTCTTCAGCATAAATCAAAATCATACATTATCTTCTCTTTCCATCTTGATTATTGTGTAATGATAATTAAGGGTTCAAATTTTGCAAGAAATTGACTGGAGAAAAAGTGTGCTGGTGAGGATCTAAATCCTGTCGAAGTACCATACCATGTCAAAGTCAATTGACAATCAGTTAGAAGATAAACAAAACTAACGGTCATAATTTTTTTTGGTACAATTATGTCTTTTTCTTTTTTTTGGCACATGGTCACAATTTAAAAAGAAGGAACAACATCGTGAATTAAAATTTATATGAAGACTAAAAATAGAATTAAGTATTAGAGAAATGCTAAAAATACACTTTATGTCATACTCTTTTAAACATACCTTTTTCTTATTGGTTAAAATTTCTTAAAAATTACAAAAATTTATGAGTCACACGTCTTATTTAATGACTCTCTCTTATGATTTTGTAGTTTTGAATAAATTTCAACCAATAATAAAATGAATGTTATGATATGTGTGTTAGATAACGTTTTGCTAGCACTCCTCTTAAGTATTATTATTATTATTATTATTCATTCTTTAATTTTAATATAACCACAAGTTACATTTTAAAGTTATTTATCAATAACGATTATTATAAATTTTAATTTCCACTTATAGTTAATGCAAATAGCTATTATTTAATATAAAAATATATTTTTACACATGAACCTTTTATATCTTTTACGCATGAACGTTTTGTCAATGGGTATAGTAATTATAAGTAATTAATCTTATACAGGTCTATTCATTTTCCATACTCAAGTACTATAGTAATTATTACTAATAATTAAATCATAACTATCTTACTTCTTGATGTACAGTAATTATCCTAACTAACGGCTATAATTTATTTTGTAGCTTGGTCCTCTTCACATGTTTTTTGGTTTTGAAACATAATATTATTAAATTACAATTATCAAAATTGTGTAAGTAAAATGCATTAATTATTCATTAAAATTTCTTGGTTTAATTACCTTTTTGGTACCTATAGTTGGACAAACTTTATCTTTTGATTTCTATAGTTAAAAATAATTCATTTTAGTCCCTATACATGCACTTTCGATATCAGTTTGGTCTTTATTATTTTAAATTGCCACAAATTGAATAAAAAACATCAAAAAATGTCAATTTGTGGTGGTTTTATACCGTCAATTTTTATTTTGTGATAATTTTATTTCATGGAGTTAAGACACACTTGATAGCAGAGACCAAACCAATATTAAAAGTATATGTATAGGGACTAAAACAAATTATTTTTAATTATAGGGATCCAAAGATAAAGTCTGCATAACTATAAGAATTAAAAAGATAATTAAACCAAATATCTTTAATTCAACATTAAAACTAAAACTCTACGCATACACACAAATATAGATAAATAATAGATAAATTATTATTATTATTATTATTGAGACACTTTGTGCATCTCTATACGTAATTAGTGAGTTGTACAGTTATTTTCTATATTTAAAGAATAAAAAATTAAAATAAAAGAGAGATGATATAGGTTAAATAGAAAATGAGAATGTTATTTTATATGCAGTTAGTAGGATAGTTTTTTATATGCAATTAAAACATAATGGTGATGTAATTTATAAAGTTAGCTAAAGGACAAAGTAGTTTAAAAATGTGGAGGTGAAAAAGGGGTATTGTCATTAATATATATATATATATATATATATATATATATATATGAGATTTACTAACATACACTTACTTGATTTTCAATTGGAGTACATTAACAAGTTTTAACTAAGGACTATCTTAAAATTCACCGTAGGTGTACTTTCTAATGTATTTTAACTAAAAAACAAGTTGGTGTATATTAACAAATGTTGTGAGGTTTGTTAATATACATTCACTTGTTTTTTTAGTTAGAATATATTAACAAGTTATAACTAGGATAATCTTAAAATACACTAATTGTGTAGCTTGTTAGCATATTTCAATTAAAAAACAAATAGGTATATGTTGGCAAATCCCTATATATATAATTATGTTATATATCAATTTGTTAATATTATAATAATATATGTTTATATTTTCTATTTTAAATTATGTTTTATAAACTAACTTTTAAAGAATAATTAACATATTGAAATTTAAAGTGTGTGTATATATATAATTTTGGAATAATTAATTTTTCTTTAATAATGGATTTTTAAAATATATAAATAATACATTAATAATATTAAATATTACATTAATACTTAGGTTCAAGTCTATATTACTATATATTAGTACTTATGCCCAAATTTATTTTATTTTTTTGAATTGGTTGTTTTAAAATATATTTAATGAATAATAATAAATAAAATTAAGGATTAATAAACATGAAGTTAAAATTAAAATGATTTATAATAATTTATTTTAAATAATAATTACAAATATAAATGAAGAAATAAATTATTATATATATAAGTGTATTTTATTTTTAATTTGGTTGCTTTAAAATATGTTTCATGAACAATAATAGTTTAACAAAAAAGTTTTTTTAGATGTTTAGTTAAATTTAAATTAATTCATCATAGTTTATTTAAAATAATAGTTAAGGTTAGTAATTAAGAAATAAATTATTCTCTCTCTCTCTCTCTCTCTCTCTCTCTCTCTCTCTATATATATATATATATATATATATATATATATAACTTTGAAATAATTATTTTTTATTTAATAATTGAATTTTTAAAATATATAAATATTTTCTGTCAAAAAAATATATAAATATTACATTAAAAACATTAACTATCACATTAATACTTAGTTTCAAGTTTATTTTATTATATATTAATACTTAAACTCAAATTTATTTTATTTTTTGAATTGAATACTTTAAAATATATTTTGTGAATAATAATAATTAAAAGTAAATATTTAATGCCTATGTAGTTAAATTTAAAACAATTTATAATAATACTAGTAATAATTAAGGATAAAATTAAGAAATAAATTATTAATATATACATCTACATACATACATACATATATATATATATATATATATATATATATATATATATATATATATATATAAAGTGTATTTTATTTTTAATGTGGTTACTTTAAGATATGTTTTATGAACAACGATAATTAAAATAATGATTTTTTAGATATTTGGTTAAATTTAAAATAATTCATAACAATTTATTTGTAATAACAATTAAGGATTGGAATTAAGAAATAAATTATTATATACATAAAATATTAAATTTTAGAGTAATTACTTTTTATTTAACAATATTTGTTTTTTAAAATATGTAATTATGTGTTAATAACATTAACATATTTTAAGCAAGATCTTAGATTTGAGTCTAGAGGATAGAAAAACTTGGTTGGAAAAGGAGACCCCACTAAAAATAGTCAATCAAGTTTTCAAACAAAAATTAGTCATCAATAAAGTTAGTAAATATTTCGCACCAATAATATAGTGACAAAAAAGAATATCACATTATTGATTAGGTTCATGTCTATTTTATTATATATATACATACTCATAAATATATATGTGTGTGTGTGTGTATATATATATGTATGTATATATATGTACACACACACACACATATTATAGATAGATAAATAAATAAATAAATAAATAGATAGATAAATAGAGAGAGAGATATGATATGTCATGCCATAAAAGTAAAATATATCAAAATAAATTTTATAAAACTTCACAAATATAAGGATTAATCTTATTGTAATTATATGTTATTTTTCATATTATAAAATTATGATGGTAATATGCAATATAAAATAATTCATTTTTTTAAAATTAGTTAATGGCATGGCATGATAATCCCTCCCCACCCCCGCCCCAAAAAGAGAGAGAGAGATATGTCCAAAGTTTAAAAATAAAAATAACAATTTTTTTTATGTTTTCCTTCACAGTTATAGGAAGGAAAATAAATCGGAGAAAATGAAATATTTTTACATTAATCAACCAATTTTTAGTTTGAGTGGTGATGGAATTGGGTGCTTTAAGCAAGTGGTGAGGAGTTTGAATCCTGACTCCTGTGTTAAAAAAAAAAAAAAAAGGTTAGAGGAGGATAACTTATTTTTTAGTGTCTTTAGATTCTTGAAGAAAAATAGTTTCGATTAACGATTAAAAATACTCCTTGCAATCATATGCGTACCGAATGATATAAAATATAAAAAAATAGATTATATACTAATAGTATAAACTAATTTTACATAATTATTCAATCACAAATTATCATGTATTGTAAGTTTGTTGATTTTTATAATAACTACCTTAAAAGTCATATCAACATTAAATTTTAATTGATTGATAGTGTAAAAGTTTTTACATTAACAATACATAATCATTAAACTCATAAAATATAATGCTTATTCAATCTAACACCGTAAGATTCCTTGGAATCCAAAAATTCCATCTATTATCATGCTTAGGTGCAAGCTTGCATTTTCTTTGCCTATAAATACACCCATTTGTTAGTCCTATGATCAGATTCACACACATTAGCCCATTTAGGCATTTGCGCACACATACAGTTATCACAAGATTAGCTCTTGTGTACTTAATGGCTGGGATTGTGGTGGTTTTTGACTTTGACTCAACAATCATCGAGTGTGATAGTGATAATTGGGTTCTTGATGAATTCGGTTTAACTGAAAAATTCTATCAGCTTCTTCCTAGCATGCCTTGGAACCCTCTGATGGTTTTCTTTAATTTCCTTTCCTTTTCTTGCTTCAGATACAATGTTTTCCTAGCTTATTTCTTTCCTGATAGGGAAATAATTTTTGTTTGTCCTAAAATTTTACAGGACAAGATGATGAATGAACTTCATTCCCAAGGAAAAACCATTGAAGACATTGTACAAGTTCTGAACAGGACTCCAATCCATCCCCGTATTGTCACAGCCATTGAGGCAGCATATTCCCTTGGGTATAATATATATATCGCTCTTTCTCTTTTAATTATTACATGTACGATATGCCTAGTAGGAGAGAAATTAAAGGTGAATAATTAAGTATGATGGGTGAATTTGCTATGTATGAAATTTCATTCACTCCCATAAATTTCTTCCTTTTTCCTCCTAACCAAACTCACCCATGTGATCAGATGGTTAAGATGTGGCATCTTTGTACTTTATTTTCCTTACAAAAATGCTAACACCTAATTATATTCAGGTGTGAGCTGAAGATTGTGAGCGACGCAAATATTTTCTTTATTGAAACAATTTTGAAGCATCATGGGGTGTGGAATTGTTTCTCGGAGGTCACTGCAAACCCCAGCTATGTTAATGAAGAAGGGAGGCTCAGAATTTGCCCCTACCATGATTATCTAAAATCTTCTCATGGATGTAATTTCCACCAAACATGTGCAAGGCAACTACACTAACTCCAACTATCCCTTTATTTATGGCCAAATAATTAATTCTCACATATATTCTATCTATATACTTAATCACTTTTATGAACTAACAGATCTATATTTATATAATTTACTGCTTCTATATTAATTTGTTGGTGCTGAGCGATGAACACGAGGCTGTCATTGGAGGAATTAGCTTGGGTCAATTTTTTTATTTTTTTTTTATGATATTAAATTATTGCACTGTCTTTATTATTGACCACACGTCAGGCTTCACTTTTCTGGTCTATGTCATATATGCCATAAACAAAGGCTTCATGAACCATGTACTGATGTACATAGTGTGTAGTGTCTATAATAATAACTTTCCACCAAAAACTAGTAATTAAATTTTATCAATATTACTAGCAAAAGTTCCATTTTTTAAAGCTTGTCTCTTCCATTCACATTTTTCCTCCTCTAATGACATATAGGGATTGGTGATAGAAAGGATCCAAAATTCGCTTGATGCTGCAGGAAAGAAGAAATTCATCTATCTTGGAGATGGAAGTGGAGACTTTTGCCCTAGTTTGAAGCTCAAAGATAGGGATTATTTGATGCCAAGAATGAATTTCCCTTTGTGTGATTTAGTATCTAAAAGCTCAGATCTCATAAAGGCAGAGGTACATGCCTGGAGAGATGGGGAAGAGCTTTATGATGTTCTGCTCCATTTTATCAACAAAGCTATTGGTGAAGGAAACAGCATTATTAGTAGTTCTACTCCAACAATATCGGTTGATTGCAAGTTGGGGTCAATTTCAATTGGTGCTCATAAACCTTTCCCTAAAGCACTCCCAGTTCCTCAATAACTAGCCAGTAACTAAAAATTGCAGAGGACGAAGGATGGATATCAAAACCATTATATTTCTTGTGGCTTGTCACCTATGTACTGCTACTTTATTTTGCTGTTGTTGCTTTTGCCCAAAGTGTATGAGGCTTTGGCCTGGTTATTATTGATAATAAAATAAAGAATTCATATTACGTTGAATAAAAGTACGCAAATTGATCTAGCTTCGGCCCAATTGTCAAGTCTAAACTTTGGCCATTTAACAAGCATTATGATGAGAACTATTTTAGTTGAAGCACGGATAGAATTAAACACCATTAACTTAATTATAAGTATTTTGACGACTAGAATCTACATGTTTCAGGAAGTCAATATTCAATTTATGATTCGATAATTGTTAGAATTACTTTTGAGTTTTGAGTATAGTGTAAATTACACTGACACTCGTTGAAGTTTTTTCAAATTGTACATAATTTCTCTGTTTTTTTAACATTTATAACAACTTTTTTTATAGGAATACACAATAATATTTTTCAAAAAATTAACGAAATTAGTGTAATGTATAAGGAAAGTCAGTGTAATGTTTTTCAAACAATTAAGAAAATTTGTGTAGAGATAAAAAAAGGAGAGGTATCATGTACAATCTAAAAATAAATATCAAGAAGTGTCAGTGTAATTTACTCTTAAGGATAGTACTGTATTTTGCAAGAAATATTGCTGGTCGATGGCCCACAAATCACAACGTTAGTGCAATGTGTTGTCATACATCATAAAAATAGTTAACTTTCTTAGGTTGTTGTTATGTTACTTAAATTTTTTAATAATATGACGTACAACATATAATTAGCTAGATAATATAGTCTTAAACGTTACATTGATTATTGATTAAAAAAAAAAAAAAAGCTTTACATTGATTATATTTTGTGAATATTATCCGTAAAATAATTTTGAGTAATTTGTGTAAAAATACCAAAATTACCTAGTCAAGAGCAAGAGTAACAAAGTATCACTTTTATGAATAGAATTGTTTTTAAGAACCAATGCCAAATTGTAGAAATATATGTAAGCTACGACATAATTTCTAGCACGGAGTTAATTTGAAGACATGCCCATAGTCATGGCAAAAAAACTCATACGAGAGGGTGGTGCTTATCTTTAATTTGCCTCCCATCTATCCCTTGGAGCAAGTTTCCCAAATTCTCAATCAGGAGGGTTTGAATATCAAAATTTTATTCTCAAGTTAAATAAAGAAAGGTTTAAGAATAAGGTTTTTTTTTTGGGGGGTCCATTTTAAGAACAAATTTAGAGAAGCAAGTTGGAGATCAACGGGAATTGTGAAATCCGCCCCCACCCGTTGCATGCCAACTAAACATATACAATCTTTCCTTTTTCAATTTCTCTTGATTGGAGACAAGCAAACAAGCTTTTTGTTTTTGGGGCAGTCAAGTCAAGATTGTGGTCAATGATTAACTAAAAAATTCAACCTAACGTTTCCCTTCAGCGTCACCGTGCCCGTCAATTGTCATTAATTTGTCATCTTCTATGCTTTCCCAGAAAATATATGGAATTTGGTTGAGTAGTTGTATAAAGCAGATAAGCAATTGAATCAGGAAAAGCTATCATGCAAGTGTATCAGTTAATTTGCTTTATTTGCGCACTGTGCCATGCACTAAACCTCCTTTTTCTTCCTTTTCCACGGAATGCAGGCGTTGTTGGATTCTCACTTTCACCTACGAAAAGAGAAAGCAACAAAGTGCTGCCTGATTGCGTACGTATTCCTTATTATTATTATTATTATTTTTAGAAATAATCATTTTTTAATTTTTTTCTAAACATAGTTAACAACATAATTTTTAATATATTCTTTATTATTAACTAAAAATCTTATAAAACCTATTAAAAATTAAATCATGCATATTTATGTAATGAAACCTAACTAAAATTTACTTAATAAAAAATAATATATTGTTAATATTTTTCTATCTGTTTTAAAAAGCCGCAAAAAAAATAATTTCTTCTCCTTTTATCGTCCACATCGTTCGTTACGTGCTATTTCTTCTTTTTTAATGAAATTAAATACATGCTTATTTCAATTCTTTAAAAAAAAATTGTCAAATTTTTTTCTCAGAAGATTATTAAAAAATTTTCAAAATAAATTAATTAAAATACGCACTTTCTAATTCATAGACAAGAAATGTACCTTGTACATAAGTGAGTTCTGTCTAAGACGACTCCTTTATATAAAGCAAGTAGTGCAGGAGAAAAAAAGCGTTTGAAATTCTTGTTTCTTGTCTTATTCAAGAAGCATGCTAGTTAATAATTCTAATGTTGTAGTGTTGTAATAATAACGACATAAATTATTGAATTACTGTTTGATGGAGGAAAAATAAGGGCAAAATTCCTCCCTGTTCTCTCCACTTTTTGCCTTGAGAATTTATTTTTTCTCTCCTTTAAACTAAACAATTAGTTAGAATAAAGGCCTATACTGAATCATATGAATTTATTTGTCCATTATT
This sequence comes from Spatholobus suberectus, assembly GCA_004329165.1. NCBI lineage: Eukaryota > Viridiplantae > Streptophyta > Magnoliopsida > Fabales > Fabaceae > Spatholobus > Spatholobus suberectus. The sequence continues at coordinate 4,868,943 of CM014736.1, forward strand.
TCAGAACAAAAGCAAACACTACATATGAATATTACCAAGGAATTTAATGAATGGAAATATGGAATGTACCTTTCAAATCAGAATTTGTTCGATTAGTGCAGATCACCACATAAGTTGGCCACATTAATAATTTCTAAATTGAAGGTGTTCACCGGCTTATCAGTTAAAACAAGCCACCCCAGCAGCAACATAAATTGTTACTAGTACTGAAAGTTCTATTTCATAAAGCCATTTGACTTCGTTATATCTCTCAAGCTAGTTCAATTCTATTTATGAGAATGTGCATAATCCTTTACTGTTCAGTTTAGCAATTAACCTCTACCCTCTTCATTGTAAAATTAATTCTTTCAATAAATTAAAAAAAAAATCAACATAAGTCGTAAACGGCTCAATATCTTCAGGTAATTCTAATTTTTTAATCGAAACAAATTGTAACTTGTTTCAAAAGTATATGTTTAACATTAACTAATGAGGAACTAGATAATCATTACAGGACTTAATTTTTGGGGGCAGAAAAAAGTTGGGATAATACATCAGTAAGTTCCTGAACTTTTTGGATTTTTTTAAATAGGTCCTTATATTATAAAAATTTGTAATTGAGTTTTTAATTTTTTAATTTTTTTTAATTGGATCCCTACCGTTAAATTGCTATGAATATTCTATTAACTTGGAGGGAATATTCTCTAGTAAGGACTCAATTAAAAAAAATAATATAGGACCTAATTAAAAATTATCTAAAGGTTGAGGGATCTATTCAATAGTTTAACCTTATTTTTATTTTTTTTCTTGATTTTGCCTTTGATTTATTTTAGAAAAAAGGGAAAATTATAAAAAGGGGCAAAAAACATCTTTCAATATTAAAATGCTATCGCATTATTATTATGTGATTAAATTGTATTTTTTATCCCCTTATAATTCTCAATCTGCAATTTTGGTCTCACTATTTTTAATTCTATAATTTTAGTTCTTCAATTTTAAATAATCCTCAATTTTAGATCCCCCTATTTTTAATTCTACAATTTTAGTCTCCCAAATTTTAAAAATTTGTAATTTTGGTCCAACCATTAAATGTTCATCTATTGACTGTTAATGTCTTAACGTTGACTATGATGTGACATTAGTCTGTTAAATATTATTTGTCACGTATTCAGTCTAATGTCACATCATAGTTAACGTTAAGACATTAACGGTCAACAGATGAACATTTAACAATTAGACCAAAATTGCATAATTTTTAAAATTTGGGAGACTAAAATTACAAAATTAAAAATAGGTGCAAAGTATTTACTAATTTTGTCGATAATTAATCTCTACTAGAGAATTTGGCTAACCAATTTTAATAAGATATATTCTCCCAATTACTTTTTTTCATCTACAAGATTCAAACCCAATACTTTACTAGACTAACAGAATGTTAATAAATTAAAGGTTAAATTATTGAATATGTTCCTAAACTTTTAGAAAATTTTTAGTTAGATTCTTGTAATATTTTTTTTAAGTGAGTCTTTAATCTTTTGAATTTTTTTTAATTTGGTCCCTAGGACAAACGGCAATTAGATGAAAGTTAACCCTAGGGATCCAATAATTTTTTTTTTAAAAGATTAAGGACTCAATTACAAATTTTTATAATATAAAAACCTATTTAAAAAAATTCAAAAAATTCAGGAATATACTAATGTATTATTCCAAAAAAGTTTAAAAGAAAGAAATGAGTTTGTCCCATTTTAAGGCCTGGTATGCTACAAGTATCGGTGATATCATCAGTATTTACAAATGACTAATTGAGCCAACCCTCATCGTCTATGTCAGTATTACATTTTTTTTTATCACGTATTTTAATTATTATTTTTTTCGTATACTCCGTTGAGTTGTGGTTGCTATTCTTTTTTTTGTCAACATCTTGATGTGAACCCCTCCTATTCTGTGAACAGTAAAGTTAATTTTGGAACTCCAAGTTTAACATAAACCGAAGTTCCTCGTGATAGGTGTTGAAACCAGCATAATTTGGATTCTATTTGTAGGAATGATAAAGTGGTGCCTTTTGGGGGGTATACATATTAGTATTACATTCACATATACATTTCACAGACATGAAACAATAATTATTCAACTTATATGTGTAATCTCCTTAGTAATCTCGCATTGATGACTGGTAATCTTTGGGGACGAATTCCTACTGCATCTGGACCAATATTCAACTACCAACTTATAGAATGAAGAGGGCTAATTGACCAAATTGAGTCGCTTTTATAAATTATTTATTGATTTGGGACTGTTTTGAAATATATTACCAAGGTAAGACAGTCAACGGTAGAAAACACTAATCAAATTGGGGAATTAAATGTCACATTTGCTTTTTTATTTTTAATTTAATGCCAAAAATGTTAGGTGGCTATCACGTGGGATACCTCAGTGGCAATAGCATTTTCTGAAAACGTTACTGTCACTAGAATATCCCACATGACTACCACTTGACACACAGTTAGCAGTTTTAGTGGACACATGTGAAATATGCTAGTACTACTAGCGTTTTCACTTTTTGGTAGACATGTGATAGCCACTTGACACATAGCTATTGACACATGTGGAATATGTTAGTACTATTAGCATTTTTACTTTTTTATTTTTTTTTAAAATAGACAAAAGTGTGTATATATAAGAAGTAAAAAATATTTTTTAATGGTGTAGAAAATTGTAGTCATACTACCGTCTTCAATATGGCAGACTGGAAGATGCTAATATCAATAGAGTTTTATTTTTCCAATTAAGCATCTCGTCCACTTAGTGATACGTCCGGCACACTAGAAAACGCTAATAGCAGCAACGTTTTTGCTTTTACTATTCGTCTGTTTCGTCATAGCGACAAGTCATGCTTAGTTTGTCTCAATGGTAATATACATACATACATATATATACATATACACATGTATATGTATACATATACACATGTATATGTATACATATACACGTATATGTATACATATACACGTATATGTATACATATACATATACATATGTATATATATATTGTTTTTTTTTTTTCAAATGTGTGTGCGTTTTCAGATTTTGATTAAGCAAATGTTTTGTGTTTTGGAATCAACATGCTACAGACCATTCAAATTTTTATTATAATTAAAATTATTAACTTTATAATTACTAAAAAATTATATATATATATATATATATATATATAATTCTTTTTAATAATTTAAATGTATATATATCAAATAATTTTTAATCATTTAATAATATATAAAAAAAAGGCAATCCCTTTAGAAATTGTTGTAATTTGCCCATTGTAATATACAACGACAATTGCTGAACTCATATATGAAGTGCGGTCTTCAGATGTGTGAATAGCAATAGTGTTCTGTGTGTATTTATAGGCATGCAAAAATTATTATTTTTTTAAAAAGTTAAAAGTGAAAATGCTATTAGCATTAAAGTTTTGTGTGTTGTCTCCTCCACTTCGTACATCTTTTGTCCGTTTTGAAAAATAAAAAAGTAAAAACACTACTATTACTAGCGTTTTGTGTGTAGTCACTTTCAAATAGTGTAGCTATCCATTTTTAAAAAAATAAAAAAGTGAAAACGCTTAGTGGCTACTACGTGTCCACAACTGTATGCCAAGTGGTTGTTACGTGTCCACCAAAAAGTGAAAACGTTAGTAGTACTAGCATATTTCACACATGTCCACAATTGTGTGCCAAGTGGCTACTATGTGGCTTAGGGTTTAGGGATTAAGGTTTAGGGAAAGTATCCACAACATTGTGCCAAGTAATTGTTACGTGTCCACCAAAAAGTGAAAACTCTAGTAATACTAGTATATTTCACACATGTCCACAACTGTGTGCCAAGCGGCTGCTACATATCCACCAAAAAGTGAAAACGCTAGTAGTACTAGCATATTTTACATGTGTTCACTAAAACTATCAATTGTGTGCTAAGAAAATGTTACTGCCACTAAGATATCCCATGTGACAGCCACCTGACATTTTTGGCATTAAATTAAAAATAAAATAAAATAAGCTGACGTGACACCAAATATTCTAGTTTGACTGGCGTTTTTCAACTGTTAATTGTCCCACTTTGGTAATATGTTTCAAAACAGTCCCAAATCAATAAATAGTTTATAAAAGTGACCCAATTTGGTTTATCAGCCGAATGAAGAGTTAGTTTCCATAAGCTTTCAAGGATCATCATACTCCACCAGTTTCCCTGTAGTAACCAGAATTGAGGAAAAAGAGAGGACAAGCAAAGTACATGTCTAGAAAGGGTAAATTTGAAAAGAACAATGAGCATACCGTAAGACAGGACTATGACCATGTCACTCTATTACAGTTGGGAGCTCTATGAACAACAGTTGGAACTGTGCTTTCTGAAAATTCTTGTGTGATGACTCTTTGTAAAATGGCATCTGCGACAGAATCAATAGAAGCAGTAGCTTTATTATCTAGAACAAGAATCATGTTCCTTTTACGTAGCACTCTTCCAAGACAAAAGAGTTGGCGCTGCCCTGTTACTCCAGTTTTCACCATCACTCACTGTTAAATTGATCAAAATCAGACTGATTCGGCCATATATCTAAAAATGTTCCTATTTGGATATATCATTTATATATTCATTATTCTGATATAAGGCATCATGAATAGAAGCTAACCAAAAAAAGGGGGGAGGAGATATTGATCGTATTCTCATTCCTATCCTCCTTGAATTAAAAAACCAGTGCCCTTGGGCTAAAGGCTCAACAACCTTGCTAGCTAATATTAGACACCCATTCCAATTATGGAAAGGCCCTCTTCGAGATTCAAGTAATTTACAAAAGCACAGAGTATCGCAGGAGAAAGCACAAGACGAAGGATCCAGAGAAATGCATAGATTGCTGTGAATTATGTTCTCTTTTAAGGAATTGGTGGCTATAGACCAAAAGAACCAAGTTCTTGGTTTGTTAAGAAGTGTGGCATGACCTAGTCCTGTTTCTTTATTTTCATCCTTTTGAACTAACAAAGGCTCAGAATCAGATAGCACGTAAAGGGTGTAAAGGCCATTGTACCATGTCCAATGTGTGAACTGCATACTCTTTGCACAGAATTTCAATGTTGAGAGCTGCAACCAATATGTATGAAGAAATCCACCAAATTGAGTTTAAGATTTCGTACCATTTGGATCTCTTAGCAAGCAAAGAAACTGTTAGAGAAATCCAAACTACTCCTCTGATAATGTAAATCAACCAGCTCTGCTGCTTCAACTTACCAGTTTTGGTTATTAGATTCCACAAGCCATAAACTAACATACGAAAAGGCTGTAAGTACGCAACAGACTGACACAACTGTAGAAACACATCCCATTCTATAGCTACCACTTGGAGGAATTTTTCTGATCAAAATGATTAACAGAGATACGTAGAAAACACACAGAAAATGTAAATTGACAATGTCTACTATGCTTTTTTGAATGTAAGTTGGAGTCAAATCAAATCCAAATCTCTGACACTAGTACATTAGAAGTCCCCTGCATACCCAGTGAAAGATATACGATGAAAATTCATTATTTCACACCTAGCTCATTGAAGTTTGAATTTGAACAAATTGAATGGAAGCTAAAGATGATACAGATTCTTTATGGTAGAAAATAGTGTTGCCAGGTTAGTACAAGAAAAAGCACAAACCAGTTCTTACACAGAAGACACAAATAGTATTGGATGATACAGTTTATACTTTATAGATATAGTGGCACCCACATACTGAAACATAACGACAGCATGACGTTGAACATAGGTGCAGGTTATTGATAATGCTTCCAGAGTAAGGCATACTTGGAGGTTGTCACGGTGTAAGAGGCTTCTTCATTAACCAATACCCCCTCCCCGGGGAAAAAAATCAATTTAATATCCCACCTTTAGACTTTAATTCCAGCACTAATTTTCTCAAAATATATTTTCTTCTAAGTTTTTTCTTTTAATTGTATAAACATTATTTTTAGACCGGTAATACCAAAGACAAATAAAATCAGCAGTAGTTTCCTCTTTGTATGTTTCTTTCTTTTTTTTCTTTTAGGTTATTCAAACAAAGGAAATAAAAAGAGGCCCAAATTTATTTGGGCCTCTGCTTTATACCGCAATTGAAAGCCCAGTAGTTGTCATTTCACAAATCTCGGGGAGAGGGATGCCACATATGGGACGATGTGGTGCTTATTTTGTTCTAATAGTAAGAGAAATGTATTTAGAAATTAGAGTGCAGTTTAGCTCCTTGCTCACTGGCCAGTTGGGTGGATTAAGATGGCTCCTTAAAAGTTAAAAGAAAGCAGCATTCATAATTTATTTTTTTTACCAAAGCCCCAACACACACATAAGGGAAGCTGACCAATTAAAAGCATGCTTTTCACTTTATTTGCTCCCAGAGGCTATCCTTTAACCAACATCGCGAAAGTAGGAAATCTGATTTATGTGAAGGCTGGATTAAGTAATTTATTAAAAGTGCAAAATATCAATAGCTTTTATGGGGGAAGCCAAATCCAAAAAACCATCTGACACGAATGAATGCAACCAAGATTTAGAGGAAAAATAAAAAAGAACAATCAGCTTGGTTAAAGGAACATCAGTCATCATATTCCATGTGTCTGTTCAGAACAATATTTTTGTCCTAGTACCATAGTCTGCAGCAAAGCAAATTCATATACAGTACATACTAGGGGAATGAGGTCCAAAACATCAACTTGATCAGATGAAAAGAAGAGAGGGACAGGGAAAATTTAAGCCAAAAAATAGAAAGAGAGCAAATGGATCTACCATATTTAGATGTCATAATGGATTGGAATCAGAATATTTTTTTAATTATCATAAACAGAGAAGGTTTGATGTCTCCTGGTTTTGCAGCTTGTAAAGAGATGGGCAAAATGTTGGATGTTCATGGCCACAATTATTACATGGTTCTTTCCAGTTTACGTGGAATAATTAACTTCAGAATGGTGACGGACACAAAGCAATATGCAATGCTGGTAGCAATAAAGGCCCTCCGGTGGGGGCTGACCTAGCCCTCTCATCTTTTCATAGAACAAGGTAAAACATGGGGATGTACCTTGGACACCTTGCATGGTAGGAATTGCATGTGGGCACAAATTCCAAGTGGCCCACCCATCATGGCTTGCATTATTGAGCCTGTGAAGCACTTGAGCACAAACTGTTAATAGCTTGGAGTGGTTTTTTTTTATTGGTTGGGGGGGGGGGGGGGAGGTTGTGGATTTTGTATTAGTAGGTTTGTGACTTAAAAGATGATTGGCTTAAATCCTTGAGCTGTCTATTACAGTTGTAGGGCCAATGTATTTGCATGTGAGTCTTGACTAAGGCAGTCCTGCTTCACTGCCCTATGCCCCTACCTTCTTTTCTTTTCCTCTGTCCCCTTCAAAGTATTGACTAATTCAGAAAAAAGCATAATACTAGAATATGAACCAGTGTGGAATGTTTTTACTAAATAGTAATACGTAGCTTTAGATTTGTAATCACTTAATAACCATGAATTGAACCAAAAATTACTGCTATTACTGGTATTGGTATTGATATTATTTACATTTATAACTTTGCATGATCTAGTTTTCAGTTAAAGCAATAAAATATCGATTGGAAGCATCATTACTAATACACTTGAATGTGATACTGATATCACAATAACGTGAGACCACCTCATAATACTAATAATAATTCTTCAAGATTTATGCTCTTAATCCGTACAATATTACGGATTGTCACCATTTCAGTTTAATATTAGAGAGATGAGCATACCAATAATAACTACAAGAAATATTTTGTAAATTTGTTAATCTGAGTATGTATGGAAATACTCAAGAGGGGTTCTGTGCTTGCCCTTTATGCTCAGTCAAAATGGTAATTAATTTATGAATAGGGTCAATTTTTCCCATTCATGGAAAATATATATAAATATCAATGTTGGCTTGAGCGGTTCAGCCCACTTTATGAAACAGATAAGCGAGGCAGATATAAAATGCAAATTGCATTCCTATGAAAAGGAGTTTACACAGTTGAAGCCAAACGTGCAGTCGTGTCTCCCCAGCACACAAGGGCCACCATCTAGCGTCAGATAAGAAAATTAAAAGAAAAACATGTATTGTACATGTGGGCCACATTACAGTGTAAACGAAAATGATCTTAATTATAAAGATTAGCATATTCCAGTAACCCTACTGCTTCACCTAACATGTTCCCTAATCCCCACAATAACTCCTAATTTGTCATGTAATCAGTGCTTTTATTTGTGTGCTAAAAACGATGCTCAACAAGCTAAAATAATTGTTCAATCAATCAATATAAAAAGTTTCTGCAGTGAAAAATTTGTAGTTTGGACACAGTTTCTGCATCCCTCACCAAATTAACCACTCAATATGGTCAAGGCCCCATGTGCTTCAAATTGAAATGTAATAATAATGGAGAGGAGAAAAGTCATTTAAAAGTGGAATATCGATGTTCAAACTTCAAATCATTACCTTATATGATATGTGTATGATTCATAGTTATGCTAAATGATAGCGACAGATAAAATACTAGAATAATGTCAAATCTTCCCAATCAATTATGTTAATTATTGAATAGAAAATATTACATATACTGTTTATGCTTTTAATATATCAAATATTTTTTTATTACATATTGAAAAAAGTTAATAAAAAGATACAACAAAAATAAAAATACCGTTTTTGTAATTTTGTACAATGTTTAATTTTTTTTATTTTTCACATGTGTTTTTCATTAGAGACAACCTTGCTTAAAGCATAGTCGAATATTAAAGATGTGTTTGACAAAATTAACGATAAGATAGGTAAAAACTAAAAAGTTAGGTCAAAGTTGAAGGACTTAGATCCTATCTTGCACACTTATCTCCAGCCCCTCTCCATCTCTTTATCTCTTTCTAACTTTTTTTATTTATTTCTTCATTATCTCTCTTCATTTCTTCTTTTTCTCTCTCCTCTTTCCTTTTTTATTTTTTTGTTGGAGAGGTAGGAGGGCAAGAGACATTGAAATAATCTATTTTGAAAGTTGAAAGGTGAAAGTTGATAAATTAACTTATTGAATTGAAAGTGGTTAGTAAAATTAACCGTTGAACTATCTGATAGATATAAAATGTTAAAGAAGAACATAAGTAATTACTTGCATAGAACTTAAAATTTGATAACTTTATATTTTAAAATAATTATAATTTTTATTTTAATTTATTTCAAAACATTTATCAACTTAAAAATTAGAAAAATACATTTTTAATTTTATTTTTGTTCATAAATATTTTTATTAAATGAAATAGGATAACACAAATTAATTTATATTATTATTTTAATAATTTAATATTGTAAAAAAAACGAGATTTGATGATTTTATTGAATCATTCTCAACGATCAATTACATTTGAAAGTAAATAAGTGATGAATATTATTGTGGCATTTTTTTTTTGTGTGAAGTTTTTCTTTCTATTTAAACAAAAAATACATTAAAATTTAATTAAATAAATTTTAATTTTTTAAATAAAAATATTTTAAAATTTTTGTATAAATAAAAATTTAAATAACATTTCTTTTGAAAAATAGAACTATTTTTTTGTAATTTTATTTTTTTATCATGAAGATCAAATATTTTATTAAAAATTAAAACAAATAGAACAATAATTAAATAACTAATGTAATATTAAAATAATACTTCAAAGCAATAGTTTAATTAGGAGAAGGATTAGGAACACACTCTTTAACACATTTTTGTTAATACACACTTTATTATTGGCTGAAATTTATTAGAAACTATAAAATCATAAGAAAAAGTCATTAAATAAGATGTGGAACCTACAAATTTCTGTAATTTCCAAGTAATTTTAACCAATAAAAAATGGTATGCTTAAAAAAGTATGTCAGAAAGTATATTGCTAGCATTTCTAAGCAACAAATAATGATGTGCTGAGATGAAGCACCATTGTGACTAAAAGGGAGTGATCGAGGAAGCAATGGAAATTTCGAATACAAGAGAATGAAAGAATATCAAGTTTGTGGAAATAAATGGGTAAATGAAATATTATAAAAAAAATGTTAGGAATAAAAAAGAAAAATATACTTTTAGATAAGAGCTAAAAAAAATTGAATGCTATTTGAAATATCATTTCAAAAATTGTTACAATTTATTAAAATAAGATATCTGACCAAATAGGTCTGTTTTGCTTACACAAATTTTTTAACCAATAAAATAATTTTTTAGTTAGTTGAAAAGTGTTATCAAACACCTTTTAAATCTAAACATCTCTTTTAGTGAAGATATAAATCATGGTTTGTCACATTGTGATAAACTCTCGTTTGTTTTAAGAAAATATTTTGTTAAAAAACAAAATAAATAGTGAAATAATTAAATAAATAATGTATTATTAAAATAATATTTCAAAAAAAATAGTTTGGTAGCAACAAATGATGGTGTGTTTGGGTGAAGTACTGTTTTGACTAAAAGAGAGTGATCAAGGAAGCAGTGGAGACTGGAGACTTCAAATATAAGAGAATGAAAGAGTATCAAGTTTCGTGAAAATAAATGAATAAAGGGAGATTATAAAAAATGTCAGGCATAAACAAGGAAAACATATTAGGCTTTTTGTTAAAAACTTGAATGCTACTTACAATAACATTTCAAAATTTGTTACGAGTTATTAAAATAATATATTTTATCAAAGGAAAAAACTTACTTACAGTTTTATATGTACTATTTGTATTGTTCTCTAATTAAAATTAAAATTAAAATTTACTTCAATAATTTATATAATTTTTTAATGCAAATCTTTATTTCGATAATTATTAAAGTAAAACTTTAATTTTAATTAAAAAATAATATAAATAATATTTATAAAACTGTATGTAAGTTTTGTACTTTTGTCAAATGAGTCCATTTTGCTTACACATAATAAAGTAAACTTTTAGTTACTTGAAAATTGTTATCAAATACATTTTAAATGTAAACGTCCTTTTCAGAGGATATAAATCATGGTTAGTCACTTTGTGATAGACTCTCAGTTTGATTTAAGAATTTTTTTTTAATTTTAAAAATAATTAAAAATATCATCTTATTTTTTCTTTTTTCTTTTTTTTAAAAAAAAAAAGGAATGATGAAAATAAAAATTAATTTTATCATTTTTATACAAATTTTGGAAAATAAAACAAAATCACATTTTCATAATTCACTTGAAAAATAAAAAACTTAAGCTGTACTGTTGTGACTTAGATGTAATTTTATATGTACTAGTGTTATTTTTTGATTAAAATTAAAGTTTCATTTTAATAATTTATGCAATAAAAGATTTCATTTTCAACGTAAATTAGTTAAAATTCTAATTTTGACTGAAAATCAGTACTGACAAGATTTATAGAACTACGTTTAAGTTTTGAACCCTAGAAAAACCAAAAGTAGAAGGAATTAAAAATATGCTACAGTAAGGTTTTTCTTTTCAATTGGTTTTGTCAAAGAAACTGAAATCCCAAGCAATTGTGCCGTTGTTTTTGCTTTGAACCTCAGCATTTGAAACTTGAAAGTAGGAACAGAATAGCTGCCCACAAATTAATGCAAGAACAGTGTAAGAAGATCGAGTTCCCAGGTTGTTCCCATGGCAGGGCAGGGCACAGCATCAATTGGATGTCTGTAGACAATGGTATCTTTGAGGGTAAGCAAAGCCCAAGTAGCATTAAATGACCTACAACCATCCAAATCCCCACTTGCCCCACACACTAATCAACCGCATTAAATAATTCACCATTTACACTCCATTTGATAGTGATAAAGTATTGAAAAAAAAAAAAAAAATCGTGAAAATGAGCGAAAGTTATTAATTTCTGTTCGTTTGGTATCAACGAAATACATAGAAGTTTTTAAATTTTTGGTGGGTCTCACGCTAAAATTAATCCGCTCAAATATACGCGGAAGTGCGACAAAGTGCAACGAATTGCGGTATTAGAAGAAAGTTTCCGACATTACCCTCGCTTTTTTCTTCAAAAAAATGGGACAACAGAAGAAGAAATATTCGAATATGTGTTATCACGTATTCGAATATGTGATAACATATTTGAATATGTGATATTTTTTAATTTTAATAAATAATAAACTAATACTGTCATTTTAAAATCTTAAGGTTATATTTGTAATTTTATTTTTTTATTCCAAATTTCCAAAAATCAAAAAACAAACTTTTATCATATTTCTTTTCTACTTCTCTCTAACCAAATAATCTCTATTTCTACTATATTTCTTATTTACTTCTTTTCTCTTTTCTTCTCTTTTTTTCTACTTACTTCCTCTCTCTCTATTTCTCTCCTTTCTACCAAACACAGTTAAAAGAGAATTTAAATGAATAGTACTTTTCCTATCTACTACATTGTTTGTTTCCTAAGAAACGTAGTATGGTACGAGAATTTTTTTTTTAAAGTTTTTAAAAAAATAGAAAACCAATATTTTCAATGATATTTATTAACCTTGTTTTTTGACAAAATTAATAGTATTCTCTTACACTAATTTAAATTTTTATAATTGTATACTATTTTATTATTTGATATATTATAAAATATTAAAATATATATAATTATAACTAATTTAACCTCAATCGAATTATATTTGAATCAATAAATCGTAAATGATTTCTTTACTATTTCAATTACAATTCTAATTTTAAAAACATTCCAAGAACATGCAGACACTTTGGACGGACACATCAAACCTGATCTCTCACCTCAGAGTACAGAGCGGGCAGTGTATGTGTGTGTTTGGTTTTATATTTACAAAATTAATTTTGAAGTAAAATAATTTTGTTTAGATGTTTTTATTTTAAGAATAATAAAATTCAGTATAAAATTTTTATTCAACATAAAAATTATTCAAAATTGTTTCAACGTAAAATTAATTTTTTAATGCAAAATTAAACGTATAAATATTTACTTAAAATTATGTTAATTAATATTTTAACACGATTTTAAATAATACAATATTAATCCAAACACAACATGAAAACTCCATCTCTTTTGATGCATTTGCTGGGCCAAAGCCGTTATAGTTTAAGAGTTTAATTTTTATGTACTAAAAACTTGTTAACTAATAAAAAATTATGGTAGATATGATTTTTAAAATAATTATTATAAAAGTTAAGAAATTTACATATATAGTCATTTATAATTGAATGAAAATGTAAAAATATTTTATATTGTATATGCATGTCGTATCACTCATATTTTAATATTATAGTGGGGTGCTCAAGTAAGATAAAATATAAAGCTCCATAAGGTTCCGTCAACTTCTTATACTTTTATAATGCTGGCATTCAAATAATGGTATGGAATTGCACCATCTTTATGAATCACACACCAACAACACACTCTTTTTTTAAGAAAAAAAAAATGTATTGAATGTTAAAATAATTTTGTATTCACCTCAATTTGAGAAATGGAAGTTTGACGAACCATCATGCAAGTTAAATGTTGAAATATCGATAACTTCTAAAAGTTTGTGTATTTTGACTAACATAAAATATATATGTACTTAAACAGGATCGCGTGCTCTTTTTTCCTAAACTAGTGATAATATGTAACGTATCAAATGATTTTTCATAACAATCCCATTTATTGAGAAAATAGGTTATGCATTGGTAGTATAAAACAATTTTACACTGTCATCCAAGCACAAACTATCATGTATGGTAAGTTTATTGACTTTTACAATAATTATCTTAAAAGTTATACCAACAATAATTTCTTATTGATTGATAGTATAAAATTCGTTATGCTAATAGTATATAGTCATTAAGCTCCTGTTTGTTAAACAATGGAGTTCCTCAAAAAAACAAACTGGAGTCAATGACATAAAAAAAAAGTATTTGGAATCATCAAAACTAATCATTTGGTAAAGAGTATATACTTCTTCAAATTTCCATATATAGAAAGTTATTGAAGTTGAGGAGTGCACATTTTTCAATTTGAATTGGATATTATCATTTTCATATTCATTCATTTGTTTTTGGTAATTGTTGATAAGAGAAATGCTAACAATACTCTTTCTAACGCTCTCTCTACCATTGACTGAAAATTATTAGAAATTATAAATTTTGGTGGGTCTCACTTATAAATTAGGAGAAATATTCATTAAATGAGAAGTAGGATTCACCAAAATTTGTAATTTTCAATAAATTTCAACCAATAATAGAGAAAGTATTAAAAAGAGAATGTTAGAGAGAGTATTGCTAACATTTCTCTGTTGATAATGTTAATAATTAAAATGGTAGTGTTTACTATTATAATTAATAGGAAAAAAAATGTTGTTAATGAAACAAGTAAATATTTTAAGTTAGGACTTACGATTACAAATACACCCACATCTCAATAACATAATGAAAGTGCAAAAGGTACAAATAAATAAGTGATCAAACTAAACTTGAAACTTATATTAGATCTGGTATGAGATTTGATGTGAATTTGAGATGTTTGATTTATACTTATGTGGAAGATTTTCTAGTGAATTGCTAATATAGAGGCAACTGCGCAAAGCTAAGTGTAGTAGACGAAAGTAGTGGTACTTACAACGACTTTAATTTTCAAATCAATAAAAATTTTCAATGAAGTTATAATATAATAGGATAGAGAAAAGGATGAGGTACATAACTACAAGAGAAGCTTGGATATTTGTAAATGAGGAGGTTGCCCTAAAACTAATGGTGATTACCAACCCAAGTAGGTTAGTATCAATCAGCAGTCGCATCTCAATGTGAGATGGAGGAAGCTATAAGATAATTGATGCTTTATCCATCCATTAACGATCAGGGTTGATCTTGCTATCCTTTTAGAATAATTAGTATGACAAGGCACAAAGGAATGTGACAAACATTATCTCTTAAATGCGATTAAACTGTCCTCGTATCATGTGTTCACATAGGGATTGTTAGGTGGGTTAGAGGCTGTCTTAAAGCATCTCAAAATTGATCTAAGGTGTAGTTTAAAATGCATTAATCACGAGAAGAAAACCACAGATTAGTATTGGCCAAAAATTTATCTATCATAAAAAGTCAACGCTAATTAAGAGCTATTTTTGTGGTATCGCAAAGAAGGTCACCATTGATGTGTTTGTTGTGGATAGTGTCTTTATCCTTTATTCCAGTGATGACACCACCATCGCCGTTTGCATTATTCTTCCTCTTTCTTTCCTTTTCTCCCTCTTTCTCTTTACTTCCCCCTTCTTTTTCTTCCTCTTTATCTCTTCCCTTTCCTTCTCGCTTCTACTCCTTCTCATCACTGGCACAACAATGTCACCACTTTAAGCGGTCACTCTTCATCATCGTTACTCGTGACCTCCCTTGGTTGTTGCATCTACATTGCACACACTACCACAAGTCATTCAAGAACCCACAAATCATTAAAAAAAAGGCAAAAATTAGAAAAGAAAAAAGAAGAAGTCATCTTAGGAATACCATTATGGGTGTCGCACCACTGTCCTCACAGTCATCGCAGGGGTGGAAACCATTTTCTCTCTATCACGCCTCATGTTACTCTTTGTTGCCCCTGTCTCTCTATAACTGTCTCACGCCACTGGTCTTTTAATTTTGTGTTGAAGAAAGATTGAGAGAAGAGAGAGTTTGAGTGTGAAATTTCATATTTTAATTGTGTCCGAATTAAAAAATAGTGTCGACTAGTTGTCACTAAGATTGACACTAACTTAAAACAAAATAAACAAATTTTACTAATTAGCATTGATTATGGTTGCCGCTAAAGTGAAAAAATAGCGCCGATTGAACCCATGCTAAGTTGATGCTGCTAGTAACGTCCTCGAGGTTGCACTAGTTTTTTGCAGCTAAACAATGGTTTTCTTATAGTGAATTAGTTTGAGGTTTATTACGAGGTGCGGTATAAGATATATGAGGCCTTTGAGGAATTGATGTATCTTTACCATAGTAAAAAAGTTCATTTGATCCCTCTAATAATGTGCATATTGGTGGTACAACTCGTTTATCATGATCTAATGTGTAATTGGAGATGACCAATTGATCTAAGATAGATCTAAGATGTTAAAAACCTTCAATAAATGTAATTCGAATTTAATGAATTGTAATTTTGAAAACTTGATCTCTTAAATTGAGCCTAAGTAAACTCTATTTTGAAACAAAAAGCAAAAGCGTAACTAGTAAAACAAATACTAATAAGGCACACTAACCCTATAACCCAACCAAATTTTGTAGGTAACCTCAATAATTCAAATGTTAAAATTGTGATTTTAAAGAAAATTTCATCCACTATTATTTTTTAATGGTTTAAATACTTATTTGGTCCCCATAGTTATAAAAAAAAATCTTTTTACTCCTTATACTTAAAAACATCTCTTTTTAGTCCCTACACATATCATTTTTAATTCCTTTTAGTCCTAGTTGTAGGGACTAAAAGGGATTAAAATGATATGTGTAGGGATTAAAAGAGATTAAAAATGATGTGTAGGGACCAAAAGGAAATATTTTTCAATATAGGGACCAAAAATTTTGCAACTATAAGGATTAAATGAGTAATTAAACCTTTTTTAATTTAAAAAATAATCTCGCATTACTTCTGAAAATGCCTAATCAAAGCTTTGATGCATACCCTTCTTCGTGAGTAAATATTTAAAACGAATGTGGGTCGTGTACACGATATTTCCAACATACATCATTGATTAATGTTCAATATTTTTCCCATCCTCCCATAAATCACGTCACATAAACAATAGGTAAATACAAAGAAGGACGGAAGCAAACCTATAAATGGGTGCATTTTCCCTTAAACAAAGACTAATCACCAATCCTATGCGTGTGAGTAATATGCTTGCTATATAGTGCTATTTAACAACGTCTATAAAGTACACACAGGGGAAATTGAGCCGTTGTAGTTTAGCAAGAACAGCTTGACCAAAGCCAATTCATATATTCATGATTGTCATATAACGCTTGCTAATTCAGCAACACCCTTTTTTGTCTTTTACCATACTTAAAATTGTTTCCTACGCAAGACAAAGGTTTAAATTCCACAGTCCAAATATATAAAAAAAGGAGAAGGAACTGTTTACATTTTTTTTAATAATTCATCAGCATACATAGTAATAGAAAAACATTAATTCCGTTGTCAAATGGAAGGAAACAACGAAGAAGCATTTTTGGATGGTAGTAGATCCTACAAAATTTCACCGGTTGAAAAAATACCCGTGTTTGGTAGGGTAGAAATGAGTGAGAAATAAGAGGAAGCGGTGAGAAATAAGTGGAAAAAAAATATGTGTAATTGTTTGATAGAAGAGAGAGAAGAAAGAAATGGACCAAAAAACGAGGTGAGCCTAAAATTTTTAATTTTAACATTAAGATACGCGGAAATGCAGAAAAGAGCGACAAAATTCGACAATTTGTGACGGATTTTTTTTTTGTGGTTAAAAACTGTCAAAAAGTGTCACTTTTTGGCTTTTTTTACATTTTGTGGCATTTTAAAACTGCTACAAAATACAATAATCAATTATCTAAAATAATAAACATTTAATAGTCGATTATTTGGCTTGCAATTTAATTTTTTATTTATTTTTCTATTTCTTTCTTTTTTATTTCTTAATTATTTCTCTTAAATCAAACACATTTATTTTTATTTTATTTTTTATCTATTTCTTTTTTTTTATTTTCATCCACTTTATTTTTTATATATTTCTTTTTTTCCTTCCAAACGGACCTTACATAAAAAGACGAGTTGAGGACACGTGGCACCAAAATAGAGAGGAAGTGAGACAATGCGGTTTTACGGCAGTGTAGGAATAGACGGAAAACGTTAGTCATTTGGAAACGATCCGAGGCTGACAGCGGTGGTGAATATCGACGGCGATGGGTAACGGCGAGTGGGTCCCCACGGGAGTTGTGTGGTACCATAACCACTGAACCGATCGGTTCGTATCTGTGCTCGTTGATCAACCATCAAGCGTTGAATGCTAAGTTGACGTGACGGTGCGTTTTATTAAAAGTTTCACCGCAGTAGCATTTATGATTTATGACAAGGGATTAGAGATAACAAGGGACAATATTATTCTGCACACTGTCTTGTATTTCTGCACACATACGTGTATTTCTGCCCTTCATGTGGTTACAGGTCCAGTGCAGTGCAGTCATTGCTTTCAGAATTTATCAATTTTTAAAATCGAAGTGTTCATTAAACTGTTTAAGATACTAATTTAAGATTTAGGGTGTGTTTAGGTATTCGTTTGCACTGATACAAACAGAAATTTTCACTTTTCAAAGCATGAAAATAAAAAACAAGAATTTATTATTTTTCTGTTAAACGAACATTTGCAGGTTTCTTATTGCAAACCAAACACACACTTAATAGTTCAATTAAATTGAACTGATCAAATTAATATTAATAAAATAATAATAATAATTAAATAATATATAAAATAATATTATTTTTGATTTTTTATACAAACAATAAATAATTAATTCATTAAAACTAATAAAAATAGTTAAAGTAGTTAATTTTAATTAATAATGTCATAAATTTAAATTTTATTCTATAAATATCCATAAAATTAAATAATT
Organism: Spatholobus suberectus; assembly: GCA_004329165.1. Classification (NCBI taxonomy): domain Eukaryota; kingdom Viridiplantae; phylum Streptophyta; class Magnoliopsida; order Fabales; family Fabaceae; genus Spatholobus; species Spatholobus suberectus. The sequence goes on from CM014736.1 coordinate 4,887,524, forward strand.
TAAGTAGTAGTTATATTTAATGATACTACTCATAATACAAAAAATAATTTTTTCACCAATGAGTGTAATTTGTATTGTTAATATGACAATGAATGCATTCACTTGTATGAAAAATGAGTGAATAACTCATTAATAGACTTTACAATAAATTAAGGGTATAAAAGAAATATAACAATTAATACATTATTTGTTGCTAATATAGGAAAAAAAATACTCCTATTTGTTGTTTATATAAAGGACCAAGATAGTATTAAATAAACATAATATCATAATTTTATGACACTAAAAACTAAAATAAAATATCATTTTATATCTATTTATAATTCTTATTAAATATGTGTTTTATTTATCTTAAAAATGTTTTAGATTGAATTTAAAAAAAAAATTGAAAACCACCAATTCAAACTATTTTGCTACATCGATTCTTGACCTGTTCTTACTAGTTTTGAAATTGTCCGATTTTTTTGAGTTAACAGATCGACCATCAAACCGATTCTTGGTTAGACCTGTCAAACTAGCTGATTGGGTCTAGTTTTCAAAACTATGAAATTTATTGCCACCATCCTTTCTTTAAAATTTAAACATTTTTATTTTAGTTGTCAAATACTATTACATGTTTTTTTTTTTTTATTGAAGCGAGTAGCTGGGTTGTGAAATTTAGCTCCACTCCACACTATAGCAGATGAGTTAGCAAAAATACGAATAGTGAAACCACTCAATTTGCAACATTGATCAGAAGTGGAGACTGCAACATGTTTCCAAATAATAACTAATACTGTAAGTAACAGAACATTGATGAGAAGTGGAGTATGTCATTATATAATAAGTTTTTTTTGTAATAATAATGAAATTTTAACTTAAAATTTTATACAAATTATCTAAATTTTCCATCAATAAACCGACCTAATGGGTCATACAATAAGTAATTATATACATTATATAATAAATACTACAAAGTAGTTTTATACATTAGTACATCATCCCCTTGTTTAGTAGAAATGAAATTGTGTGGAAATGGAGAAGAGAGGATGGAAATAGGTGAATGAAAATAAGTTTGGTTGTTTGGTAGTGATGAATTTGTGAAAAAAGAAGTTAAAAAGGTGGTGGGATCCATGGGAAAGTATTTCCTACCTTAGATGCGCAAAAATGGAGTAGAGGGGGAGGCCATGTATACATTTTGTGGCAGGTTTTTTTTTTTTTTTTCTGGTTGTTAAAAATCGTCAAAAAGTATTATTTAGTAGCATTTTCTTTTATTTTTTTGGCAATTTTTAACCACCATAAACATTAAAACATGGATTAATCGATTACAAAGCCACTATAGTCAACTATTTCGGCACAATTTCTTTTTTATAATCATTTTTTTTTACTTATTTCTCTTCAACTAAACATCTTTATTTTTATTCTATTTTTTACCTATTTTTATTCATCTATTTCTCTTTTTTTTAATTTTTATTCACTTTATTTCTTACTCTTTTTTTTTTCTTACTAAACACACCGTATATAATAAGGACATGGTAAATGGTAATTAGTTAGAAGTTGGCAAGCATGAAGTCCATGCACGATTCACAAACCCATCATGACCTCAATCAGTCGGTGCACACCAAGCTCAGACTTATGTCCCCCAAGCTGTTACTATTGAAGTGAAACCACGCCGGCGAAGCAGAATATGATGAGCACTGTCGCTCTTGCGCAGCCTGAATGTAATTCTTATGAGAACTCATACTACGGTCATATCAATTTGATGTACGTGCAAATGAATCATAGGTTTGATAATTCGGGGAGATGTGGTACAACATATATATAGCATATTCCCCTTTCGAGTGTTGTACTTTTTAACTATCTTCTTAATACTTTAAAAAATATTAAATAAAAATAGATATATTTAATTAATATTTCAAAAACATAAAAATATTTAATATTTTTTTTTATTTTACATGAAAAATAAAGAAAAATATCATAAGATGATTAGAATTGTTCTATGCATTTTCATCGGAATTCTTCTCTTGCCTAGATTTCCCATCCCATTATTCTGGTCTCAATTGACGTATGATATGATATAACTTCCGGAGCATGCTAACTTTAGCACGTTCGCATCATTGACACTTTGTTGGAAAGTGAGAATTAGAGGAGAAGAGGAAAAAAGATAGTGTAATAGGGTAGAAGTTGGATTGTTTGGTGTGAGAGAAATGAGCAGAAATTTTTAAAAAAACCTATGAACCCTACATGTAATATTGTCCCCGTTGATTAGTGGAGATTTGTGGAGAAATAAATATTGTTCAACTGTGTTACCAATTTTACTCTATTTTTTTTGTTGTGGACCCACCGTTGTACACAACCCATTGAAAAACTGCTCTCTGGAGGTACACAAAACCGATTTTGCATGGCCCAAAATCGATTATGTAGTATATTTTCAAACAACATGGTCTCTGTTTCACTTGTTAACCGATTAAGGAGCACAATAAAATCAATTATGTGTGTTTTTTTGCCAGATACGTGCTTTGGAAGTCCACCTAACCGATTAACTTGCAATACAAATCGATTATGCATAGGCAAATGCAATAAAAAAATGTCGAAACAATGATTTATAATTACAAGGTTAAACTGGTAATTTCTTAATAATCTCACTTCTTTTCTTTTCTTACAAACCAAACAATGGGGTGTTCACCGGTATGGGTAACTGGTTGACCCGAACCTACCTAAATCGATCCAATCACTTCAGTTTGACTTTTTTGAGCGTTTAGGTCGCACCCAACCCAACCTGTTCAAACTCGTTCAAGTACGGGTTTTAATTTACGGACTCGTTTACCTATGAACCTGACCCGTTGAATTGACATTTTATTTAATTTATTAGTTTTTATTTATTTTATATACTAATAATTATTAATTAGTGAATTATTAATACTAAACAAGACAAAGAGTAAAAATACCCCACACACTCATGAAGTTGTGAACCCCTGTTAATTTTTTATCACTACATATTTCGTGCATGTTGTTGCTGTTCTTTTTCTCTCGACTCTCATTCTAAGTTTCTTGTAAGTTTTATATTAATTTTAAAAACAAGAATGATGAGAAACAAAGTCAAAAGCTAAATACAATATTTTTATAATGTGTCGAAATTTATAAGAAACAAATACAATTTTTAAAAAAATTAACAAATTTTAAATACACGGACCTGATTACCAAACTCAAACCAACCTATTAATGACCGAGTTGGTTTGGTTTGGTTTTGACACTAAAAAAGCATGAACCCGATTAAACCCAACCCATACAATTTTGATTGGGTTGGGTAACAGGTTTAGCCAAACTCAACCCATGTACACCCTAACCAAACAACATCACAAATTTATTTCTACTTTATTTTTTTTATTTCTTTTCAATTAAACAACCTTTACTTTTACTCTATTTCTTATTTATTTCTATTCTTTTCTTTTCTCATCTATCCACTTCCACCCCCTCTATTTCATTCACCTCTATTTTAAAATTTTATATTAAAATTCACTATAAAATACTATTGAGATAACAGAATTATCAAAAAAATAATAATAATTTGAGATTAATGTTACAAAATTAAGATTACTTACAAGTAAGTTCATTAATGCTCATTTAAACACACTGTATAAAAATTAAGAAAACAAATATGAAATCGACCATTTATCATTTTTCCTTCTTTTTCTTTTGGTAGGAGAAAATTTATAGTTTCCCAGTAATTTAAAGTTTTTTTTTTTGAAAATGAGTAATTTAAAGTTAATAATGTTAGTTTTTCTATGTTTTTTGGTACAAGAGTTTTTTTTATGTTTGGTACGCAATTTATATAAAAAAAAAAACATTACAAAGAACATTGATTCCTATGAATGCTTTTGGTTCATGTTTTTCACAAAATTATTTTTGTGAAAAATGTGGAAGTCCAACTTTCTTGAATTGGGAGAAAGTTTTGATGAGAAAAAAAGACTACAATATCCTTATTAGCTCACTTAACACACTTATAAAGTTTTGAGATGTTTTTTATTAGATACAAAAATAATTAAATTTAAGAATAAAAAATACAAATAAATATTTCTAGCATATTTATTACAATATTAAGAATAATTTTTTTTATAAAATAAGTATTTTATTTTTGTTTGGATTGGTTTATTTTAGAAATTATTTTAATAATTAATTATAAATATACTTGATTATATGAAATAAGTTTTATGTGTAGAAATGTTAAGTTAAAAAGGCTTCAAGACAATATATTCCATTAAAATTGTTCAAAATCATCATTTTGTTATGGTAAAATTATA